>JAOYFF010000046.1:8748200-8763285 GCA_025773925.1 Cryptomyrus ogoouensis
GGGCGGGGGAGGGCAGGCGAGCAGGGGAGAAGGGGGGGAGGGAGGGGGAGGGGGAGGGGAGGGGGGGGGGGGGGGGGGGGCGTGAGCAGAGCAGAGGAGTGTACATCACTCAGGCACAAAGCGAGGGAGGACATTGCAGATGTGACTTACGAACTGTGACATCATGGGTGCTTCAATTTCCCACCCTACACAGACCGGCGTGGTGTGGGGAACAGACTCATTCAAGGACTTTGGCTTTGACCTTGAGCACAGTCTACACCTTGCTTTTAGCAAGGAAGCCCACTCTATCTTTTTCTATAATACTAGCGTGCCCAGCAGGGGGTGGCAGCCAGGTGACCGTGGACCCTCAGAGGTTTTTCTTCTGCCTACTTGGCAGTATTTGGTTCCTCCCCTCTGCTGTCATCTGGCTTTCTTTCTCTTTCATTCCTTTCTCTTCGCTTTTCCCTGTTTTTGTATCATTCTGTCTTAATTACGTTGTAAAATATCCCCGTGAAAGGCACCTTGGGGCGACGCTATATAAAAATGAATTGATTTGAGGGAGGAGAGGAAGGCGTAACCCAGGAGGATGGAAGGTCAGTAAGGGCAGAGAGAAGCACTCAGGGGGATCTGGGCTGCAGGCAGCTTCTTTGGGTGGCCTGTCACTGATACAGGCTCCACATAGGAGCTTAAAGGAGTTAATCCACATTTATGTCAATTTCATTGGGATAAAGGGAGTACTTTGCTGATTTGTTGACCTGTAAGTGTAGTGATGGTGAAAAACGCCATTTCTATTATTCTGTATATATCAGACAGGACATCTCTCCAAAGTAGCAGGGACAGAAACAGTCTGTTCTTCAAATGCCGGACACCCGCTCTGGGGCACATGTCAAGCCACACTCACACCATTATTGGGATCATCACATACGCGTGTAGGAACCTTCCTGAAATCGATAACTGGTTGCAAACTGCATGTGGTGCGCGATGAGATGAGTGGTTATGTAAAGGGGGGGTGGGGGCTGGTGGGTGAGCCGTAACGAGATGCCGTGTGATCTGGGGGAGGTTGGGTACAGGCAGACAGGACGTCTCACACAGCGTCCGGACACGTCTGCAGGCCGGGTGGCAGAAGGCAGCGCTGGCAGCCAAGCCGAGAACTGCTCATGATTTATGGGTGCAGTCAGATGTGCTGCATGCAGGCTAGGACTCAGCTGGCAGGACGTCTCTGCAAACGACCTGCCTGTCATTAATACGCGATACTGTCGAGTCACATGCTCGGCCCTCCAAGTGCCACCGCTGGGTTTGGGTGCAGATCCGGTCGTCCGTGAGACCTTCTTTGAAGGCAGTCCAGCAACCCTGCTCCGGTTAATCTCACCAACACGTCACCGGATTCTTTGTAAGGTAAAGGAAGCTGGCAGCCAAATGCAGGCACCTGATCTGTTTAATCCCACCGCTATTCCAATAGCTGACCCCTGATCTTGCCGCCTGTCCACGGTCTGTGCGGGCAACCAACCGGTCATCAGCAAGCACATCCCCAAGCCCAGCTGGCACCAAACCTCCCATCCCAACACACTATGGGACTTAAGGAGGTCAGTGCGTCAGCACCTTTGAAGTAAGGTAGTTCAAGGAACGCTTCCCCAGACAGCGAGGTGCCTGCAATTACCATGGGTGCCACAGTCCTGGAGCCACGAGGAGAGCAGCCCGAGCTCAGCAAGGCGAGGGTAACACGTGACTACACAAGTGCATGTCATGTAACAACGCTAACAGACGCACGTCAAGCTGCACCATATCTGATCTTCCAGTATTTAACATTTCCGTGAAACACTCACAGTCACTGTTTCTTCCCTCACACATACATAATGAGGTTCATCTAATGATGCAAAATGCTGTCATATTGCTCCCGATCACGCTATGTGGATCACAAGTAAAGTACTATCCAGACAAAAGTCTTCTGAAATAAAACAAACACTTCTGAAATAAAACAAACACTTCTGAAATAAAACAAACACTTCTGAAATAAAACAAACACTTCTGAAATAAATTCAATAAGCAATCTATCGTGTTTTTTTTATTAGGTAGGATTTCAAATCACACTGTGAGGAGCAGGCTGACGCAGAGCAGAGAACAGTCACCAAAACCGTGACCCGAGAGGAGGACAGGAAAATTAGGAAGAGAGGAAAATTAGGGGAGGAAGTAACTCAATTTAGACAAACAAAAAGTAGTTTTCCACAAATAAAACATTTAATCACTGTTTAATTATGAAGTACCATCATGATTATATTTTCATAAATGTATTTCACGACACCACAGTGGACCAGGTATGACTATATAACATAATTAACCCAACTGCAGGCACGACACATCAGCCAATCAAGTTTCAAGTGAGAGGGAAGACGTGGATCTTATCGTTACTGTTACCCATAACAGCTGCTTTCCACTAAAACAGAACGGAGCCCAAAAGGTAAAATCACACAAGATTCTCTGCACGGGAGAGTACCTTACAGCCCTTTGGTGTACTGCGCGTGGCCACATCCTTTAAGGGGGAGTTGGAATTCCCAAGATAACTCTCGACACCTTTTCACTAAAATTCCCAAATTCCCAGTCATATATCTATCTGTCAAGGTGCAAAGTAAAACACAGGCAGGAACCGAAGACGAAGTGCAGAGTAGGGGTTAAAAATTACAGGTTATAAGACATAAATGAAAGAATGTGTGCACATACAGTAAATAAAGCTCAGTGCCAAATATATTGTGGATTATTTACAAAAGAGCAGAGCACTCTGCCTCCTTAAACAGTATCTCATGTCAGTGTGCACGTGCACCTTGTGCCTGGAGAGTGTGAGTGTCACCATGTCAGCTCGTCTTGGGGAGGGGTCACACCTGCAGGACAGAGCACGTGGGAGTAGGGCACTGACCCTAACGCCCACGCGATACGGGATGGCTGACAAACCTCCTGCTCTTAAGACAGTAAAAAGTCAGAAACAGTTAAACGTGCCCAAATTTGGTGATTTATTTACCCCAAATTTGAAGGAGTTTCCATGTGTTCCTCGAGTGCCTTGCGGTTACTTTTTTCTCTCGAGCACTTTCTACGAGTAAAAACGTGCTGGAACAGAAAAACTGCGGCTGCTTGGCCAGGATTGGCTCCTCACGTTCAAAGGTAGTTCACAAATCGTCCCTACTGGGCCCCGATTTGCTCCGTGCACAGCTCCGCTGGCTCCTTGGCGGCCCCCCCAAACACATCGATACCGCGGTTGGTCCACGGCACCACGTTGCCCAGTAGAGCTGAGCTGCAGGTCGCCAGGTCCGCCACCTCCGAGGATGACAGCACCCGGTCCCAGAGGTTAAACTGAGAGAGCTCCCCCACCATGGCTTGGGAGGCATCAAAGCGACTGCCCATCGCGTCCTAATTGGCAAAAGCGGGTGCAGGGGGAGCAGAACCAAGAGGGAAAAAATGGGAAAGATGAAGTGAATGGCATGGGAACTGGAAGGAGAAGATGAGAGGATGAAAAGAAAAATAGTGTCTAATAGCCAAAATCAGCACCTGTTCCCTCCTTACCTGCTCCTGCCCCAAGATAAGCATGCCCCCGGGCCGGATGGGGTGCCAGGCAGCCAGACCCTCTCCTTCTCCCTTCAGTGTACCCCCTTGGTAGGCCTGCCACACCCCATCCCTCAAGCTCCAAGTCACACACAGGTGCTGCCATTTGCCTGGCTGCGGGGCTAGAGGCAGCTGTGCCACCTGCAGGCGGGAGGATAAAACAGCATGTAACAGTAGTGAAATGTTGCTGTAATAAGAGATTTCCAGAAACATCACGTGAGCGCCAAATATCCACCCGCAAATGTGCATCACGGAACGGAGAACCAGAGTGCGGGTCTCCACCTTGTCATTGATGAGGATCTCCACAGGGTTGTGAACGCCCTGCAGTAGCACCAGCTCGTTGGGCTGCTCTGGGATGGAGTAGGAGAAGGGTGTCCCCAGGCCTGAGCCCTTGGGGCGGAGCCACAGGCAGGCAGTCATGGCGTACATCTCCGGGATCGGGTGCCGCACCACGCCATACATGTAGTCAGTCCGCACCGGGAACAGCAGCTTGTAGCTCTCTGGGAAGTTATACCCTGACAGACCTGAGAAGGAGCACAGAAGACAGAAAGAAGTACGGGGCTCGAGAAGGGTAAAGGAGAACTGAGCCATGAGCCATACCCTGAGGAGGCTTATAGCATGAAGTGGGCAGAGAGCACCCTCCACTAAGCCCGAAAATGAATAGTGAGCCTTTATCCAGAGTGGCGGCCCCAGCTAATCGAATTTCCCGCCTGAAAGCGATTTCGTTTCGGTGTCGTTCATGTCAGTTGTCCAGGCCTGGTACAGCGGCTCTGCCTCTTCCGCAGCTCCCAGCCACCCTGTGAAGCCCCTGCCCCCCCCACAGTGCGAACCCTGAACACTTGGGAGCCTAATCAAAGCTGAGTGGCGAGCTTGATCTCCACCCCTCCAAACAAATTGGGGCTCCTTACTGAGACCAAAAATCACTTCATTTAAAAAAAGTTTGTTTAGTTGCAGGCCTGACAACCAACAAGGGATGATGAACAATCAAGCCCCTGTGCAGAAATGTACACGCTGTGTCTAACCTCAAATGCAGCTGAAAGTAAATGTTTCCCACTCCAACAGACATTTAAAATTAAATCCATAACTGTATATCAAAAGTAAATATAATTGTATAACACAACCTGATTGATGTTAATACAGGCATTTTGTAAATCACCTAAGTCACCCCCAGGATTACCCCCTGCAAACACATCTCTGTTAAAGAGCGTGGTCTTACTCTGCTCCAGGTGATCAATGCTGCGCCATAGAGAGTCAGCATCCTCTGGCGCCTCCTGCTGGCGGCCCCTCTCTCCTTCCAGCTGCTGCACCTTGGCCTCAAGCTTGCCCCCCAGCTTGTCCTGTGGTCGTCGAGATGGTGCCTTGGTCCAGGTGCCCCGGCTTCCTGGGAGTCCCTCCTGACCTTTCTGTGGTGCCCCCGTGTGGTTCTGGGATGTAGGCGGCGTGTCACTCTGCCATTTAAAGGGACATAATACAGCCACTGTTTTCATAGACTCTCATTCCTGTTGATTTCATTAATACTTGTATGATTAACAGCAGCTTAAACCAGCATCATTGACACATTGCTCACATAAAAGGAGGCAATTTGTCATGTTTTGATCTTTATAACAATAGTAATTGCAAAAAAGTGACAGCTGCCTGGATTTATTGCTCAAGGACAAATTCAATGCAAGCAAAGCTAACAAAGGATTTTAAATAAGGTTTGTGGAATTTTTTGAAAATTAAGAAAAATATTACTAACGGAGAACTGGAAGGATAGAGAGAAGGAGAGGAAGTGGGAGAGAGAGAGAGATGAAGAGGCAGCGAGGGTGAAGAAGAAGAGGGAGAGAGAAAGGGAGGAGAGGAAGTCAGAGAGAGAGGGAAAGAGAGAGGGAGATTGACAGAAGGAGAGGAAGAGAGGGAGAGGGGAGACAGGGAGAAGGAGAGAGGAGGAAAGAGAGGGAGTGGAAGAGGGAAAGAAATAGAGGGAAAGAGAGAATGAAAGGCAGAAAGAAGCAGAGGAAGGGGAGAGGGGAGAGGGGAACATTGTTTCATTTACCATTCCTGTCTATTTTTTCTTTGCTTCACAAGGACACACACTAACGCTCAGATGCAGAAACACAAACATAGAGTAAATGTTACACATCTACTTGACAAATATAGAGGGTTTATTCCTAACAAGGGCGGCAGAAACAACTTCAAAAGAAGAAGGATGCCTATAACTATACGCTGCGTGGGACAAGAGCTTACATATCATTAAGCTCATGATACAGCAGTCTGCCCCAACGCTTTGTATCCCTCACAAATTGAAGTGCAAACATACAATACGTTTATAACGTAATTTAATCCATGTATAATGAAAAATTAATAAAAACGGAATGCGTGATTTTTGTAGTAACAGATTTAGCGAACAGTAAACAATCTTCTCACTGAGCCTGAGATCCAACATTAATAGCATTATGAACCCGCGACCCTGACAAGTATAAGCAGTTGGGAAATTGATGCATGGACAGTACTATAAATATTATATATACACTCAGATGCCTTTCTTTTCAGAGTAAGGAGTATAACTTTAAATCCACACACGTGGACTAAAGATATCCTACACAGGGTAAATATCCTCGATCCTTACCTCCAGTTTCTCAATGCGATCCTTCATCTGAACAATGGCCTGCTCCAGCTCCTCCAAGACGAGGGTGCTCTGCTGTTCCGGCACGCCGGGTGACATATGGCCGTTCCCGGCCAAGAGTCGCCGTCTGTTCCCCCAAAGCCCCGCGCTCCGCCCCGGATAGCTGCGCTCGCCCAGTCCGATCTCGCACTCGGACAGCTTCCCGGTAAGCTCCTGTATTGTCTGTTGATCTGAAAGTATCTGGTCCTTCTGCTGCAGGATGGTCTCCTGGAGCTGCTTGGCCGTGGCGCTCAGATAACTCCAATCTTCGTCTGAGTGCAGCGGCGGACTGGCACTCTGCTTCAGGAAGGTCTTTGGGTTGCATTCGCCGGCAGGAACGGGGGTGCATATGAGGCGGCTGAAAGTAACCTGCTGTCTTCCTCCTGAACCAGCTCTGCCCGAATTACTCAGCCCGTTGACAACAGAAGCCCCTATCCCCTCTTCCGTTTCAGTACCGTGGAGAGCACCCAGCGGTCCAGCCTGAGCCACGGATCCCTCCGGAAGGGTCTCCAGAACCGAGTCATGGGACAGCGACTCGTTGTCCGAAAACGCCTGGGGTGCGGCAGAAATAAATCCGGGATGGACCGCGGCAATGATGCAGATGACCGCGCCGAGGAAGGCCAGCATCCCCGCGGCCAGAATGATAACGAGGAACTTCAGGGTGGCGGAATCCGCGGTCGGTCGCAAGAAGGAAACGGGCGACTTGGGAGAGAGTTTATTTAAGGAAAAAACGCTCACCAGTCCAGCTGCTTAAGTCTGCGATCATACCTCAGATCAGTACGGATCTATTTCCAAGCTCTGTCCGCTGGACCAGGGAATGATGCTGACCTGCGTCTCTTTACCCCTTTAGTAAATATAAAAACAAAAAGTCAAAATCCGATCGCTTCTCGTGAGCATCACCGCAGATTTGCGACGCTCGGTTATTGCTGAACAAATGTGGTGCCTCTAGTCTCCTACTGGGTGTCTTGCTGGGCACCTTCTGTTTTCCTGAGCTGCTAGGCTCTTCGTGGCAATCGGGACTACGAGGAAGAAAGAGTGAGTGAGTGTGTGTGTGAGAGAGAAAAACAGAAGGGAGAGGGAACAGTATGAGTGACACCCGCATCATAGATAAATCATCACAGGAAAAAAGTGAGATCCCATTCCGCACGTTGGACTAGATCCTCACTCCCGGAGCACAAATTACTGCTTGTGTGAATAAATGCTTTGCGATCTCTTCTGATGACCTCTCCCTACATTAATATTAACAACACGTCTGTGTGCTCAGATCTCGGGCGAAATGCCACCTTCCACTCCCCCTGGATAGGAGGAGGGAGGTGTTGCCATGAGTGTTTGTGCGGGGGGGACAAAGAGGGTTGGTGGGTAAAATTCTCTTCGGCTAGCGGAGTAATCGCTGGGATTAGGAGCCATATTCATTCACTCGGAGTTTAGGGGATACAACACCGCATTTCTATATGCAAAAAGAAATAGCAGCCAGAACAGTCCTAAGAATTCAAATGAAAACGCACTGAAAAACATCAGGAAAACGATGAAACAAAGCAAAAAAGCATCCATCAATTTCCCAACACTATGAGTGGAGACCCAAGTAAAATACATGAGTAAAACACCAATATTATCTGTTAACAGCCAACAAACGTCCCGGATCGATACGTATTTGACTGCTATATTGACTGCAAAGTTAAAAGTAGCGCAAAGATATAGATATTTAAGTAACATTAAATTTGTAAAATTTAAATTAATGTTTAGTTTTTTTCAGAAATAGATTAGAATGCAAAATGAGCAGCATCATTTTAAAAATTATTTTAAATACTTTTGATGAGCTCTGAATATTTCAGGCGTGTCACTACCGCCACCTGGTGCTTAAGCACGGCGATACTGCTCTCGTCGCTTTTTTTTTTTTTTGCAACCGTACACCAGTACAGAAGGCGTATAGGGGTAGCTCGAATGTTACTTGAAACCCTAATATCTTTCAATATCATACAAAATTAAATTACATTTCATATCATCAGCAATACACAAAATGCAAAAAACGCAACAGTGACTTTCACCAAAATCCAGACAAAACGGTATATCAATCTAAAAAGTCTTTACAATTCCTTTTTTTTTAATTAAAAATGTAATACAGGAAACAGAAACATGACGAATGAGCTGTACAATTAAACATGCTTCTAAATACATTAGCCGGCATTAACACCAACATTATGAAAAGCATTTCACGGTACAACGTGCCTCAGAGACCAGCTAGGCGCTAAAAAGGCCCATGCGTCATATACAGATGGTCCCTGTCGCTCAACCACATGGCATCATACAAAGACCACTATGAGGGAAGGCAAGGAAACCTTTGGCACTTACTGTTCAATCCAGCTGCAGCACAGTAACCGTAACCACTGAGCTCATGTATGAAAAATCGCAATTTTTAAAGTAATTCGCTTAACAGTCCCAGTAGACAGATCAGGCTGTAAATAAGAATATTAAAGGCACTTCCACTTCTGTGCCTTTGGGTGGCGCTGTCTTTTGTTTTGTGACACCACAGTAGACACCCCCTGTGTGCTAATTATGGCCAGCCAACACACCAGAGGGTGTTACGATATCAGCTGTTAAATGCCAAAAAAAATTGACCATACACACAACGGCTCTTCAACAAGCCGGACAACTCTGTGAAAATGCAGCGGAATTGAACAGTGACGCCAAGGGGGGGAACACAGCCACGCTGCTCACCACATGGGAGCAGCTTTTTTGGGGGGGTGGTCACGCCTAGCGCTTCTCTCAAAACATCACAAAGCATGAGGTGTCCGACTAACTTTATGAATCACCCATTTAATAACCAACCCCAGAAAGCAAACCAATACAAGGAAAATCCCAACAATCGATCAGAAATATAAAAATTCGATCCAGGTTCTGTAAGATCCAAGGCATGATTCTTAATAATCGTGTTTAATCTTCTGGAAATGGTTGGTAGAAAAGGCAACACAAAACTTCATATAGTATCTAAGCTTATTTCTTCATTTTTTAAAAGTTGTTTTATCAATGCCTTTAGCACCTGTTAGAAACAGAGCACCATTTTGTACGAGTAAGACGGGGATTTTAGAGACGTAACAAAACCTGTGCATGGACACTCCAGAAAAGTGCTGATTCGCTTGTGCAGCAGATACTGGAAGCAGAGCAAACAGCGGCCCATACAGAGAAAGGAAGTTTCTCCATAATTTCCACCATAAATTAAGCCTCATCCTGAGCACCTAGTAGTCAGGATTACAGCGACAGCATGGGAGCCATCTTTATTAATCAAGAGTGATGTCATAGACTGTAACGCGTTGGCTCAAATCTGCAATAAAGCAGCTTTTGTTAGAAATAGTTCACTCTTTTGCCAAACTCGCTCTAGTAGGTTTCTGTTATTACTGATGCCAACAGAAAAGGCAATCTTGGTCAACCACTATCACCAGCTGCTTGCCATCAGATTTCATGTGTGATTTACAGTAAGAGCTTGTCACGTTGAGAAACTGAGAAAGTCTTGAACTTGATCAATGTCCTTACTTAACAATCAGTAAACATTCAAAGACCTAGAGATTCATAATAAAGTAAAATAAAATGAAATGAAATAAAATAACTTTACTCATAACCCACGGCAAAAACTCAGATAAATGATAAAGGTGCAGTAAATTTTTAATATCCCCAAATCTGATTTACCATTAGGTAGACTTATTAAAATCATAAAACAATAAGCAGGACTAAGAAGAAACACCTTGCTTATCAGACGTTCTCCTACATTTTCGCAAATAAAGAGCTATTTAAAGAGGGAAGACACCTTGTCACCCTGCTTAGGGTGGTTTACTTCAATGTTACAGCTGAACGTGTTCAGGACAATAACAGGTGCACACCTGATGGCCCATTAGCTCAGTAGGAGTAACATCAGTGCATTTCACATTAACCCATAAAAAGCTGTATGAAAGGTACACACTGATGGGCACACAAGCACTGACACAGACACAAATACTAAAGAAAGGCTCAAACGTTTCAATCTCCCGTCTCATTGTGGGCTGTTCCTAACAGCCTCCTCCAGCCCTGCCTCCTACCAGCTGAAGTCTTTTGTTTTTTGGGTGGTACCAGCAAGGAAAGATGATGATTAAAAATGGGAAAGCCAGGAAACGTGGCTTTCAGAGAGATTATGAGAGTGGTGGATCCAAGGTGCATGATAATAGACAAGCTCACCTTCTGGCACAATATTAAATGTGAAAACATTCACTGCAATGGAAACGGTGCGGGTATCAAGCTGGACAAACATTTTCATACTTGGCTTACAGAACATGAAATGCCAAAAGCAAACTTAAGGTTGTGAAAGACTTTCTGAATTACAGCAAGTGTTACCCAGACACAACTGGCGTGTGGATCAGCTGGTTAGGCCTCTGTGACTGGGATCAGGGGGTCACTACTTCAAATCCAGTGGTCAGCAGGGTACTGCATCACTGCTGAATCCTTGAGAAAAGCCCTTAACCTTGGAAAAAAAAAGCCTCAAGGATACCAGATGAAATGGCTGAACCAGTGCTTTCATCTCAAATACTGCTCTGGAAAAAATGAAGAGACCACTCTATTTTTAAAAAAATCTGCATTTTTAAATCCTGGTTTAACCCTGGTTCTGCTGGCAGAAGGCTACACTGCGAGGCAGGCTGCTTCCAGACTCAAAGTTTCTAAGACAGCAGTACACAAGAATAATGTAAAACAGGAGACATAGGCAATGACCAAAAACCAGCCAAGTAGAGGGCAGAAGCAACTTTCTAATGCCAGAGATTATCGTCAGCTTATCCGGCAGTGCCTCATAAATCAGAGGATGACTTCAAGTGACCTTCAAAAGGAATGGGAAACATTAAGTGTTGTGAAGTGCACTGTTATGACAATTCATAACAGGCCCCTAGAAGCAGGACTGAAAACCCATAAAGCAAAGAAGCAGCCCTTCATCAACAAGAAGCAGGGAAAAGCACCCTGGAGTTTGCAAAAATAATTAAATTTTCCACAGGTGCCTTCCCATAAATTGAGAAATAAGTGAAACTGAAAAACTTGCTTTGGTCTCTTTTTTCCCAGAGCTGTATTCATGTGTAAGTCTCAAAGAGCAAGATGGGACACACGGAAATTACAGAATTCCTATGTGTTTGTACTTGTACAAATGGCAAATGTAGGATCATTTCACAGTCATAACTGTAAAACCCGGTTTCATAGGTTCTGGATGGTTTATGAGTGTATGAGAGATAAGTAAATAAGTAAAAATTATTTTAAAAATATATAAAATTACTAAAATCTTTTGCATCTGGGACTATGAGTACATTTCCACGGTTCAGAGCTGAACAGGGATGCCCCAGGAGGACAAAAATACAAGAGCTAAGCTTCACATCAACCCGATATCTCCACATGAATACTTCATTCTCAAGGTCAAGTACATTTCTCCTGTTCAGAAGGTTCAAATCCCTTTTTCTTCAGTGAAGGAATGCTTCACTTAAAGGCACACAAAAAGGGGAAATCGTCTGAAAAGCTTGCTTCCCCATAAAAAGACAGACGTAGCAACAACAAAGTGAGAAAAACAACACCATGTTGGGTCAACACATCTTTCAGGGCATTTCAGAGACTGCACAGGTCCCAGTAAAGAAATTTGATTGCTGTTATTGCCATGCAGCTCTCATCTTCTGAAGGTTAAAGTTCACCTTATGCAAGTCCTGAGTTTTGGAAAAAGGCAGAAAATTTGCTTTAAATCGTTTAAGTGCACATTTGGCCTTGGAATCCGGCTAAAGTAGAATTTCCTCTTGTCCGCATGCATGTTTTACTGCTTGATTCCTACTGCATGACTTCCATAGTGACAGTGGGAAGACAGAAAACAGCGGCCAACTTGTGAAGTTTAGCTGGACTGGCCAGGTCATGAGCAAAGCTTTCAGCTTAGCATGGCCAGCCAGGTGATAAGCATTATCAATTTAGGATCGCTGACCAGCTTGTGAACATTAGCACTCATTTTAGAACGGCTGGTAAGGTCATGAGCATTAGCATTCTGTCAAGCATGACTGGCCAGCTTGCGAGTGTTAGCTTTCAGATTAGCATGCTTGAAATTGTTAGCATTTAGCTTAGCATAGCCAACTGGCTTGTGCACATTAGCATTCTGCTTAGCTTGGTCAGCCAGCTTGCAGGAGCTAATCACTAAAAGGATTGGCATGTGTAGGCCTGCTGTTGCTCCTGGGATGGGCAAAGTGGGAAAAATGGTGGTTCACACTGCATGGCTAAATAGTGTGTGCTGGCCTATGTCACACATTCTAGAACCGCTTTAGAGTCCCTCATTTACAGACTACGGATATTTTCAGACCTATAAGACCTTTAACCTTACAGGCTACTAAAAGGAGACAAAACACGATGTGTAACACCCCCATGCTACCTCTGTTGAAATGCAACAAAAAAATAATAACAACATTACTATGCAATCAGCCTGTATCAAAAGCTTCTCTAAACTATGACTAATTCGGACTGTTACCACCGAAAGGAAGGGGAATAAACTCGAACTCCCAGTCTAAGACGTGTAAGTGGAATGCTCATACACAGACTGAGTTTGCAGGCCCTAGAATTACGCGGGGGTACGCGGGAGGGTGGGGGGCTGATACTAACACACACTGCGAAGATCAATGAAACCATTCACAACTTCACTGCTGCTTGTGCATAAATATACTCAAATATGTCAGCACATGTGCGTGCATGCCCATCGCATCATGCAGGACGCACACTTCCTGCGTGCAGTCACCCAGGTACAGCTCGTAACAGAATCACATCACATATGTCAGGCACGCATAAGCACTGTGGAACAGAGTGACATCTCTAAAAAGGCAAACTGCCTCGTTTATGGCTGGAGGGAATGCAGAATCACATACGAATGTCCTGTTTGTCAGGTCATTGTTTTATGATAAATAAATCAGAAATTAAATTTAAATACAATATTTCTTATGCTCTATAATCCACAGGTTATTTGGGTAAGTGAAGGCTGGTATGTTCAGGTTTATAGTTTAGACTGGCAGGTCGCCGTGGCTGCTGATGAAGGGGTCGCTACTTGAAGGCTGACAGAGGATGATGAGGGGGACGGTGGCTCAGGCTTCTCAAATTCAGGCGGATGGCAGAACTCCTTGATGGTGACAGTGAGCAGGTTTGTGGTTACGTCCGTCACAACCACGTTGGCGCGAGGGGCCATTTCAGGGTGCCAGTCAGGGTTGCCTTCCGACAGTGTCCTTGTCTGCTCGGGGGACAGAAGCGGTGGCCCAATGCCCAAGTTCTTGGGGGTCAGAGGGATGGAGATGGCAGAGGCTGCCTTGCCTTGAAGTCGACGCAGGTGTTGACGACGCCGGGCATTCCTCTTGTCTTCATGGGGCACAGACAGATCCAGGACCTCTTCATCCTCTGAAGTCGAGGTAGAGGATGAGGAGGACAACGAGGAGAGAAAGATGGATGAAGGAGATGGGAGAAAAGATGGAGGGTTGTGGGGCGCGTCTTGCTTTGACTCCAGGGGCTCGGGGCTGAGGCTGGGTGGGGACGGCGAGGCGGCAGAGGCCGGTTCAGGGACGGCTTGTAGAGGGGTTGGCTGAATGTGAGGCGGGGAGGTGGGACCACTGTCAGAGCCACTGGAGGTCGACGATGAGGGAGAGGGCTGATAGCGGGGCAAAGTCTGAGGCTCCGGCATGACACCATCTGGATTTAACAGGGCGGAGCCGGGAAGGGGAGGAGCACCTTCCCCAGCACCTTTCCCTTCTGTGTTTTCACTACTACCAGTACTGCTTTGAGACTGACTAATGGGTTGCTGGACACCAAAAGGCTTTGCGTACATGGGGAACCCTGTTACTTTCAGTGGGGGCTGTAGACCTCTATAAGGCACTTCGGTAAACCTCTTGCTCTTCCCAATAATGCGGTTCCGGGAGGGAATTTTGGGCCGTCCTGGTTGGGAGTGGTGCATCCCTTGTTGGTGGGCCATCGAAGGCGCTCTCCTGCCACCACCTGCCTTGTCAATCACCTTCAGGTTCAGGATGATCCGGCCCCGCTTGGCTTCACGAGGCTTTACCTTGCGGTTCAGGATACGAACAGTCTCCGAGAATGGGGAGACAGGCGGGCGGGAGGGAAAGGCCGAGCTGGAGGAGGAGGAGCCTGAAGGCGGGGCCAGAGGGTCGGGGCGAGGCAGGGGACGCCGAGACATGCGATGGCAGCGACGAATATCTTTCTTCAGTTTGTGGTGGGCAGCACCTGACTGGAGTTTGACGGTGGGGGCGGAGGAGGAGGACGACGAGGAGGATGAAGAAGGGTAAGGGGAGTGCAAGGAGGATGCGGGGGAGGCAGAAGATGAAGATGGCCTGGAGGTGGAGGAGGCTGAAGAGTGGTACTGCTGGATGTCAGGGACTTGTGTTGAAGTGTCAGCTGCCTGGGCTCTTGCCTGAGATATGGAAAAAAACATGGGGTTACAGATTTTGGTTGGACAGGTATGGGGGTGGAAACAGAAACATGAAATCAGAAGACAGCAATGGTGCTGAGAATTGGAACAGAGGTGGAGACACACACACACGGAAATGGGTAGGAGTCGTCTCCCACAAGTACAGAGCAAATCAAGTATTAGAGGTAGGAGAGAACAGATTCAAAGATTACAACTAAGGTCAGATCTGGCAACATGGCAAGCTTGACTTCTAGCTAAGATCATGAGAATAGGTACAGGCATCATTATAGAGCATTACTCATAGCAGCTGCCTGTTTTATGGCAACATATTAAAATGGTGTCCAGCTACATGAAAATAAGACTCACATTTATTTAACCCTCTGGGGTCTAGGGGTAGGGAACACACTTTCACTGACTGGGGCATGGTCACACATTTCATTCAATATCAT
>JAOYFF010000046.1:8763385-8778880 GCA_025773925.1 Cryptomyrus ogoouensis
ATGACTAAATGGTGTAGTTGCAACATTCAGTTGGATAAATAAATAAGAAAAACCTAACTTATGTCACTATTTCTGGCCCCTTTCATTGAAAATGTAGCAACTTTCATGTGTATGAATGAGCCATTGACACCTGGCCACGTCCCCCACCCCCCCCTTTTATAGCGCTGATGGGGATGTATCTGGATCGCATTTCACTGTTGCATTGTTCATCAAATAACCATGCAAATGCGATTTGAATTCGCACTAATGCAGCTATTTAGAATGTGAATAGCGATCTTCAGGTGACAGTGGTACTACACGCCCCCGATGCAGGTAAAACAAAGTAAGGTGACATGGTTTACTTTTGCATCGATTTAATCTAATTTTAAAAACTTTAATACTTCTGACAATGGACGTTTGGAAAAGAAGACTACGAAGATTACGGATTTAGTCAGTGTTTTTTCATGTTTCTATAAGATTTCAGCGAGTTATGAACTGAAATACACGAGAAAGATACGCGGCATTGCCGACGATGCCGTCGACTCCAGAGGGTTAACAGACACTTTTGCAAAGAGTGATGTGCAAGTGGGAATTAGACAAGTGTGCCTGAAACAACTGGGGGATAAGGGCCTTCCTCAAGGATTCGACGGTGAAATCACTCTGCCAACCCTGGTATTTGAACCAGTGACATTCTGATCACAGGCACCGTCCTAATCCACAGAACCACATAACACCCAAACCAGGTCGTCAGAAAAATAACTGCTTCTCTTGAAGATTTGGTGTTCACCAAAAGAGAAGCTGTGACTTTCCCCAAGAATGCAACAAGACAAACATCTTAGTTATGATATGCACACTTGTTTGACATTTTGAGTGCCTTTGATTTGTGCTGTCTAATTATGTTACATGTTACAAGTAAGATTTATTATGTACTGATGTAAAAATAACTAATAAGGAATCTTGAATCTTTATGGCAGGGTTCCTAAATTCCAGTCCTGGAGGCCCAGAATCCAACACAGTGTGCAGATTCCCCCGCTCAGACACATCTTAATCAGCTAACTACCAGGGTAAGTAGGTATGTCTGAGCAGGGAAGTCTGCAAACTTGCAAGTCTTGCAAAGTGGCCCTTCAGCATCAGAACTGGGGAACCCTGCTTAATGAAGAACAAAAGTAAAAGTTCTTCAGAACCATACCTTGAGAAGGAAGGTTTTGGGTTTGGGTCCCCTTTTCTTTGGCCCATAAAGTTCCCTCTCTCTCTCTCTGGAATAAAGAAGAAAATGTAAATTGAATTAAGAGTTATGCACATTTAGCTGTGGTGGAGAAAACAAACATTTATCATTCCTGCAGTAATCAGACATGCCGTGCAGAGCTGAAAAATGCACTTTGGTTCTGACAGCACATGACCTTTCTATCTCTGAGTGTACAGCATCCGCTGATTCATAAAGAAAAATGATTTGTTCATCCTGAAAAGCCGCAAGACAGCACCAGAAGTTAATATCCTCATCTTAGACAAAAAACACAGCAAAAGATCATTCAGATCTCATCCACTCAAACACAGTTTGTAAAACTGGTTAATTCCAATTTTTGGAATTACTTTGCAGAAATCTAGCCATCATGAGTTGTGCACGATTGGACTGTTTTGGGATGCCAGTGAACACAATGTCTGTCAGCCTAAATAGTCCCTGTGAAAGCTTTTAACACCCACAGACGCACTGCTCAGAGAAAATGGCACTGTGGTGCAGTTTCAGCGCGGTCTGTTAAACTCAAGATACTGAGCTGAGTCAATGCACTGTCCCCAGCACAGTACCAGCCCCGTGGAAAATCCCTGCTCAGCTAATCTGACACTTACAGACGTGAAGAGCTTTAGCTGTAGACAGACACATATATATCTGTACATTCCCCTGCTACTGTTGCTTTCCCCATAATCCAGCACTTACCCACCAGAGGCAGCTCTAACTAGACTTAAGAAGACAACCATTAATGCTAAACCTTAAACTAGGAAGCGGACTAACTGAAAGTTATTGGGCTTGATAGCACCAGTTTCAGTTTTATAAATGGCCCATGCAATTAAATTCACAAACAAAATGTTGGTAAAAGTATGTCATGCAGCACTACATCTAGACATAAACTTCAAGATCCCTCATACGTGCAAGATTTACTCAGGTACGTACAAACTGCTTTGAACATGAATTTTATCAGTGAAATACCACTTGGAAAATGCAGTACACTGTTGAAATTATTACTTACTTCTGTTCAAAAGCCGAAATAAGGCGTCCGTCCAAAATATTCTCTTCTGGCTCCCATGTACTATATCTACAAAAATACATTTGAGAAAAAAAAACAAGTCACGTTCAAGTCCAAATTCCCCCGAACAACATGAGATACTTAAATGTAGCTGATATTATTAAAGACAGACGTGATCCGAGTTTATTGCTGCAAATTACAAAGAAACCAGTCATACCGTCCCATTATCAAAAGCCAAGTATAAAAAATATATAAAACGCGTAAAAAACGTGAGATCGGAGACAAAAACACAAGGTGGGCGTGAGACAATAGACATCGCACTTACTTGATCGCCCATCCTTTCCACTTAACCAGATACTCAATACGACCCTGCAAAACAAATACAATTAAAACATACACAGTTCGATTTACATGAAAATAGCTTATTTGTTTAGACCCTCACGGTCGCAGCGATTAAATGTGTTTATAAAGAAGGGGACTAACGACTTAAAAAGAACCCGCCAGACACCCATGAATGAGTCGCGGAGCTGTGCACGTTTGGCCGAGCAAAGAGGCTCCTTTCCCAGCGTTAAGTCGGGGGCCGAGGCGGGGTGTCGCAGGACTCAACGGGCTGCTGGTTAGCCGTTAACCAAGGGGCTGAAACACCTACCCCATGTCAGGCAACATTCAGACCCTCTTTTGTTAAGATTTATTAGTGAAAATAAACCGGCTAGTCGGCCTGAATAAAGGGGCGCTTTATTGCCCGTTTTCTGTCCGGCCACCACAACCGGGCAGCCTGTTCGGACCTCCGTCCTATCGTATCGTCACCACCGGAGAAACGACAGTGAGCCCAGTTAAAAGGCACCGAGCTAGGCCATCGGCCAGCCAGACTGCTAGCCGGCCGGCTAATGCTGACGCGGATGCGCGAAAACCTCTCCGAAAGTCTCGGCTGTAGGCAGACTATCCTCCGGGCGGCTCACCTTCCGGACGCGGCGTTTGATGATGGACTCCGCCGCGAACACTCGGTCCCCGACCGCGGAGAGCTCCATCTTCCACTGCAAAAGAGGCGGATATACGAGCGACGACGGCGCCCAGCGAAGCCCCCCTCCCACGGCTCGTGCGACTGCAGCGGCTTGTGAGGCAGCGCGAGCTGTCACGTGAGACAAGCTGAGAGAGCGGGAGGGAGGCTCCTGACACTGGCACCCCGAGGGAAGGGTGGGGACAACTAGGTCACGCGGGTTTGCACCAGCCCTCTGTGACAGGCAGCAAGTGTGGAGGGAAATGCATGATCACGTCGGTGACATGTCCCTAAGGGGATGTTCGAACCCGCACTTGGGGCTCGTGACACCTGGGTGTATAAAGTTTCCCGACCAGCTACATCAAGGACAGTCTGTTCTTCATAAAATTTTCATTAAATTCATTAGCTTTAAATAAATATTGGCGTATTTATATAAATATTGGCGTACCTGTCACTTTACTGCTAATTTCATTGGCCTTTTTTGTGTTTATTAATTATTAATGCCTATGTTCAACAGGGTGGCATATTTATAAAAGCTCTTTATTGCATGTAATACAGTACAAGGATGGGACTAAAGAATGCAATTAATTGTTGTCGTCTAATTGTTTTAGTCAAGGATGTAGCCATGTAGTAACACTCCTCTTTTAGTAACTGTAAGATACTGTAAGAATGTTCCTTAGGAAACATACACAAACTGTCTATCGTGAATCACAGTGAAGCAGTAGAAGTCGCCATGAGCAGCAGAAACATATGCTTTTAAATGTCTAGTTACCCACGGCAGTCCGTTCAAATGCGTTCAACATATATAGCAATGTTGCCGAATCTCACGCATCTGGTATTACACTCACACTTTCAGACTTGTCTTATATTGAAAATCTCACACCAGCCAGCTGAGCAAAGTTGGCAACCCTGTTAAACATATAATGTTACATATACTATACGGACAAAAGTATTGTGACACATGGCCATTACACCTTCAGGAACTTTTATGACATCCATTCTAAATCCATAGGCATCAATATGGAGTTGATCCCCCCTTTGCAGCTATAACAGCTGCCACTCTTCTGGGAAGGCTTTCCACAAAATTTTGCAGTGTGTCTGTGGGAATTTTTGTCCATCCATCCAGAAGAGCATTTGTGAGGTCAGGCCCTGAGTTTGGATGGCTCACAGTCTCTGTACCAATTCATCCCAAAGGTGTTAGATGGGCTTGAGGTCAGGGCTCTGTGCAGAAAAGGACCTTCCCTAAACTGTTCCCGCAAGACTGGGGGCTTAAATTTGTCGAAAATGTCTTGCCATGCTAAAGCATAAAGAGTTACCTTCACTGGAATTTAGAGATCAGTGATGACACACCACAGCGCACAACAATGAAATGTGTCCTCTGCATTTAACCCATATGTGACATCATGACATAGCAGGGGGCAGCTAATTCAATACCCAGGAGCAGTGCTCAGGGGTGGTACCTTGCTCAGAATACCTCAGTGGTGCCTTACTGGTCAGGGATTCGAACCAGCAATCTTTAAATTATGTGCATCCCTAACCATTAGGCCACCACTGCCCACAAACTTCTAAATTTTATATATTTTTTTCAGTCCATCCCCTAAAAAACAAGCCTCCACCAAACTTTACAGTTAGCACAATGCATTGAGGTAGGTAATGTTCTCTTGGCATCTGCCAAGCCCAGACTCGTCCAGTGGCGGCATGCTTTACACCACTCCATCTGATGCTTGGCATTGTGCTTGGTGATGTGAGGCTTGATGCAGGTGCTCAGCCATGGAAGCCCATCCTATGAAGCTCCCAATGCAGTGTTTTTGAATTGGGGTTAATGCAAGAGGAAGTCACTGCAATTATTGAGTCAATAGAGCGTTGGTAACTTTTACACAGTATGCACCTCAGCCATTGGTGACCCTGCTCTGTTACTTTATGTGGTCTGCCACTTTGTGCCCGAGTTTCTGTTCCGAAATGCTTCCACTTTGCAATAATACCACTTACATTTGACCGTGGAATATCTAGCAGGGAAGAAATTTCATGAACTGACTTATTGGAAAGGTGACATCCTGTGACAGTAACAGGCTTAAATTCACTGAGCTCTTCTGAATTACCCATTCTTTCACAAATGTTTTGTAAACCTGACTGCGTGGCAAGGCTTGAATTTATACAATTGAATGAAACACCTGAATTCAATGATTAAGAGGTGTGTCCCAATATTTTTGTCCGTATAGTGTATATTGCTTTTCGAAGGAATCTCTTTCTGTGTCATTAGTGTTGTATGAAATTACATTACTGAGCTCAGGTAGGCCTATATGTTGCTACATGCTATACTAATAACCAAGCTAAGCTAAATGTGTGGCTTAAAAATAATGCTATGATCATGCATGGAAACCAAATAGGGACTGTAACTTTGCACATCTTCCACTGAATGAAATAGGCTGAAAAAACTGAACTTGAAGAAATCACTGAAAACACTCTATGTCACTTTGTTGACGGATCACAAAACTCATAGTTCTGATCTCATCACAGTTTTTAAATCATGGATTGGATCATTTTTGGATCTGCAAAAATAAAGGGGGGAGACAAATATACTTTTGCTTTCCATATATTACTTAAAGAACTTAACAATTAAAGTAAAGTTGTTATCTCAAGAAAACAAAAGTTATACAGACAAACGTTAGACATGCAAACAACATTTGTCGAGTGAATGAAGGAAGCAGATTCTACTAAAAATGCCATGGCTACTGCTATTGAATCTGCGCAGATTTGTATTGCATTCCCATTGAAAATCAACCCCTCCCCCTGAATGCATGTCCTCTACACTGCATTTCACACTATTATGGTAAAACTTTGCAATTAATCTGCGGTTCACATGCAAGCTGAACTGTGGAGTGTGGGGAGGTATCCATACGGATCACGGATCACTTAGGGTGCAATGACTTCTAAATATGTCACTGTAGGTAATCTGAGGCCACTCTTTCACTCTTTTCACCCTCCTATCTACCGACCATAGAAGGCAGAGGTATGACAAAATTGTCGTGTTTCAGGATGACAGACAGGCTCTGTTCCCGCATATTGATTTGTTATTTTGCTATTGCTGTTGCACAAAAACGCCAACTTGGGTTCAGTGGTACAACAAAGCAGAAGTTGTGCTCGTAATTCATCATGGGAAGCAGGAAAAAAGTGGATAACAGAGTCATTAGCACCAAGCCTTATCTATACTCCGGTTTTCATATTTTAGAACCATTTATTGATAACACTAAACCAAATGAATTCTGTTTTATGCATTCAAAACAATACAATGTCAATAGAGTTCAACCAACGTATGCTTACGTGTTTGTTCATTGTGGTGAAAGTGGGGTCAGGGGCCTGTATCACAGACTTAAACTTGGGTACCTTAAGTCTGACAAGCTATCCAGCTAAGGATGTGCCCATCAATACTGAAATACTGAATGTTTCATTTTGTAAGTCGAATATAATGTTTAAAAATATCTATTTTTTTAACCTGGTAATTTTAATGTTTATATTTATTGTAGGAGGCAGTGACATATGAACTACTCCTAGGCGGAGCCACACACACTGAAAAAAAAATGTTGGCAGAACTGTTACTCACAAAACTCAGTAGTTTTTACTGATAGATTAAGCTGGTTTGCTTTAATTAAAATGTAAGAATATTAAACTTATTACCAATTAACGAAGGGGAATGCATAGGGTTAACGAACAATTGTGAGTAAGCTCAATTGTCATTAAAAACTGTGTAAACCCAAAACAACGTTTTAAGTGGTCATGTGAGGGAAACCACGTATGGGTGTGGTCTCAATGACAACTGGGACACTTTGGCTGCAGCAAGAGTTTGAACAGAGCTGACAAAACTGTGATAAGACTTTCCAATGTATGTTAATTTTAGCATTGTTTTGTATCTGTGTCATATCAAGATATGACGTTAACTGAGGTTAGGTTCAAATTTAGGTCAGTTCTGCATAATGTTGGAAAAAAATCCAAATATGACAATGTGATTGATTTTTTTGTTATAATTATTTCGATAATTGTAAAGCAAACATGAGTTAAATATAGATGCAAAATAAATTATAGCCAGAATTTATTACCTATCAACAGTCTGCCAAATAAGTTGGTGGCGTTTCCGCGAGTTTTACCGACAAGACGGCGCAGGTGCGTCCTCGGTTGCCGTCCTAGCTGCCTACCCACAAGACTGTTTGTTTAATTTGTTATAAGTGTGGTTTTCTTTGCTTTATTTACACACAATGCACTGGGTTTTACTACCTATAAATGAAGGACACTGATAAATATTGGATCGTTGAACTTAACGACCGAGTTCCATTCCTACGACTAGATCATTAAGAACACAGAAGAGACAAAGTAGATCTCTTATCTACCAAAGCAAAGTTACACCAAGCGGATCGATAAGAGCTAATTTTAATCATTAACGGAATTACAAATGTTACGCTAACATATATTGACATGTATTGCAAATTAGCATCACCGCAACCAGCGGCTCACTGTTCGCGTCCTTTTGCACATTATCGAACTAAAACAGCACATAGAAAATAAATGTCAGTCATGAATAAGTCACTCACAGCAATTGCTTTCAAAAAAGAAGACACAGGAAAACTTTAAACTTGTGCACATCCGTTCCCTATCCCACAATACAACGCACGTGCATCAAAATAAAGGCAATGTGTTGAAATAAGTCAGTGTATACTGATATGTCATATCAAAATAAAAGTAAATTACTGCAAACAACCTTCCTTCACCGACCCAAATAAATCAGAGAGCAGAACAAGCAGAATAGAATAGAAATGCTGCGCTGCCGTTTCCATGACCAAAGTTCTCATACAGCATACAATGCAGACTGGCTGGAGAGCTGGTTTTATGTTCGGGCGGTCGGTAAACAGGTAAGTCGTTAAGTGAGGAATGTCTGTATAAGGTTTTCCAACAAAATAATTCCTCCGGAACAGCCTCAACAAGAATGGCAACAATAACAAGAGATGTCTGTGAGATGATCAGAGAAGTGATCAGGGACACGTCCCCCTCAGATTTAATGGCGGCGACGCCCATGCCCCCAACAGTACTACTTCTGTACAAGCCCTTAATGTACCCCCCTTGCAAAGCTGGAATGTAAATACCAACCTTATTTATCCATTACTGTGCTCTAATTCTGCCTGACCTGCACATATTTATAGCTGCTTATAGTTATTTATAATCTTGTTTGATGTTTATTGTGTTTTATGTCCTTATAGCCTACTCATTTTGTCACAGTGTCACACGGCCAGATGGTCGCCCCTCGGTTTCTGAGGCACGGGAGTGTGTGCAGCCAGCGCCCGAAGATGTGCTCGGCACAGCAGCGCCATCACCGCCAGAAATTTCGTCCACAGCACGGGGGTCACTTCTTATACTATTGTCTGAAACAGAATAAACATGAGTATTGCCGCATCTGCTGCCTGCTTGTTCAACTTAACCATGCAAATAAGTCAAACAAGTACAGTACGAAAAATAAATAAATAAAAACTCACCCACGCTGATGTCAGAGTCCCCCTCACCCGGTGGCAAAATTCTCATTAAAAGTATATCCCCAATAATAGCAGCAACTCGCTGCATGCTAAAAAGGTGTGAGCTCCGCAATCCCGCTACCTCCTCCAGTGGTGCTGAGACTCGTACTCGCTTTTTTTTACATCGACTTTAATATCCGACTATTTGTTTTTAATTTCGGGCACTGTGCGACTTTGCGAACTTACATTTTTAAGTGCCTCCCCCACGCTATGCCACTCCATCAATTTTCTTTTGTTGCTGATGCCACTACTTAATCAACCAAACAGATTTTTTCCTCTTGCCTCAGTTTCAGTAAGCAAGACCTCCACTTCGTATTCGCTGAAATTTTTCTTTTTACCGCGTGCCTTGGCCATTGTTTTTTAACAAAACGCTGAACAAAGCGGGTACTTATATTGATTTGCATATTCAACTATGTATAATTGTGGGAGGAGTCGGGGTGTGACCGTGGGCTCGTTCACGTGCATAAAATTTCACGCTAATTGGGATTTATAAATGGAATGTGCGTAGATCTATTCTTATGCACAGTTTTGTGCATCTGGATTTTTTCTTGCGTACGCACATTCCTAGTTTTGTCCGTACGCCATGTTTTAGTGTAAATTCTATGCTCGTCATTATACACTTATACACAAAAATGTAAACGCAACACTTTCGGTTTTGCTCCCATTTTGCATGAGCTGTACTCAAAGATCTGAAACATTTTCAACATACACAAAAGATCCATTACTCTCAAATATTGTTCACAAATCTGTCTAAATCTGTTAGTGAGCACTTCTTTGCCGAGATAATCCATCCCACCTCACAGGTGTGGCATATCAAGGTGCTGATTGGACAGCATGAATATTGCACATGTGTGCCTTAGACTGCCTACAATAAAAGGCCACTCTGAAATGTGCAGTTCGATCACACAGCACAATGCCACAGATGTCGCAACGTCTGAGGGAGCGTGCAATTGGCATGCTGACTGCAGGAATGTATACCAGAGCTGTTGCCCGTGAAATGAATGTTCATTTCTCTACCATAAGGCGTTTCAGAGAATTTGACAGTACATCCAACCGGCCTCATAACCGCAGACCATGTGTAACCACACCAGCCCAGGACCTCCACATCCAGCATGTTCACCTCCATGATCGTCTGAGACCAGCCACCCGGACAGCTGCAGCAACGATCGGTTTGCATAACTAAAGAATTTCTGCACAAACTGTCAGAAACCGTCTCAGGGACGTCGTCCTCATCGGGGTCTGGACCTGACTGCAGTTTGTTGTCGTAACCGACTTGAGTGGGCAAATGCTCACATTCGATTGCGTCTGGCACGTTGGAGAGGCGTTCTGTTCACGGATGAGTCCCGGTTTTCACTGTTCAGGGCAGATGGCAGACAGCGTGTGTGGCGTCGTGTGGGTGAGCAGTTTGCTGACGTCAACGCTGTGGATCGAGTGGCCCATGGTGGTGGTGGGGTTATGGTATGGGCAGGCGTATGTTATGGACAACGAACACAGGTGCATTTTATTGATGGCATTTTGAATGCACAGAGATACCGTGACAAGATCCTGAGGCCCATTGTTGTGCCATTCATCCATGACCATCACCTCATGTTGCAGCATGATAATGCACGGTCCCATATTGCAAGGATCTGTACACAATTCCTGGAAGCTGAAAACATCCCTGTTCTTGCATGGCCAGCATACTCACCGGACATGTCACCCATTGAGCATGTTTGGGATGCTCTGGATCGGCGTATACAACAGCGTGTTCCAGTTCCTGCCAATATTCAACATCTTCGCACAGCTATTGAAGAGGAGTGGACCAACATTCCACAGGCCTCAGTCAACAACCTGATCAACTCTATGTGATGGAGATGTGTTGAATTGCGTGAGGCAAATGGTGGACACACCAGATACTGACTGATTTTCTGACCCCCCCCCCACAGTAAGGCAAAACTGTGCACATTTCAGAGTGGCCTTTTATTGTGGGCAGTCTAACGCACACTTGTGCAATATTCATGCTGTCCAGTCAGCACCTTGATATGCCACACCTGTGAGGTGGGATGGATTATCTCTTGCTCACTAACACAGATTTAGACAGATTTGTGAACAATATTTGAGAGTAATGGGTCTTTTGTGTATGTAGAAAATGTTTCAGATCTTTGAGAAAATGGGAGCAAAACCGAAAAAGTTATATTTTTGTTCAGTGTACATGAGGCCCTGGTCCGGAGCAGGCTTGTTCACTGGCATAAGTTACCATGGTACTAAAGTGGTGTTTCCTTTAAGACACGTTGGAACAGAACTTAAATGAGCCAAACTTGTCAAAATAAGTCAGACTTTCCCTTAATCCCATGGCCTGTACCATGAAGCGAGCTTACTGGCTTATCAGGGTAACTTGTCGGATTTAAGGTAGTTTGGGCAAAATGTAAGTGAACGAATATGAAGTCCGTTTAAACTGTGGTACCTTAAATCCGACAAGTTACCCCGATAAGCCAGTAACCTCGCTTTGGAGTACAGGCCACTGCTTCATGGAATACCCCCCCAGAACACACTAGGCTAAAATACAAAACAAAAGGACCACAAGGAGTTAGAACTAAGCAGGGGAAGATAACTAATAGAACCTTAAATGAAATACAAAAGGAAACAGGTAATACGGCAAACAAAACTAAGAAAACAGGTAGAGTAACCAACACAGAACAATATACATGCAGGAACATACAGTGGCACACAGATTAACTTCTCACAGAATTACTAACTAGGGAGTAAAACAAAGGCAAGCACTTAAATACAGAGGAACAGGTGGGGCAGATTACACTTAAACGAGCATGAATCTAAAGAACCTTAAACCAAAACTAGAAATTACGAGGCATAACACAGAGGGCCGAATACACTTAGACAAAAACTAAAATCACACAGGACACAAACAAGAGAAGCAAAATAACCACAAACACTAGCAACAACAAAAAAAATCCATAATTAAACTAAACAGGTGAAGCTTGCTTTGAACGCAAGTCTGCAGGGTGATAACCTCTATACTACACACTCAACCTCTTGAGCCATGTGGCACTCCAAGGAGCAGTGGAACACACAAGAGTTAGACAGAGAGTGAAAAAGCAGGATAGCCAGTGACACCTGCTGGCCAAACAGGATAGAGACATGAAGGGTAGGATCAGACAGGCCCTGGTCCTGACAATTTCATTACACACTGTTTGGCTATGTTTATGATAAAATTTTTGACTATGATAAAGCAGTGCTGACAAACCACTCGATTTTGCTCAATATCATCTCAGTCGAATTCAAAATATTTCCATACAGCGGAAGACAAATGTCTTGTGGAGACCAGTTTTGTTCATTTTTCTAACCCACCTATTTCTGTTAAATTCTCACAAATGCTCCAGATTGTATGAGTCCCACAGCAAGAATGAGAATGCTGATAGGTTCAGAGAGCACACACAGAGCTCATGCAGAAGCAGTGGTGTACATGTCACACTGATTTTTTTTTTTTGGACATATACTAGCCAGTCTTGAAAAGAAACGATCATTAAAATTGCAAAGTTTGTGTGATCCAGGTTTGGATTTGATGCGTCTGGTTGCAGTGGAGTTCACTCATATTGGGAGTTGAGCAAATATGAAATTAGACCCCTGTCTCCTTTACTATCATATTGATCTTTTAAAAAAAAATATCTGTATCGGTGGCATTGGTGTGGTGGCTCTGAGGCTAGGGATCTGTGCCAGCCATTGGAAGGTTGCTGGTTCAAATCATGTGAATGCCTGCAATGATTCTACTTCATTGGGCTCTTGAGCAAGGTCCTCGTCCTGCGCATGGTGTTAATTTACATCCAGCCTTAAAAGGAGGTTCTTCAACTTACAGGGAAAAAAAATTCAGGATTGTGGCAGGATTGGCACTCCAGGCACTGGGAAAAAAAACTCATGCTGGTCCTTTTGGACTACAGTGGTGCTGAGGTATTGCCTGCCATGTAGCTGCACTCAGGTTCATCCCTGTACTGGGAGTGGCAACATACTGTAATCAGTGCATGCTCTTTACCTCCTCTGAGGACTCACAAGAGAATGTGTGCAATAAATCTCAGTGATTTGATGCTTTGAATACATTTTGAGAAATCCTAAGATATTATGCTGTATTAGATGTCATTTTGTAGTTACTGGTGTTAGTAGCTTTGTGTCTGTAGCCTTTGGGATAAGCTTCAAACTCCCCCATGACCATGCACAGGATAAGCGGTTACAGAAAAAGGATGGGTGTTTGTAGTAATCGAGCACTTGTGAATAAGTATTTTGGGGCCAGTCGGCCTGTAGAGCCTGGTGAATTTCCACTACGGATTTCAGAGGTTTGGAGGCCGCTCTGAGGTGGCCATCAGAGCCAGCCTGTGTGCATGTCGCTGCAGGAGCTGTAGGCCTGGGGCTGGTAAACACATTCATTGATGAAATAAGAGTGTTTCATCTATGCAATATGATCTGTATAATCTATATCACAGGTGTCAGACTCCAGTCCTGGAGGGCCGGAGCCCTGCACATTTTTGGGTTTCCCCCAGTTTAACACACCTGATTCATCTTCTTGTGCTAATTACCACATAGCTGTTGAGCTGAATCATTTGTGGTGGAACAGGGAAAGAACTAAGCTACACAGGGCTGCGGCCCCCCAGGACTGCAGTTTGACACCCCTGATCTATATGATAACCCCCCTGATGCCATTACAATAATTTTACTATAGCTAGTGATTACTCACTGTATATGAAACTGAGACAATGCCTCCTATACTACAAACAAGGTGAACTTTCTGATGCACAACAACAAGGAAGGTGCTGGCTGCTAAAATTACCTGACAAAATCATCTTGGTCTGGAACTGCATGCTGCAAGAAATAAATGCGACTTCTGGCATAAAACGTGTGGGTGTAACTCTCCACGGAAGGATCTGTGGTTGTAACTGATTATTCTTTCAATGCCTAATCTAGATACTACATATCATACAAATATAACATTAACGTATTTGCTCCTTTTATAAATAATTTTTATGTCCATTATATTTTCCGCCATTTCCTTATTACATGTGGACCTGTACGTATTTGATACGGAGCCTTAAAACATTTTTTTAATCTCCTTTTTTGGAATCGCTAAATAATTTACAGCCCTGCCTGCACTTTCTTAGAGCTCACCTGACAGAAGGTTTCTCGTACTAGTACGTGCAGGGAACAAGTGTTTCCTCTTAAAAACCTAAAGCTGTGTATTATTACTGATCGGCTCAGGTTTTTTTTTTTTTATGAGTCTCCAGTATTTTCCTCTTAACGTTTTTATATAATCTGTTGAAATTGATCTAATTCACTTGATCTGATCGCGTTTCCATAACAGGGGAGAGGTACCATGTCAGGGCCGAACAGCGATTATGTGCATCGTTCGACTCTGGGAGTGTACGCGGTAAGTTTTCCCTTCCGAAAGATTACAATATAATGGATCATTTGTATTTGTTTTGATTTCTCGCACAATGCCAAATACTTTGAGATCACTGACGAGGAAAAAGAGCAAGAGCGGGGATGTGCCTGAGCACCTGACCCATTTGCGCAAACGGTCGAAAGTGCCCCCCACCCACTGTGAGAGTTTATTTTCGATCTGTTCCCTTATCGGTACCGGGAGTTTTGGCGAACCAGTCACGTTTAAAATGCAGACACGATCACCGACAATCACGACTAATTTAGAGAGGAGGAGCCCCCTCTGCGCCTCGGAAATTCTCTGCTAGGCTCTGGTAAATATTAGTATCATTATTGCACAGGCGTAGAAGTACACGTGAAATATCACTATAATTTTAATATTACATTCATCGAGTTTAATAAAAAATATATATCTGTGGTCGCCTTCATAACCCTGTCCGTCGTCTGTACAAAATGTCGTCTATGTAACTGACAGCATCTTTTCATGTGCAGAACATTTTGGATCAGTTCAACCCCTTCTTGCAAAAACTTGTCGGTCTCGGTAACAGTTACGTGCAGGCTTTCCAAGGTGAGAGTAAGAGGATTAAAGGACGCCGCTCGCATTACACTCCACATAAACACCGTGTGTGTGGATTATGTTTATATTACACTGTGTGTTATTTATAAAAACCTGTTATTTTGACGTTGTGGGGTCCATTATACAGATCCCCACAAAGATCTGTGACTGAAAAAAAAAACTAAAAATACCAAAAGTCTCCTATATTGTTTGGTTACTTGTGGTTAAGGTTAGGGCTGGGTAGGGGTTAAGGTTGTCATGTTGCGATTAGAGTAATCCACATAGAAATGAATGGAGAGTCCTCACCAATATATAATTACAAACCTGTGTGTGTGTGTTTGTGTGTGTGTGTGTGTGTGTGGTGGTCCGCAGCCTTGGCTGTAACCAGTAAGGCCTACTTCGATGCCTTGGCCAAGATGGGTGAGCAAGCTCTTCGAAGCAGCTCATCCTACTCACTAGGTAAGAACCAAGACCTTGATCACACGTGGCATATGCACCTCCCACCCCCCATGAAAATGCAACCGTAAGCTTGGCTCCTCCCACCACCCAATAGTGTTTTTGAAGGAGATTAAACATCAACCAGGGAGGCAGGAATGACATCCTGAAGTTACATCCTGTCTTTCCAAGAGTTTGATCTTTTCTTCTATTCTGCTCCATGAATGTGTGTGTGTGTGTGTGTGTGTGTGTATGTGTGTGCGAGCGGGTTTACCTATCCTTATGGGGACATAATGTCCCCATAACGTGATAAAT
>JAOYFF010000046.1:8804652-8837544 GCA_025773925.1 Cryptomyrus ogoouensis
CGGGTGTCCCACTGGACGGGGGGACGGTGAGGTGCGGGGGGGGGCGGGGGGGGGGGGGGGGGGGGGGGGGGGGGGGGGGGGGGGGGGGCTGGAGCCAATGTTAGGTACTGTCAGGGCACAGACAGAGGTACATGGAAGGGATGCCAGTCCATCAAAGACACTTCTGAGGGGAGGGGATACCGGCACTGGTTTTGCTCAGATGTTAGCGCCGAAAAATTCTAAAGCTCGGTTCGACTGAAATATTCCAAATAATACTTTTAGTATTAGTTCCCTTTCGATCTGGATTTGGAACCTCTGGACAGATTTTGTGTCAAGGTCAAAGGTCAAAGTGGTACTAGAAATGAGGAAAACTGTCAACAGAACTCCCCTTATTATTCAGTGCTGGGACGCAAGAAACAGTGCCAGTGCTCTGAAAAGAAGAAACAAAGAGGTGAGTACAGGCCGCCTTCAGGCATTGGAGCATCGGTTACAGTTCAAAATAACATTTCGGACATAGGGCAACACCATACTGTCATATGACTTATGCTTGCAAAATATAACACCTGAACTCCATAAACAATGGAAGAATTTAATTTGTCACCTGAGTCATATGGCTACAAAGTCACTGTGTCATTATTAGAATTGCCGAGCTATATATAGGAAATAAATGTTTATTCTAAAAGGCAGACCTGATGAGAGACATTGTGTAGTCAAGAGAAATGAGTAACGTCACTTTAGGGGAACCACAGTGTTATTTCCACCTTCGATATCAAGTTTATCTAGTTCAGCAGCGTGGCTGAGGATTTGCAGCGATGTGCTTCCCCTTTTGTCTTTGCTGTGAACGAGCATGTTACTGCAGCAGACGCTGGCTCACACACACTGCGAAATATGTTTGCATATTAAGGAAATATTAAAATAAACATACCTGTTGTCAGTTACCCTCCAGCGTCCTTTCTTTTAGGCATCCCTAACTCTTATCGTTGGCCTGAATTTCCAGATCATCTCCCTGCATCTCAGGAGGTCGGGTACCTTGTGGGATCTGGAGCCCAAGGTCGACGGACGGCAGCGCTGTGGAAGTTCATACAATGATGTTAAAAAGCACCTCACACCTCATTTCAAGTGCCACATAATTTCTGCAATGTTTCAACCTCTCTTCTGCTAACAGACATAATATCACAATGTTATTTGACGTTTCCCAGACACAATGATTTGTTTTCTTCTTTGTAATTAAATGGTAAATATTGGAATAGTTGAATTGCCTAGGTGAAACATATCATAAAGAGGTTTCAAGACAATACATCGTTATTTCAATTAATGTCACTAATACATCAAGCACCGTATAAAAATCGCCGCAAATTACTGTAATTCGTTACATTACTACATAGGGACTACCATAAAGTGTCATTTTTGTGCGTATCTCAAATTGAATTATATGAACACACACATCTCCTATATATACATATGAGACAGTGTGTGGCTCAATGGGCTAAGCCTGGGTGCCTGCAGAAGATCACTGGTTCAAGCCCAGCCTCAGCACGTCTGTGGGTCCCTGGGCACCCCAACAAGTAGCTGCCCTTCACAGACAGCTTACTCTACAAAGAGCAAGTCGAGGGAGGTGTAAAAAAGACAATTTCCCCACAGGGTTCAATTATATATATATATATTAGATCCAGATTTAATTTTATATTGATCCCTCTCAGATTTTTCATGCAGTGTGTTCAACTGAAAGCAGCTATCGGTCAGTATATTTCTGAGCTTTGCACCGGAAAGGCCAAAGGTGCCGTCACTTTACAGGCAGGTTCACTCTTCTCCATACACGGAGACGTGCATATGTATATCATGCAATTCACTTAATCTGTGGTCGAAAGCTTGCAGCGTTGTGAAATGTAAATTATTATTATTATTATTATGATTATTATATTGTCTTTATGAAGATGGAACAAACAATACATGAAGAAATGCATGATACTGGCCTAGTGCTTAACATACTGAAACTGGCATCCAATATTTAAACTTTATCAGCGTTCAAAGTTAGCAGCACTAGAGCTACTTTGAAATAAAGATTATGAAGGCATTTGATGATCAACCATTTTCTGTAGTGGTGGTAAAGTACCGGCCACGTAAAAGTTTATAATTAATGATTAAATCCGGCCTATAGGCCCTTTTTCTTCCACAGAATAAAAAAGTCATTCCGCTAATCTGCGCCAGCAAGCTTGGTACATTTAAAATTTTATTCTGGATAAAAACAAAAGAATTCCTTATTGTGCTGGCCAGGTTCATACTTCACTTTTCCTCGCGCTCTTTTGGTCTGTGAAGCTTGTGTTCACACGTGTCAGACACAGAAGGTTGCCTGCGCAGAGCAGTGATATTCTACAAGACCAGCAGAGGGCAGATGTATTGCAAAAAACACAAATGCAAGCAGCCTAGTGATATAGATAAAGATTTTAGGCTAGGCTTGGGTGGTATTAATATGACATACCGAGGTATTTTCAAATCATTTTGACAAAATTTGCCCCCACCCTTCACCAGTAAATTTTATCGCAAACATTTCAAAATGCCGGTGTTCTGCCATTTTTTGCTGCCTTTTCCAGAATTTGCTACCGTAGCAGAAATGTGCAGTCATACCTGCTGGTTTTTGCTACCTTGCCAAAATATCATATTCATACTTTAAAATGGATATTTGTATATATTTGTATGCTGCCGGAAACTGCTACCTATAGTTTTGAATGTGGTAAATGTAATGCCAGGGTAAGAATATAATGTCAAATCAGTTTTGTTCCAGGTAAAACAGAAACATAAATCATGTTGCTTTTTAAATATTTTACTTAAATTAAAACAAAAACTACAATTTAAAGTAGTCTCAACAAGGAAAACAAATATAATAACACAAACATCAACAAAATACAAATAACATTTAAGATAAACTATGCTACACGCAAGGGTAGCAAACATTTTCAGACATTGTAGATGTGTGAAGTAATGTTGATTTACATGCTATAGTGCGGGGGTGGCCAATCTGATCCGCAAAGGGCTGGTGTGTCTGCGGGTTTTTGCTGCAACTCCCTAATTAGATTGCTAATTAGAGGACTGATTGGCTGAAGAGTCCTCACACCTGGGTTTGAAGAGCTGACCTAAAGGTTACCCCAAAAACCTGCATACAGACAGGCCCTTTGTGGGTAAGATTGGCCACCCCTGCTATAGTGCTTGGAAGCAATTTTTTTCAAGTAGGAAAAAGGGCAGAACATATGTGGTATAATGTCAGGACAGTATATGGTCACGTCAGGTTGAGGAACATGCACTAGTACAGCGTGTTGCTGCGCCCATCAGACGACCACACATCTCAGGATCCCGGAAGACGACTCAGGCCGATGTGCAGTCCAAGGTCACCCTCTGGAAATGGTTGTCTATCTACCATAGCCAGTTACATGAGTGTACCCTTGGCCTGGTCCGGCCGCTCAGGTCCTCAGTAATGAGGATCCTGCGAGCCAAATCACCGTCCGGGAGTCGCCGTAACTGACACTCCCTCACAATGCAGGTAATGTGCCTCATTAGGGACTCCCTAAGCAACTGTTCATTTGACACAAAGTCAAACCCAAGGATTCTCAGAAGAGACACAGTACCAAAGGAGTCCAGTCTACATTTCAGGTCAGGGGATAGAGTCCATGTCTTGCAGCCATACAGCAAAACATTCCATTCCAGCGACCCCATGACCCGCAATGCTCTCCCAATCCATTTACTGATTTAATAGGAAGTCACCAGAGACATGAATGTCACTGCCAAGGTAAGTGAACCTCTCAAGGAGGTTGACATTCTCCCCCTGCAAACAGACACACTGTGTGATGCGCGAATGCACGCCGTATGCGGAGAGTGAATTTTTGTGTTCACAGCCTAACCAGGTAGTTTCTCTCATGAATATTAATGTTTTCCAGAACTACCCTGAAAAAATAGGCAGCGCATGTCGATGGGAGCATGTTTACCAGCCAATCGGACAGTTTCATGAGTATAAATGAGCCCAAACCAGCATGCAAAATGAAAATTAGCGTGCAGACAAGTACATTAACACGCAAAATCTGGTTTTGCAAGTTGCTTTGTCTTTTCACCTAACCACCGTATCACTGACTGGTGATTTCCATTTTTGTTTATGGAGAATTATCACAACTATAAATGCTCTGGTGTAGCAGTGGGAGATGGATGAAATTTGCATTAGTAATTGAGGTTTGGAGAAAGGCTGAATTTTTGTAGAAAGCAGTATGTAGGTCCACTAGAAAGTTTTCAAAGTGAATCTCATTAGATATCTCAATTAGGGTTGTCTTGAACCACGAAAATTGGGACTGTTGATTGACACCGATAGTGTCAATGATAAGTGAGGTTACGTCACAGCGCGTCATGGTGTATTTACAGCCAACTTGGGACAAAAAAATCACTAGTTCCTTTTTCTCTTTTATTTTTGCCTGATTTTTTCGTCTATCTGTGTGCTGCCTCTAGGGCATGTTCTTCAAATAACTTGTTGGACAAACAGAAGTGATTTAAGTGCACTTTAAATTTTGTTTAAAATTACTGATTTTCATACTGCCTTTTTTTATTTTTTTGCTGTACATATGTCGTGAATTATATGCTCCATGCATTAAGGATAAGTAAGGTTGTAATCCTGTACTGACATTAGGGTTGCCAGCTGTCTCTTATATTATACGGGATCATCCTGCATTGCAAAATAAACTGCTGCCTCCCATACTATACGGGAGGATCCCAACGAGGAACGCACGCCATATTGTAAAAGGGATGGCTGGCAACCCTAATGTCAGTACAGATAGACAAAAAAGTCAGCCTCAGAGAAAATAAAAAAGAAAAAGGAACTAGTGTTTTTTTTCCGCCAAGTCTGCTGTAAATACACCATAACGCGCTGCGACATATAACCTCACTTATCATTGACACTATCAGTGTCAATCAACAGCCTCGCCCAATTTTTGTGGTTCAAGACATGCATGATGCATTTGGTCCTGTTTAAAGATGTTTTAGATGTTTTTACTAATTTTATTTAATCATTCTGATATGGGTTTTATTTAATTTAATTTATATATTATTAACTTTGTTGTTTTGTTTTACATGTGCTTTCTGGTATTTGCCAGGCTATCATTGTAAATAAGAAATTGTTCTTAATGCTTTGTCTGGTAAAATAAAGGTTAATGAATGAATGAGATGACCTCTCGATCAGCCAATAATAATGCAGTGGTTCTCAACTCCAGTACTGGCGACCCACTGTTATTGGCTAATTGAGAGGTCATGCTGAAAACTCCGTGGATCAGATTCCCCCCAGTGTCTGATAAATACATAAAAGAAATGTGAAGGACACTCAGAGAGTCTGGTGCTGTGGGGACCTGAGAGACCCAGTGAAAGAACAGGGTGATAGCAACACCAGTTGCTATCACCCTAGCCAGTTTCTAAGGAAACTGGCTAGTCTATCTGTTATGAACTAGAGCGCAGAAAGTTCTTGAATCACGTAGCAGGTCACTTGCTTTTGTACTGGCTTGGGATTGATGTGTCAGCTAAGAAAGAGATATTGAAGGGAATGAGGAAGTAATCAAAATGTGAATGCTAGCATTTTTGAAATGCACACGCTAGGGAAGATGAGGAAACTGTAGTTATGCTACTCGTGAATGATCATGCACACATCTTGCACAAATGACAACATCCCCTCCTTGGAGCCCAGTCACCAGCTGCTGCATGAAGCATGCAATGCCTATATTTGCATTTAGCTCTGGGATACAGACAACGAAAATGTGTAACTCCTAAAATAATGCCATTAATTAAAATGGTGTACAAAACTTAAACTACTCAATCCCTGGAGGGGAGACTGATATCTAGCCCTAGAAAATGTTGCTGCATAAATTTCGTTGGCTGGAAGTACTTTCTAAGTAAGTTAGAAATTGTGTATATTCACAGCATGTTATACTGTACAGTATATATTGTACTAGATTACTTACATGAGCCAATCAAAGACTAATCATTTTACAACTTTCTGAAGGAGTAATTTCTAAACTCAACTAGTTATAAAGGTTTGTCTTTGTGATACCAGTAGTAAAGGAAAGGCAAATTAGCATGTATCATTCTCAGCGTGAAGCTTCCCCTTTTTAAAGTTTTGTTCACACCTACACCCCTATTTTGGTTTTATCCCCAGCTGCAGGTGTGATGTGGTTGCTGCATATGTAGCAGATTCATAGCTGTCTTTCAAACACTCTTTCTAGAGAGTGAGCACAGTTATATCTGCAGGTTTACTGCAGCTGTCGAGCATTTTTTAAATCATTTTCTCTGCTGCCAAACTTGTGCACAAGACAATGTACAAGAGCAGAGTGCGTGGTGCATTCAGAAACACATTCTTCCATGCTGCTGTTAAAATGAGCTGTTTTTTTTTTAGTCGTGGCCTTCCTGTTAGCTTTAATGAGTCTGGCTGTTCTCCTCTAACACCTCTCATTGACAAGGTGTTTTTGGCCGCAGAACTGCCCCCTGACGGAATGTTTTTTGTTCATCGCACGATTCTCTGCAAACCTATAATGCATAAATACCAGGAAGGTGGCTGCTTCTGAGATGCTGGAACCTTTATTTTCAGCACCATCTACTGCAGGGGTGTCAAACTCCAGTCCTGGAGGGCCGGAGTCCTACACAGTGTTTGGGTTTCCCCTCATTTAACACAACTGATTCAACTCCTTGTGCTAATTACCACACAGCTCTTGAGCTGAATCATTTGTGGTGGAACAGGGAAAGAACTAAGCTACACAGGGCTGCGGCCCCCCAGGACTGGAGTTTGAGACCCCTGATCTACTGCCTCACTTAGATCAGGTTAGAGTTAGAGGGTTAGGTAGGGTTAGGGTTAGATAGAGTTAGATATTCTAGCATTCAATCGAACAGTAATGTTAACCTCTTGACCCTATCTGCATACCATATATATTCAATTGCAGCCACATAATTACTTTTGGAGAAGCAGCCTGTACTGCACAGTAAACTGTACACTGACTGTATTCTGGCATCAAAACAATGAAACAGCATTTTCTCAATGCTTAACGAAACACAAAAAGAAAAGTTGTATGTGCGAGCATTTACTCTTGTACCCTTGATACTTAACTAGGTATCCAGATAAGTATGCAGCTGGGTGACTTTTGTAGCCTGGTAAATTTTGGTTGGATTCCGAGAAGCAAAAGTAAATCAACACCCGCCACTGCCCCCTAGCGTCCGTGATGTAGTAACGGCGCCCTTACGACGCAGCAAGGTGTGGATGTCCGTCGAGATTGGTGGGTGTCCCAGAAGCATCAGTAAGATACATTATGAAACATTTAAGAAATACCCCACCTGCATTCTGAGTGCCTGCACACAGCTGTCGGAATGAGGAGAAGCCATTCATAATATTTTTTCAAATCTTTTTCAGGTGTGATATGAACATGTCAAAGAGCAACCAAATACTCTTGGGAACTTTCAGGGGCGTTTTCTGTAAATGCCATTCACTTAAAATAAATTTGGTGATCGTTTAAAAGGTTTGCGAATATTAATACATACCTTTCAAAAGCACTGAAAACTTATGTGAGAAGATTTATAGTCCATAATTACATGCCGAAATATAGCCATGGCGTCCCTTATATCCAGTATTCATGGAAATACAGGCCACTTCTCTTTAACATCTTTTTAATTATTTCGCCTAATGTATTTAACGTTTTTATATTTGTTATTAAGACCGCATCTCCGAGAGCGCTGCATTCAAGAAATAGTATTTAATGTTGCTATTATCTACTGTAATAGCATCTACTATAACCTATAAGTGATGCCCCTTTAAAATAAGCTACAAATGGTGCCCACTTTAAAATTTTAAAGTGAAACACTAAAGCTGGAGGATCTGAATAAGCTTTATTTAGTGTGTTAAAATGAACTGTACACCCCATACACGCTGAATGAATGTATTACTAGAAGAAATGACGACGGCAGAGATGCATGACGCCTCCCAATAATTCCCCGAAAAAGGGGAAGCGATCGGCTCAGAAATTTGCGGCGCCTCATACCCGGACAGAAGTAAATGACGGCTACTTTTGCGGAATAGCAGGGGGTGCGCGTCTGGGCTTTCCATTAATTTAAAGCAAACTGCACTCCAGCAAAAGTTCAGAAAATAATGAGGGACGCTGTAAAATAGCAATTATTAGCGGAAGCGGAGGAAAAGTGTCCGGGCGAAGAATCGGACCGCAACATCAGTACATGGTGAGAAATCATTTAATTTATAAAGTTTGTATTCCTGAAATGTATTCCTCAATAAGATTCTCTTGGCTTTCGTTTTCCTTTGTCTTTGTCTTTGATCAACATGTGGTTCTATCTCGGAAGAACAACCTTTACTCCGTTAACGATTAATGTGATTTCGGCCCAAATTTAATTTATTCTAGTACAAGTTAACTGCAACAAAGGCGTTTCTTTTCATAAACTTCTGCGAAGTAACGCAAACCTTTGAGAAGAGTAGGAAACCGATTGTTTGTCTGTTCGTTTAACGAGTTTAAACTAAATAATACTCAGTGGTTCTCGTGTCTTATTCTACAGTATTGTAAAAGCGGAGTACAAAAAGAGATTTAAAAATCTCGAGGTCAAAAAAGTCAGAGCAAATGTTTTGATATATTACATCAAACTAAACGCACAGGCGGTATTTGTCAAAATGATTTTGTACCGTCTAAATTTAGTTTTGCCGGTCATGCTACTTTTCTGGATAAATCACTTAAAATGATGAACGATTTAATAATTTTACTGACATTTAAAAACAATGGCACAATTTATTTATGTTTGATTGTTCCAGTACCAAAATAAAGCAAGAGGCTTTGTTAATATATACAGTACCAGTCAAAAATTTGGACACACCCACCCATAGAAAGGTTTATTTGTTCTAATTCTGTACATTTTAGAATAATTCTAAAGACATAAAATGTTGGGGGGGGCAGCTCTATGGGTTGAGACTCAGAAGGTTGGCGGTTCAAATCCCGTGATCAACAGAGTAATCCCACCATTGTGGCTCTTCAGCATGGTCCTTCACCCCAATTGACTGACCCTACTTTCTCTATGCCAGTTCCCACATATATGCTTGGCACTCATTGGCCATTTTTCCTACACTCTCTCTCTAAATATAGGGAGGGGCTAGTGTAGCAGCTGTCTCTCTCTCCTCCTCTGTCCCTCTTCTGTCCCCCTCCCCCTCTTCCATCCCACTCCTTCTCTTATGTCCCCTCCCTTCTGTCTCTTTCCCTTCCTCTGTCCCTCTTCCGTCCCCATCCCCCTTTTCTGATATGGATGGCTTTCTGTCTCTTATCCCCTCTAATACTGAATTTGTCTGTTCCACTTCTCTTTTGCCAGTCAATGCCATCCTGTGTGACTCCAGTCCAGCAATTTCACAAGAACACGGAACCTTTTATGAATATCACATTATTGCTAAGAGTGTGAATTTTCCCAATATACTAGGGGGAAAACATACAGGCAAATAATCAACAGATAAGTCAGATAAGTCAACAGAAAAAAATATTCTCAAAATAAGGAAATAAATTAGATAAGACAGGATGAGATGAGATACAAATTTATTGATCTCACACTGGGGAAATTTACTTGTCAAAATAGCCAATAGAAATAAATTACAGTAGAAAACAAAATGGACACAGTGCAATTATTAATAAATACATATAAAAACAAATAATATTAAAGAGTCACATGGTGTTCATTGTCCCCCATGGTTTAATGCTTAAAGCACACTTTACAGGACATGCCTGTAATATTTAGGTTTATCCTTGCCATCATGTTGCAGCAAATACCAAGTGTAGTCGGATCACAAAAGCATTCTGAGGGAGCAGAAACTTTTCCCTGGAATCACAAAAGTATTGCAAGAGAACACAAAACTATTAAAAATATATTTTCCACCCTTTTAGGGGCTACATAGACAACAAACAACAAAATCACAACAAATGGTCTAATGCGGTTATTATCTACAGTGACACATTAAAATTAAAATGGATTAAAATGGATTAATTATAGTTTGAATATGAATGTTTCACATCATGTTCAAACGGATGTTTGAATATCATTTAAAAAGAGACAGCCCTACCCTCTTAGACAAAAAAAGAGGAAAAAATTGTACACAAATATAAATATTGCACCCAGTGGATATGAATAGAAATTACATATGTATTTGCAGCGGATATTGCACAAATGTAAATAACATTCATGGGTGATGGACATTCAGTTGGAGAATTTAATGGTCTTCAGTTGACTGTGGTGTTATAGAGTCTAATGGATCCTAACCGGACAGGTGAGCTGTATTGCTCTATCCATATCCTTCTAGCAGCACCAGAGAGCAGCATCTCTGCCTGCTTACATGTTTACGCAAAGTTTTTAAGCAGCTAGAGTTTAGAGCTATGGATGGGTTTAGATGTCAAAGGTACACAACTACTTTGACGTAGGTGTCCAACCTAAATTGTTTAATTCAATCTCCACAGAAATTCCCGAAGAAATAGGTTGGGCTGGTGATTAAGCCTTTTTCATTTTCATAAAAGAGCCAGCTGAACAAATTGGGCAAGGTTAGTGCAGTTAGTACCTCTCCAGGTAAGAAAACTGTGAGAAAACATTTTGCACCAACCCAGAAATCCTAAGTGCGTATGTGTTATGAGCTCAGCAGCTTGGTGCTGAATGTGCTGACGATGCTGTCACCATCATGCAGCTCTGCATATCTGTTCGAGCCATCTCGCTTGCCACAGCACTCAGAGGCGCTATAACCTGCCACTTAGCCCTCAGAACCCTTCTCCTGTTCCTCATCTCTTTGAGCAGAGTGAGCGAGGCCAGCGGTGCTGCCAGCAGTGTGCCCGCAGACCTGAGGCTGGCCCTCCCTTCGCTGTAGGAAGGATGTTTCTTGTGTGGATGCTGTATATTGCTGCCCCCCCCATCCTGTCCTTGACACCTACACCTATGTCCTGTAAGCTCAATGCCAGCTCACAACACGGTAAGGACGCCACCCTAACTCTGAGCTAAGCCGGAATGGGGAGGAGGTGTCAGGCAGCTCTTCTAAACATTCCAATCTTCCTTCCCATGTCCAGTTTCCTCCCCGGTAGACTCGGTCCAGTGCTACAATGACTACAGCTCGCACATTCGCTGTACATGGCCAGAAAGCACAGAGGAACACCAGCTGGAGAATCTCACTCTCTACCACAGCGACGCTGAGGGCAGGTGTGATGGTGGAGGGGATGACAGATGAATATTCTGGATTGTATGGATTTGTATGGATGGATGTATGACAGAATGAATTAATGCCAAATACTGTACCTTAACTAATATGCCACCTACTGGGTTAAACAAGGGAACGGGACTGAAAAACATGGAATAATGTGGAATGGAGGACAGGAGATAGGGAAGATAACATGGGGTTAGGGTTAGGAATCAGGACGTGAAGTAGAGCAATATGAAGCAGCTGTAGTTGTGCTGAACGGTAATCTTGACAACCCAAGTGTGCAGCAGAGCGTAGCAAAGCAGCAACCCTATCAGGCACAGCATACACTGCACAGCTAAGTGCAGCAATGGCTGATAAGAAAGCTACAGACCCTGATCAGGATAAGTGGATGGATGGATGGACCAATGGATGGATGGATGACTTATGTATGTTGCAAAATGAGGGTGCAAATCCCAAGGTGGACAGGATTGATATGAGATGCCTATGACAAAGATTTTGGGGTAACCCTGTCCGTCCTCAGTGCTGCAGCCTCCTCCATGCCATGGGCCTCAGAGTAATGCCCCCCTGCTCCACCCTTGCCAGGGAATCGCCCTGTGTGGCGTACAGCCCTCCTGAAGGCCACCACGCAGAAAGGTGGTGTCACTACAACACCACCCTGTTTGTCAAGAGCATCCAGCATGAATTCTTCTTCAAGACCCTGCTCCCCCCACAGGTGTCCAAGACAATGAACCTGTTGCAACACGGTCAGTGTGGTTGCCATGCCTCCCATTGTCATGTTGTCATGGGAACCCTCTCCCCCAAATACCCACTAAAACAGCATACTTATCAATCCCGAGATAATCCTGAGATAATGTGAAGGCCCTGAAGCAGAGTGACTGGGTTTGATTCTGACGTTCCCTTTTCGCAGTGAAAGTTCGCTCGCCCCCTGCTCTGTTCCAGCAAGCCTCGCACAATGGCAGCAGGTTGCTGTCTTGGCACAGCCCCTTGCCCTCAGGGTCACGCCTGTACCCCACGCTGAGGTACGAGGTCAGCTACAGGAGGCCCGGCCACGACTGGATGGTATGTCTGCTCATACTCAGTCTACCAACATGAGTCTGACTTCAGGCAAGTGGCCTTGAAACCCATGGTAGATGTGAGCTGTCGATCACTGACTGGCTCCGCCCACCCGTAAAAGTAACCCAGCCACCATGGATTAGAAGGCCTCATTCCACCAATAGCTATACGCAAATTCCCAGGAGGCAGGCGTCTGTGAAGTGTGATATGTTGGCTTTCATGTGGTCCTTCTATTCATTGTTCCGCAGGTGCTGGACGTTTCACAAACAAATACGACAATCAGTAAGGAGTGGCTGGTACCTGGCAGCAAGTATGAGGCCAGGGTGAGGGCACGGACGGGAGCCGGCCTGTGGAGCGACTGGAGCCCCTCGGTGCTGTGGCAGACTGAGGAGGGTAAGTGTCAAGCATGCATCAGCAAATGCCCCCCCTCCATGCTGAATTGCTTAATTGAATATCCATAAGCAAGCACATGGCCAGCTGCCCTACACTCAGCATCCCCTCTTTGGTGTGCTGTAGCTGAGGTCCACACTGCATGCTACTTGTCCAGGATCTCATTTGAATCACAGAGCAGTTCGGCAGTAAGGAGGAAGGCTGACCTCGTACAGCCATTGTAACGGCTGGTTAGATGGAGAGCCACAAGAGCTGGGGTCTGTTTACTCTCTTCCCCCTCCCCCCCCCCCTTCAGCCCTGGGGCCTGAAGGCCCTTCCAACCTGCAGTGTCTGTCTGATGGAGACGTGACAGTGAGCTGCTGCTGGGAGCTGAAGAGGGAGTCTGCTCAGTCCGTCACTTACTACCTGTCGTACCGCACGAGTCGGAGCACACAGTGAGTGCCCAATGTTCACACTGGGACTGTCCCACCTATCAAGGGTACAAGAGCACTATCCTCTAGAGTCTAACCACCACTTTACATTGTGGCGTTCCTAATCCCTGGATTACCTGGTGCTGGTGCGAGACTGAAGCCCTGTGGGCGCAGCCCAGTCTCATGCATCTTTCTTACACCCTATCTCTCCCCCCCCCATAGACCCCAGAGGTGTTGTGAGACAGTCCTGGTTACCAGTGATTCCCGTAACCCCGTGCTCAAGTTCAGCTGTTCCTTTTCCCTGCCTGTAGATGAGGAACTCTGGGTTGAGCTCACTCCTGCCCACATTACCAAGCAGTTTCACTCTCACAGTTACAGTAAGTCCTCCCTCTTCCTCCAGCCCTAACCGGTCGTTTGCTATTGCAATATTTTCTGAAGTAGTGAAGTGGCAACTTTCGGAAAAGGATACGTCACTTCACATGGGTCAGGATGAGTGGACGCCATTATCAGTTCCTCCTCTGTCTGCACAGCAAGGTCTCTACATTATAGCAGTAGACAATGTAAAATGACCCATTGGTATGGCATGTTCCACAGCTTATGATGGTGCTGCCATCTTGTGGCCAAAAATGGCACAGCAGGCAACAATGATAATTCCTCAGTGCGGTGTCACTGGGCCGTGTGCTTGGCATAAGTGTCTGTCTCCCACACAGTTTATCCCTTCCCTCCGAGCCCTGTGCACTTGAGAAAGGATGGCCAGGACTGGCTGCTCACCTGGACCGTCCCGAAATACAACGCCAAACTTAGACTATCTCACGAGGTGCACTACTGGGACTCTGAAACAATGGTAAGGGAAGAGACCTGTGCATCATCAGCATGTTCGCAGGATTGAGCTCGAGATCAGCTATCAGATTATACTTATCCTCAGTCACCTGTTTGCTCTGCCTTTAAATTGCTGTGAATTCTGAGAGCGGTGATCTTCATCCTTGTCTTCCTCTTCACTCCCTGTGTCTGACACCAGGACCACAAATATTTTAACTTCTCGGTGGACCTCAACTCTTACCACATTTATGGAGCCACCCTGCGCCCTGCTACCCGCTACTGGGCACAGGTGCGAGCAGTTCCCGCTCAATACTTCATGGGCCGACCCTCCGAGTGGACGGAACCGGTGGAGTGGGTCACCCCTCCAGGTAAAGTCACACATCCGATTTCCACCATCGGGATCTTAATGCCCATACAGAAACCTCTGGATTCAAAGCAGAATCTCTTTGTTTGTGTAAATCCTTGCTGTGCTTCTAGGTTCATGGTCAATTCCCATGATCGTGTACATCTTCGTTGCGGTGCTTGTGACCATAGTCTTCATCGGTCTGTATGTGAGCCTTCCTGTTTTCCACAGGTAACCATTACTGCTATAGCTTGTGTTCATATTTTAAAATAGAATAGAACAGAATTATTGTTATTGCACAATGTACAGTGAAATTCAAAAAGTGCTAGTCCTGATTAGTGCAAACTCGGCCAACAACCATGGCAACACACAATGAATAGAAAAAGTCTTAAAATTAAATCAAATAAAGCATCTTAATAGGGACATGTGGGTATATAAGATATATATTTGTGTATAGTAGCTTGAAGTGTGAACCATATACTTTAGGATATAATATACACTGCATTGTCACCAGATGTGGCCATTTCAGGTCCAGAAAGTAAAAATCCAAACCAGGATTTTGTTTCAACCAACCAGTTGACTCTTTATATTCAACTGGTTGGTTGAAACAAAACCCTGGTTTGGATTTTTACTTTCTGGACCTGAAACGTCCGCCTCTGATTGTCACAGACACAGATTAGAGTCATGAATGAGAGTGAGTCATAGCACTGTTCACATATAGCACTTGGATGGAATCTGTTTTTAAACCTAGTGCTTTATGTCTTAATTGACCTGTACTGCCTGTCAGAGGGCGACAGGTCAAATGGGTAGTGACCAGGATGTGAGCAGTCTTTAGTGATACTTAACACTCAAGGCAGCACGTGGGCAAAGTGCCACGCTCATTTCCCAGAAAGGGAAGCTGCAGTTTGCCCCTGGACTGAGGAACTTTAATTTGTCAGTAAGCAACACACTGCATGTAATGTTAGACATATGCTACATGCATCCACATTACAGAATAATAACCTTGATAATGTTACCCTATTTTTTGGTGTTTTTCATGCTCCCAGGAGGGTAATCAGCTGGAACGTGTCCCTTCCCTCTCCCATCAAGAGCAAAGTTTTGGAAGGAATCTTAAAGGTGGGTTTCTTCTCCAGTCTGTGCTGTACTCATTATGTGAGACGCCCATCAGAATGATGTCACACCTCATCTTGACGTTCCAGCATTAATGTGTCACCAGATTGCACAGAGAACTGACCGGTCTATGAGTTATTCTTGTAAAATGAGTAAACATATGAGATGAACGACAGGAAACAAGATGTCCTCCAGAAACTGGCACACCTGTATCTAACTAAACAGTTTGAAATGGACACAGGCAGTAACTGTTTTCCACACAAATAATTATACAATTACAAATAATTACTGTAGTGTTGTAGTACAGGATGCAAGGAACAAACAAATCACACACAAATAATCCAACCCTAAATGTGATGGGTATAATGAGGCCATTTTGTATCAGAACACGGTCCAACCCCCTATTGAAAAAAAACTGACAATGTACATCCATCCTGGGAATGGACACATGACATTCTTATTAAGGGGGGCAGTGACGTTAATTTCACTGGAGCACTGGGTGACATCCATGGGACATATCTTTGCACCGTTTTCTCCTTTCTGCATTAGTATCAGAGTTACCACGCAAATAATGTCAACCTCTAATTGACAGGAAGCAGTAATCCCATCCACTACAGCTATTGAAAGGTCCTATTGCGACCAAACTGTATATCCTCCTCCTGCACATCTTCGGCTTGCTCGCAATTTTACTTTCTCTGTTGTTTTTCATAAATATGACTTTCTAGTCTTACTCCTTTCAATCTGCAAACTGCCTTGTCATATTTCTTCTGTCTAATATTTAATATTGATATTTAATGATGGGAGTTTGACCAAACCAACAGGGACCACCTCTAAAGCTCTTACATTTATTGTCAACACAAATAACTAACACCAAGATGGATACATTAAAGGCCCCATCAGGGGATTCGAACCCACAACCTTTCTATCACAAGTGTAGCTGATGTCACATCTGTGCCGCCCCTCATTCACAGAGGTCCCAGACCACATGGATAGCCCCCCACAGGGAAGTTGAGAGAGCCCGGATCTGTTCCGTCCAGGTCCTGGACAACGTCACTCTTCCCAGGTGAGCTTCACAGTTACATTGTGCTCTCACTACTTATTGTCGACATGCACACAAAAAGAGCTGAACTTTGCAGTAAGTGTAAAAAACAAGAAGACCACCAGCCATGATGCGGCTGTGAACCAGGTCTGCCTTTCTCTCCTAGTTTCTCAGATGCTGACCGGTACAGCTTCAGCAGCCTACACTCAGAGTCTGAGGAGAAAAGCCAGCAGGAGAACTCCTCTGTCAGCTTCAATGGGCCATACCTGCTGTGTCCCACCATGTCAAAATCTCTGGGCTTCCTGGGCAATGCCGGTGCTCAGCCCGGCACCGAAGACCCCCTGTCCTGGTCCGTCTCACTAGGTTCCCAGCTCGCTCTTTCCCTCAGGGAGTTTGCCACCGGCTACGTCAGGATTCCATCGCCTCTTGCCATCTTGCCAGTGGACGGCAATGTAGTGATGCAGGGCACTGATTTTGTGGCAGGTGGATATGTAGACTGCCCACTAGGGGCAAGCGGAACAGCCAAGCCAGAGCCATGGTCCGGACCCAGCTGTGAGCCCCCTGAGTGCGACCCCCCAGCCTACACCCCCACTCCACCCACCTTCCTCTCCAACGCTCTGGGTCACATGACTGACAACCGCTGCCTAATGACGGGGAGCCAAGCAGAGCATACCACAGAATGAAGATGCGTAAACAAGCCCTGTGCTCTTCCTTTGTGTGAAAATAAGCTAGCAAAAAGCAGAGGAGAGCGGTATGCCACTCACACAAACATATCAGCACCTTATGTAACTATATATTTGAATATGACCTTTTATAGACAACTGTATTACTGTACAATTACCAGCTATGAATCCTGTTACATGATGCATTATTATAGATAGGGCATTTGCTTTGTCACATATCACTCACTTGCATTTCTGTGTATTTCAAAAATCCATTACAGCTTTTCATGACTGTTTCATAAAACGTATTTAACATTCTCACAACTATAACAGCGTTTCTCAAAACAGTTCCTGCATATAGCACGAGAGTAAGGTTAAGCTGCGAAAAACCAAAACAATTGATGCATGTCTCAGAAGAAAATATCTCCACCAATTAATTGGTCAATGCCACCAAGATGAAAAGTACAGTCAGCATTGTTTAACCATGAGAGTCAAAATGCCTAGATATATTGTGTACATATGCGCCTGAGCGTCACAATTCTGAATGACAGTTGTTTAGCACTTTAGTTGGTTCACTGTCAGTGACTGATCACACACTATAACAGGAAAACAACAAAATGGTAATACAAGAACAATAAAATGGCAACAAAATAATGTACTATGGGAATCACATACGATGCTGTGGTGATTACTCATTTTTTTGCAAATGTTGCAGTTTTTCTCAGATGCTTTAGAACACTGACAAATCATCCTTAATATTTGCAAATCAGTAAGTGCATTTCTCAAAACAATTCATACAAATAGCACCACAATGGACAACCTGCAAAAGCCCATAACTTGCTCAAACTCCTTAGCTGATCTCTTTAAAGTAATTATTTATGCCAATGAACGTGTCAGTGCTATTGGAATGACAAATCTTTTGTCATTGTTTAAAAACAATGTAGTCAAATTGTTTAGTCATCTTGTCAGTGTAACTGTGTACAAGTATTTTCTGATTTAAACTATGGCTAAGGTTTTGATGATAATGATGGAAAATGAACGAGACTGTACTTATTCTGTATGCCGTTTAACAGTTTCAACAGTACAAAGTTACATATACTGTACATACAGCCACGGAAAAAATTGAGAGACCACTCTATGTTTTTAAACAAATCTGCATTTTTAAATCCTGGTTTAATTCTGGTTCTGCTGGCAGAAGGCTAAACTGAGCAGCAGGTAACTTATAGGTTCAAAATTTATAAGACAGCAGTACTTAAGAATAAAGTGAAACAAGACACTGGGAACGACCAGGTAAATGGCTGAAGCGATTTTCTAATGTCAGCGATGTCCGTTAACTTATCCAACGGTTTCTCATGAATCGTAGTGTGATATCAAGTGACCTTCAAAAGGAATGGGAAACATTAAGTGCAGGTGTGAAGTGCACTGCTAGGACAATTTGTATCAGGCTCCTAGAAGCAAAACTCAAGTCCCATAAAGCAAGGAAGAAGCCCTTCGTTAATAAGCAGGGAAAAACTGGGTCGCAGTTTGCAGGAATATATATATATATAATCACAGACACACACTCATAAATTGAGAAATGAGTGAAACAAAAAAATTGTGCTGTGATCTGTTTTTTTCTGCAACTGTATACTGTAACACACACACATACAGTGTATATATACACACTGCATGTATGTATACATGTTTGTGTGTTATATGTACAGTAACTATAAAGTATATTTACTGTATGCTGTAAATGCAAGTGGAATAATGTAATATGAAGCATTACAATAAGCATACAATATTACAGTACAGTGCACATTGTTGAATTAAATATCTGTTTTTTGTGTGAATGATTGAGGACACAGTTGTTCTGCCAAAATTCAGGTGCACCCTTCGATCAGCCTCGGTTACTGTAAGACCATTTTTGAGGACATGGTCCATCATTGTGACCCTTATTTCATCAGAATACTTACAGGATATTTTGACAACATATCTAAGCATTTTGACTCTCATGGTTAAAACGATACTGGTTGCACTTTTCATTTTGGTGGGACTGACTGATTCACTGGTGGAATAATTTGCTTTTGAGACATGACTTAATTGTTTTGGGTAAGTTACAGGCTTTCGCAGTTAAACCGTAGTATTGTACTACACGCATAAAGTGTTTTGAGAAATGATGTTACTGTATAGTTGTGAGAATGTTAAGTTTCACAAAATGTCCCAAAGCAATTGAGAAAAACTGTAATGCAAATGACACAATATAGAAATGCACATCTCTATAAATAAAGCACCTCATCTCTGCTTGTGATGCATGTGGAACAATCCCCCGAGGACATCATGTGCCTCTGAACAAAGCTGAGTAGTTCTGATAGCTGGAGTTCCCCTTTGAAGAAGTGCATTTCTGAAGCCTTGCCATACCCAGGGTCCCGTGGGGATCCCCCTGTACCAGCTGCGGCCTGGTGGGGAGGGGGGGCAAACTGCAGACTATATCCTACAGCACCCTCTGCTTTTCTCTCCCTTCCCCAACAGCTGTCTCTCCTACACCAGACACAGTTATGGGACAAGCCTTTTTTTATCAGAACACTGTATACAGTGAAACTGATAATGTAAGTCGATCCTGAGAGTGAACACATGATAATACTCATTGAAAGGGAATTAACAGAGGGCAGTGGCATTAATTTCACTGGAACACTGGGTGACATCCATGGGACATATCTTTGCACTGGCTTCTCCTTTCTGTATTAGTTACCACACTAAATTTCCAGGCCAGGTTCTTCCCAAAATCACAAAGTATAGCCTGAAACCAGCCCAAAACATTGCAAATGTATTTACTGTCAAGGAGTCAGCTAGGCATTAGTGCAGCTAGGCCGAGTATCCAATGAATACCCAAGTACAAATGTAAGCAGTACTGGAGCATGAGCTACACAACAACTACTGACTAAGCACAAACCTAATAAGACTATTCAATGACCAGAAGCACAACTTAATTATATTCAGGGAACATGAAGAGGGAACAAGGACCAGATTAGTAGAGAAATTAATGGAATTAATAGTCTTGAGGCATTTTTTGTGAGTGGAGAGGAAGTCTGATGACCAGACATGGTTTAGCAGCACATTCCACCACCAGCGAACCACACAACAGAACCACCTGAAGTGACACTTCTCATATGGTGCAGGGAGCCACACGTTCGTTCTGACCGAAGGGGGTGAAATGGGACATCTTGAGGAAAGCGAGAAAGTTTCTCCAGAAGTTGTTACACTTGGTTCACCTGTTGTCTCTGATTGTTTAGCCACGCCTTCAGTTTCTAAAGTGGCATTAAAACTCCGTCGTATAGAGTTAAGAGAGAAAGAGATTGAATGGGAGCGTGAGAAAACACGACTTGAAGCAGAGAGACAGGCAGTTCGTGATCGAGAGCGTAGAGAGCATGAACTTACAATGAAAGATTTAGAGCTGGCACAGGCTATCCGTTTGAAAGAGTTGGATATTAAAGCTTGCGAATCTGGCATGATTTTTCCAGCGGATAATTTTGATGTCACTCGTAGTATTAGACTTGTTCCTCCTTTTAACGAAAAAGAGGTGGATAAATTCTTTGCCCATTTTGAGAGAGTGGCTACAGTTCTGAAATGGCCACCAGAAATGTGGAACATGACTCTTCAGAGTATATTTGTTGGTAAAGCCCAACAAGCATAGTCTTCTCTGTCCTTAGAAGATGCTGCAAATTATGAGAAAGTGAAACAAGCAGTTTCGCGTATATATTCTCTAGTTCCAGAGGCTTATAGGCAAAAGTATCATAATTATCAAAAGTCAAGAGTCCTTCACTTATGTTTATTTGGGAGAAAGAATCATTATTTGATCGTTGGCTTAGTTCCCAGAATATAACAACATTTGCGTTCCTTCATGATTTAATAATTCTTGAAGATTTTAAAAGCTGTCTTCCAAAAAATGTTGCTGCTTACATTGGTGAGCATAAAGAATCGAAACCATCTCGGGCAGCAGTGCTGGCTGATGAATATGTGCTTGCCCATAAAGGCGCGAGCTCTTGTCCTCTACAGTTTCACAGCAGCGGTAAAGGTTTCCAAAAGGATTGCAGGACTTTTAAAGATACTGTAGCTGAACCTAGGGTTATTGAGGAGTGACTCGAAAAGATTTTGTTCCTGTGTGCGGGTATTGTAAAAAACGCGGGCATGTAGTTTGTTAGTTTATTTATTTATTTGAACAGGGACAATGTACCAGTTTATAGCACTATTGCTAATTCACACCTGTAGTCCCTGGACCGGCTGGTGTAAAAAGTGTATAAAACTGTAAAAAATGCAAATTGAGACAGATCATTATAAAAACATTATCATATATACAATCCAATAGCATACAACCACCATTTACATACAGTCATTCAGAACATTTCAACTCCCAAACTTCAGTGCAAACTACACTTTCACACATCAGCTCTATGAGAGCAGGTTTGGGTTGAGAGGAGCCATTGTTTTGTCAGGCGTGAAAACTCATAAAAATTTGTACATTTTAATATTTCTGTAGGTAATGTGTTCCACTGTTGTATAGCTACACTTGAAAACGCTGATTTGCCAAAAGAGGAGCCCTACACTCCCCTCGATCAGTTGACTGAGAGGCTCGAGATGTTTTTCCAGAGCTTAGAGATATAAATTTCTTCAGAGGAGGGGCAGCAATACCATGGATAATCTTGAACAGAAGACATATATTTGTGTACATGATTAAGTTTTGAAAACTTAAAATACTATATTTAGTTAGAATATGACAGTGGTGAAACAGACGTGTTTTCTTGTCATGAATCTTGAGAGAACATTTGTATAATGACTCCAAGGGCCTTAAAACAGTTTTACATCCCTGAGACTAACTTGTCATTCAGTAGAGAAAATGTGGAATGATCATTGCATTTAGATACATATTAGATGCCTGTATGGTAAGTGAGTTTCTTATGTATCTAAAATTTGCTAAATTGAATTTTAATGATAATTTTTTAATGTGTTTTTTAAAGCTTAAATTTGGGTCTAATGTAACACCTAAATATTTGAATTCACTGACATTTTTTATTTTCTGACCTTCAATCAAGATATCAGGACAATTTGCAAGTCTGTGACGATTTGTAAAAAACATTGAGACAGTCTTATCAATATTTAAAGTTAGGCAGGTGTTTTTTAGCCATATGGATACCTTCTGCATTTCCTCTATTAACTTTTGAGCAACTTCTTCTCCTGTTTTACCATGAACATATAAAACAGTGTCATCAGCATACATAATTGTATTAACAGTAGACACAGATGGGAGGTCATTGATGTAAAGAGAAAAAAATAATGGCCCTAAAATTGAGCCCTGTGGCACCCCCATAGTACATGCTTTAAAAGAAGGTGTTACATTGTTAACCATAACGCACTGCTGTCTATCACTGAGATAAGATTTTATCCAATTCTGTGCATCAATATTAAAGGAAAATCGTTTTAGTTTGCTTAATAATAACTCATGGTTTACGGTATCAAAAGCCTTGCGCAGGTCAAGGAACACCACCCCACCATCTAAGATAGATTTAATTTCTTCTATAAGGCAGCAGCAAGCAGTTTCAGTTGAGTGTCTTTTCCTAAACCCAACCTGAAAAGGATTCAGAGCTACAATAGACTCAAGATGCTCCATAAGCTGCTCCGCTACAACTTTTTCGAAGACTTTTGAAATGGGGGGGGGGGTGGGGGGGTACTAATGGGTCGATAGTTTGTGACCTGGAGTTTGTCCCCTGACTTGTGCACAGGCTTGATTTTAGAGCCTTAGGAAATATGCTCTCATTTATGGATTTATTTATGACTTTTGTTAACACTGGAGTTAAGATTTGTTTCTGTTCTTTCAAAAAGACAGTGTGCATACCAAAAATATCCTTAGCTTTACTATCATTTAGGTCTGAGATAACTTTTAAGATCTTCCCCTCGTCTATGTTGTACAGCTTAAAAGAATCAACATCACAGTGAGGAGTACAAACACAGTTTGGAATTGGGGAAAAACTCTGCCAATTTAATCACAGAATTTAAGAAGTAGTCATTGAAATGTTTTGCCAAAATTGTACTGTCATTTTGGACAACACCATTTATCTTAAAGGCAATGTCGCTTTGCTTTTTCTGCATGGCAGAAGCATCCATTTGCCGTAATTTAAATTTTCTTACCTTAAGCAGACCAAAGAAAACTCACATTACCAGTTTAATATGGTATTTAAGATTAACAACCATGTGTAAAACTTTGCAATTGTGACAGTGATTACTTTTTCATTCAAAATGGACAGTAATGCTTTTGTTTTTGACAATGCTCATTTGTGCAAATACAGTCACCTTCATTGCAAGAAATTCATTTAATTCAATAATATTTTTGACACTTTGTTGAATTCATTCTGCTTAAATATTTTAAGCAGAGTTGCGAGTTGCGATAATTGTAAGCAGTGGTTTCTTGTAAGCTGTGTTCAGTTTCCTTCAACAGACAGAGAAGTGGAACATACTGATTTTTCTGTTTAAATCCTTAAAAGAGCCACACTCAAGAAACAAGACACAGAATGGCAGAGAAACACTGAGAAGTTATATTAAGGACTGTAAGGCACACACATGGAGGGTAATTACACATTGGCTAAGACACTTCACACTGCCCCCCCAAAAAAAGGTCAGCCGTGCTGGCAACCAGCACCCCCAGTCCCCACCTCAGCTTTGGGACCAGTCCCATGGTCTGGTTGTAGTCACCGGTGCACCACCTCCAATGGGGTGAGCCTGGTCGCGAGCGTTGGTGAGGCTAGCGGACACTGGGCTGCTGGCAGGCACTGGGATGGGAGGTCCTCTCTGGATGCTGACCCTTTCCTTTGCGTGGCTTAAGGGGTTCCTGTTACTCACTGCCAAGCCTCCTGCTCTGCGCCACTGGTGGCCTCGCCCGGTCGTTCGCACTCCGGCAGCTGCTCTTGAAGCTCCTGCCGTGGTTCATCCTTTTAAGCCAAATCAGGAGTCAGTAATCGCTTGTGTAGAATTTGAAAGTCAGTCTTTTATTGTATCCACATAGGTTACATCGAAGACCAGACACCCTTGAGGAGTGTGTCCCATGATAAAAGGCACTGATTTTTATACACTTTTCATATCATATATAAGATATATCACAGGGGGCATCCCAAGCATCATCTTTCTGGACTGTGCCTCCCCGTCCGGGCTCAGAGTGCTCACTCCTAGGTGTGTTTACCATTATTCCCTGTGTTTTTGGGGTCCAATTACTTCACCGCCTCAATAAGTTTTGGGCTGCCGTTCATTTATTTGGTTGAACTGTCTAGAAAACATGATCACAACAAAATGACCTCCAAGATTTGTCCAAATTTTAAAGTCACTTATCCACACTTCTACTGCCGTTAGTTGTCAGGAACTTGGGGGGTTCCATCACAGACTTGGGGCATAGTACAGGCAGAAAAGAAAGGTGACGATCGACTTACAGTTCTGAAAAACAACAGGGGTTTATTTACAGAAAATGAGAACACTACAAACAAAAAGACCAGGAGCGGTCAAAACTAGACAGGGGGACCATATAACTAACATAACAAAAATGATCTACAACAGGAAACTGAGAACAGGAAGGGAAGCACACATAGCAAACAGAAGAACCAACATCACCGAATCAAGAAATCACAGTCAACAATTAACTGAAGAACAAAGCAGGGCAGGCACTTAAACACACAGTAAACTGGGGATTACAAGAAACAGGCATAAGACATAATCAATTAACCAATCAACACAGGGCACAGGACAACGAGCAACAGAATCGAACAATCAAGAGGCTCAGGGAAACAACACAAAGGTGAATCTAATAAACTAAATCATTGAAGTCAGATAGAGAAAGAGAAACTGGGGAACAGAATCTAACACTAGGGGAATAACAATGACAGGTAAAACACAACCAAGGGCTCAAAACAAAAAGCCAAAAACAGAATGCAAACCACAAAACTCAGCATCTAGAAAAACAAATTGAAATGAAACACTCGGGAACAAATCTACTAAATACAAAAATTGTGGCTGGCTGGAATTGAACACACTACTCACAAGTGAGTAGCCACATGCTCAGTGCCACACAACAGTCCAAGGAGCTGGGGAAAACACACAAAGCACTTTGGCACAGGGAGAACAGGATGGCCAGCGACACCTGCTGGCCAAACGGGGAGGAGACACGAAAGGCTGGGACAGACGGACAGTGCTTTTGCATTATAGCTCGCAGATACTTCCTTCTGCATCTCTATAAATTAGCCTCCTACTAATTTAGACTCCTTACCCTTTTTTTACTACTGGAATACAGCACAACAAGTATCTACACTAACAACAGTTACACACTGGGGCACGAGCATGCCGGGATATTGAAATCCTACCGGTGCTACAGAATAGACACACTAGGTTATGGATGAGTGCCATTTCTGTAGTTATGTTTGGGTAGAGTAGGGAGTCCTTTTCTTTTCGTTTAGGTTTGCATCTAGGTGTCACTTTTGGACAGAGTGTTATTTAGTTTTCTTCTGTTAATTTTTTTGTCACTGCTCTCATTCCTTTGCCCACCCCTTTGTGTTCACATTAAATCACTGTATGGCATGTTTCTCACCATCCTTGTATGTCTCAGGTGTATCATCTGTCCTCCACTCGTGATATTTACTACTGGTGCATTGCTACTGTTCCGCTATCATTTCCCCTTACGACCCAAGGGGTAGGGGTGGGGGCCTAACAGTTTGGGGGCTTGTGCAGGACCTCTTCTCGCATTAGCACCAGTAATATATCATGGAAGTCAAGCCCAACACTTCTGCGTCGGTGCTTTAGGAGGTTCTGAGATATCTGAGGTATTTTAGATAGAGGAGTTTAGGTCGATGTCATGACATTTCCAGATGTGACAGTATGACGTTAATCGCCGCATTTTATGAAAAAAAGACTCGATACCAAAACTATTTCAGCAATAAAGTGTGAAAAATATTATTCAAGTAATTGAATCGCTTCTTGTGACTGATTACTTTATTATATTTATTATTTGAGCGATATCTATAGTTTGAAAGTTTGCGCGCTACCAGCTCGTTTGGCTTTCGCAGGAAACACCAGAGTTTTACAGTTTTTCTGAATTGCTAAAAGGCATTTTCTAAAATCTCCTCTCATTTTCTCAAAACACTAAGCACAACACCTAAAATTCAAGCCACACTCACTAATCCTTTAACTCGCCTTGCAAAGTGAATCTTGTCTTTGCTCAACAACAAATGCTGCTTTCAGATCATGCATCAAGCCAGTCAGTTAAAAACACACTACCAAGCAGTCATTGCATGCTACTGCGAAAAAACTGAAAATGCTACCAGGCAAAACCGGCATGTAGAGAAAGAGGCTTTTGCATGTTGAGCTGCAAAACTGAAAACCACAAGATTACAGTAAAACAAATGTTGTCTACCAAAAATGTTTGTATACAGATATGCTCTAATCACTCTTTGGCTTCTTCTCATTTTAAGAAACGTGTGAACAATTTTGAGTCATCGTGTTTAAATGATTACTACCTTGTGCTGGCTGTGCTTAACTTTTACGGCCCGTATTTTCTATTTTGCATCAACGTTCACAACGGTGCAAAAGGTGTCTTGATGAATGAGAATGTGTTTAGAGTTTTGCAAAATGGGTGACTCAGATCTGCAAAATGTGTCTGCCTAATCAGTTTCACCAAATCAGTGACTGAGTTTCATTAATCAGTGACATTGGTGGTTTTGTTCCAAGAATAAGGTTTAGTGTTTTTGAAATTCAGAAATACTGTAAGTGTTATTTTATAGATTGAAAACAACATAGAATTTTTCTGCGGTAATTGGCAAGCTGTTCAAAAGCATCTTCATACCCTAAAATGCTATTAGTGTCGAGCATTTGTTAAAACCTTTTTTTTATGACTGCATATGAGAACAGCAACAATGGTTATGTGTGTGGTGGTCCTCAAATATCATAATTTTACTTGTTGAGGGCTAAGAGTGTGCACACACTGTCTTCCTTTTTTTCAACTGCCTTCACCTTGAAAGCCCATGAGAAGGAACCTCACAGGGAACAAGAAACAGCTGCTCTTCTAAAAGCTGATCTAGCACAGTCTTCAACCACTGTTCAGCTGTCAGGTTCACGCTGCTCCGCTGCCACAGTTTGTGGTCTACCGGCACTGTCTACCAGGAGGGTTTTGCTATTGTGCCTCCACCCTGGCACTGCGTGAGTGCATTGGGGGCGACCGGAACAGTTGGGGGAAGATGGATTCGGCCTGAGTCTTGCCGGAGGGTCACTGCATCTGCAGCGAGGTGGAAGGTGGCTGTGGGCACGCTGATGCATGACCCCCATTGGCACAGCAGGTTCAGCCTTATGATGCAGGGGTCAACGATGTCTGCAAATCATACCTCCTGCCCAATGGTCAGAATGATGTGGAGCTGCCTTCTCCCCCTCTTTGGTGCAGACATGCTGGTGACGAATGAGTTGGACCTGGGTTGTCTCCCACCCTGGTGGGGTTGGCTGGTCAGTGCCTGGGGGGGGGGGGGCGATTAGGGGGGCGAGGCCTCTTCCAACGGCTGCCAGTTGAACCTGGTACCTGAACCTCAAGTGGCGTAATCCCGCTAATCGTCCTGGCTAAGGCTGATGAGGTCTTGGAGCGCCAGACGTACTGAGGCAAGATAAGGCTCCAAGCGCCCCTCTTTGCAGAAGCAGGGTAGCTTCACAGCAGTCTGTGTCCGACCATCCAGCACTTCCAAACTGAGCACCTTACATCACTTTGCCATGGCGCCCTCTGTTCTCTGGCTTTGGCAGTACAACATTCTAGCAGAGGTGGGGATTTCAGGTCCAGAGAGTATAAATCCAGACCAAGATTTTGTTTCAACCAACCAGTTGAGTATAAAGGGTCACAGTCACAGAGTACTCAAAATTTTGGTCTGGATTAGTACTTTCTGGACCTGAAATCTCCACCTCAGCATTCTAGCTTTAAAGACACAATGCTCGGTTCACAGGGTTCTCCTTGTGTTAGCCACTACTTTCTCTGCAATAAAAGGAAACAACTACTTATCTAAAAAAAAGAGTTTCAGTCTTCATGTCATCAAAAGCTCGCTTTACTAGTGGAACAAACATGGAAATCAACATTTTGTACAACAGATTCACTCACGGTTATTCATTTCACAGGTATGACACTTAACAACATAAATGTGTGAATACCCATATTAGTTTAAACATGCCCACAGTGTGATGCAAGGCATGCGAGTAACTGCATATGCTGACTGACCCTGCAGCATCACAGTTTGGCTGGACTATAAGTGTATTACATCAGAAAAACATTTTGTTATTTAATGGCTGCCCTGCTGAAAGAAACAGCTTAGACCAGGATGAGTTCCAGTGCTGGTTTGGTGCTGGTATAGCTGCTGGACCAGCATAGCTGTGCTGGTCTATGCTGTGCTGGTCATGACCACAGGTCATTATTGTTGTGTAAGTGATTTGGAGCAATCTCTTTGCCTTATTTACCTCAGCTGGTGTTTTGTGTGTGGTTACAGAAGGTTAATCAACACCCTTCAGATTCCAACACGGCGTAGTATCTAAATAAAGTTTGCACTTTTTAGAAGGAAAAATATGGCATCTACCTAATAATTTGTATTTTTGAGCAACATCCGCCACCCAGTGGCCATACAGAAGTACTGCAATTCTCAGAAAGTGCCTGTGGGGAAAGAGCCGCTGTGTTTCCATCTCGTGATCAATGTTATGATACGCAGTGGCTCCTTTTTTACAAAGCAAGTGCTAGAGCTTGAACAGAGGATGGAAAGACCATGATCGAGATCTTGCAAAATTGGCTTGGGTAGCTTATAGTCTATAATACCTATTGAAAATTACTTATGTACGATCCAATAACTAGGAGAGAACGGACTTTAAGTAAAACTGACGCTTTTAAAATTCAAAATTCTTCTGCTGTCAAAGTGGATTACCAATTAGCTTCCAAAATCTGATCATAATGCAATATACTGTTTATACGGTACATTCATATGAAAAGCAATGAAAGATTAAAAACAGCTTCCTACACCTACCCTCATATATATTAAACCCCCCCCCCCCTTCCTCTCAGTGTCTTACATAGACACACGCTAACTGAAGGATGCTTGCGCGTCAGGACAGATTTAGTCTCAAATGAAATAACAGGAAACGTTTCTGCACACGCCAGAGGAGATAATGATCAGCCCCATTGTCTGGGTGCATGTGCACGTGTGTAGGGGCTGGAACGTCAAGCACTACATCGGGCCGACTGAGAAACATGTCAGGGATGTGCCAAAGGAATCGAAGGAAGGCACTGTCAGCCACATAGGTGGAAAAAGTGTAGAACTGTACTGTGTGTAGGCAAACTAAAAACTCCATCAACAATAGAATCAAACTAATGTGTACAAATTATTGGGATTATGTGGTGAAACAGGGAGAGATTCAGCTCTGGTGACATCAGCACCACGGCTGCCGTCGAATGGTGGGGGCTCTGGTGACATCAGCACCACGGCTGCCGTCGAATGGTGGGCGCTCTGGTGAGACTACACTCACACATAGGGACACATGTGAAACACAATAATTTTTTGTCCTGTTTTACAGAAGCGTCTAGTGAATCCTGTGCGTTGTTTTCGCAGAGCTATGGAGAATTTAGCAGCAGGCTGATGCTTGGAGCACAGGGCTGGGTCACAAGATGGACTGTGAGCTATTTTACCTTCACTTAATGCCATGTGCAAACACGGACATATGCTATACAGAAAAAATCAGTGATTTAACACTAAAATAAGCTATCGAAGTATTACCAACCGTCTCTCTTCAGTTAGCTACATAAATCCAGTGTTGTGATATACCTCCCAGATGAACTGCATTTCCTGAACTGACACATGCCCTGCATGTTAGTATAAGAATTAATAGCTTTAGCTGTTTTATAACTTGGTCACTTTCTGATGAAGCCTCTTTTGTCTGCAGTTCAAAAAAGTGTGTGACATCTGTGGAGGTTGCAGTATGACCTGGAGATGATCTCAGGAGAAACCGCAGGGAGGGGCTGCCAGAGTTCAGGTGGTCCTGGAGCCGGGCCACCTCTTACTATGAAGCTGATTCAGCAGTAGGCCCCTCACACCAGGGCGGGTCTGGTCCATGCGGCGCCACGTAGCATCTTAGCACTGACAGAGCTACCCAAAGTGCAGTCAGCACTGCATCTCCAGACAGAAGGGTGCACATGAGCAACACTGTTCTGCGATCTCTTGCCCCCACGTCTGCCTCCTCCCATGCACCATGAGTTCACCCCTGCGTCCAGTACTATCACTTTAAGTTCTCTCTCATTTGTCCATTGGGGGGCAGTACTGTAATCAACACAGCAGCCAGCCACTGGAAATATAAATGTTCTTCTGGGAGAATGGACCAAGCAGGATACTCACCCAGACAACCACCAGGAGCCGGACTCAGGAACCAGACAGTATTTTTAGAACAGACCAGCCGTTCACTCACAGGAATCAAGAAGCCCCTTATTTATTTGCTTAGAATATTTTTTGACATAAAATGCTATTAGTTGCAATAACTTAGGTGACACATGACCCTTGAGAATACAACATTCCCCATTGAGAATTAACCCAGTGACCTTTCAGCTGCAAAGCCCAACTCCTTAATCACAGCACCACCTGGGAAGGACCAGGGAGGGAACTGAATCACTTCAGCAGTGAAAGCTGTATAAATTCATGGCCTTCAGTAGTTCAAGATGAATTTGTTTCAGCCCATTGCATTCCTGTTGCATTGTTCAAATGCCACTATCATTTAAATTACTCTGGATCAGGACATCTCAATAAATAAATAAATACCTTTTAGGATGTAAATGTAACAATTTACAGTTGTGACGAACGTCAGTCATGAGAAAGGCAAGGAGTCAGTAATCAGTCAGTAGAGGCTGCACTGTATATACATACATACTTTTAAAGTAAATGTTGAATTATCCCTGACATATCATTGACTAGCATAACGAAAAAAATATAGTATATATTGTTTATGAGAAACATCCTCTAAAGTCTGTTACTCCTATTAAAATAGCATTAATGAGTTATGATTTCATTAAAATAACCACCCTTTAAGTAATTTCAGTAGGGACTGGAGGATGAAACACCCCCATTACATTGTTTTAAAAATAGGTTGAGAAAATACTTTACAGGGAGTGTTGGCCATCGAGTGCTGTGCAGGGGGGCTTGGCTGTGCTGGAGGAGCAGGTTACCTCTCTGAGGGCCAAGGTCTCCTGCCATTGTATTGCAGTGGGGGTGGGGGCTGTCTGTCACCACTCTCCTGTCTTGGAACCGCAATTTTTTCCACAAAGAAAGGGAGAAATGAACAAGGCAGACCAAGATCTGAGCATATGCATCCTGGGCAAAAGTGCGAACTTTGACCTTTTGCTTGGTTAAAAATACTGTGGTACCTTGATGGTTCCCTGTAGTGTCTACTGCCCTGTTGCAAAAGAAAACTGTGGTGAGTGTGCATCTGTGAGCATGGGTTTGTGTGCTCGTGTTAGAGGGGCTCTGGGGGGAGGGGGGTCCTCTGCCACACCACACACCGCTGACACAGTGACCCAGTCAGAAACACATGCGTGACTGTCTGCATGTATGAGAACTGAAACTGAAAGCTTTGCAGTCACACTGTTTATAATCACTGAAGCCTGCGGCCATAAATACTAATACTCTGTAAATTACTCCTCCTGAAACAGCTTCAGACTGCAAGAATCCAGCGTGTATATGAAATGTTATTGATTCCAACCTAAACAGGAAATAATAACAGCAGTGATTTGTCGATTAAAGTGATTAAAGGTTACTGGGCTGCCTCACTCCTGCCTCCCATTCTGTCTTAGGGGTCTTCCTCTTCTGGGCCTCTCACAAGGAAACTGTCAGTGTTTGACTGCAGTCAGCCATCACTCTTCAGCACCTTCAGACCCCTGCTCTGCCCTACTGGTAGGCTTAGAGCTGGCATTTCTCTCCCCACAGGGTAAGTTCTGCGGCCTTTTTATTTACTGAAGTGTTTCACAGTCCAGTTCAACCTAAAACATGGTGTCCTTTAGCACCACAGGGGCTGCTGGAAGTTGCAGTTCTGAGTGGGTCTCTGCCACCTGGTGTCCCAGGATTTTTGGGCCTACTGGTAATACTATAGCTGCAGGCACAAATGTGTTATGTGGCTAATGGTAATGGATGAGTTTTGAGACGATTCTCCCACGGTGGCACCTTTCAGCTCCCGAACAGAACACAAGGCAACGTCACTGCTCCTGTGCGAAGAGGATGAAGTGAGAAATCACTGGTTAATTAAGATAATTACAGTTCTTAGGCCTCAGACCTCAAAACTAATGATAATAATAATAACACAGTATAATACAAAATATACAATACATAACATACTACATTGTAATAATATATAATAATATCAATAATATTATTATATAAAATATAAGAAATATATCATATATAGTATAAAGATATTATTATATAAATTATATCGTATTGTACCGTTTTGACCTGAATATAAGAATATAACCCCAATTATAAGACGACCTCCCGCTTTTTGGCAACTATTTTTAGAAAATTGTTTTTGGAATACCAAATCTTAGCTTAAGATAAATAAAATAATTTTATTTGATAAGAACATGTAATAAATTAACCAGCAACCAGAGCTTAAAAAGCAATTACCGACAAGTGGATTACAATAAGTGTATTAATTTGCAAACATTCCAAAAAACAAATATATTATTGGCGGGGGGGGGGGGGGGGGGGGAAAAAAAAATAAAACCTGTCCTCCCCCTCCCCGCCCAATCCCTTCTTTTTTGGTGAACCCCCAAACGATAGCGGGGGCCTTCCTCCCCTGTATTAGGGGGTCACCCC
>JAOYFF010000046.1:8842274-8861082 GCA_025773925.1 Cryptomyrus ogoouensis
TACCTGTAGGTGCCGGGTGTGTGTGGAGGGACGTACCTGTAGGTGGCGGGTGTGTGTGGAGGGACGTACCTGTAGGTGCCGGGTGTGTGTGGAGGGACGTACCTGTAGGTGGCGGGTGTGTGTGGAGGGACGTACCTGTAGGTAGCGGGTGTGTGTGGAGGGACGTACCTGTAGGTAGCGGGTGTGCCTCTGGGTGGCAACACACTGCAGACTCCTGGTGTTGCAGCATCCTGAACAGCGCTGCACCTCTACACACGGTGGCCACAGCAGGAAGTTGGCATTGCGACGATCCAGCATAGTGCGGGAGACCTCCAGCACCTCTGTCCGCACCTTGCAGAGGGCCTGCTGAGCGGGTTGGACTCCTAGGGCACCACCGGAGACCGCTCAGAGCTCATCACTGGGGTCTGAAGGCTCATGCTTAACTACCACTCACCAGGACAAGCGCATAGCATCATGGAGCACAAAATGCCTCCCATAATGGAATGAGAAATCATTAATGCTCTCATCTATCCATCATCTATCATAGTGACCAGTAGCCTGGCCTCCCATCCAGCACACACTGTGATAGATGATGGATAGATGAGAGCATTTTAATGTGTTTGTGTAATGGGAAATGTGTTTGTGTAAGGCATGATTCACATTGTTTATTCTCTGTGTGTTTAGTAGCACATATACCTTATTCACATGCTCTCACGTGGCCATGTTCACTGTCAGAGTGTCAGATGTATATTCAGAAAGACAGACCCACAGAGAGACAGGCTCACCAAGACTTCTGGGTATCCGACTGATGGTTTCATTGGACTGTATGTCCTTGTGTGATGGACTGTTTGGATCCTCTTCTGAGAGAGAGAGAGAGAAGGGAGAAGGCATTAACATTGTTTAATACCTAACGTAGAAGTTAATATTTAATCTGTTTCTAGCTGTATAAACATAAGTGGGTAATACAGTCAGTGAGATATGTGGGCTCAAGCAATCAATCGACTGTTATAAACAACCATTGTGCTGAAGCAGGAGGATGCCAAGCCAGCTGTGTGTATGCAAACCCACGGGAATGCATGCTGATTAGCAGAAGCGCAGAGTACAATACTGATTACAACCTAAAAGTTTAGCCTGTCTGTGTTCTGTAATAGCTACGTGCATGTATATCATGTTCAAGACAGATATGATCTTGCTATATGTGTTTGACTATATGGAAAAATATAACCTGAAGTTTGTCTTCAGGAAGACAGGTGTCCATCATGTATTATTCAATCATGTATTATTTACATCAGTGGGCAGGCCAGTTTCTTAATCACAGCGCCACCTGCTGGTGTTAGAGCATCAGCATGGGTATTCTGTCGTGTCAGTGTCATTTTCTGTGTTTCAGTATGAGGTAGCTGATTTACCTACGGAGTCAGTCAGCAGCATCAGACGCAGGTCCTCCACCGAGGACACGGGGCTTCTCACCAGCTCCACCAGGGCAACAGGTGCTGGATCCCCCTGGAGTAGGAAAAGCCCGTCAGAGATGCAAACACACCGGATCCTGGCCACACAACCTTTCTGAATCTACAATCTGTCAGCAGCTGACAGAATCACATCAGAATCAAACGTACAGGTACTATAAATACATCCTAGTGCACATCTTATTTAGAAAGGTACATACAGCATGATGCCTCATTCAGACAATTTCATACACTGCGATGTTTACCTCAGACAGGTATGTATACCATGAGGTATATCTCATTCATGGTACGTACACCGTGACATATACCTTCTTCAGACAAGCATGCACACCGTGATGTACACCCCACTCAGACAGGTATGCACACTGTGACGTACGCCTCATTCAGGGTAAACAGGTACATACACCATGTAGTACACCTCATCCAGACAGGTCCGTACACCGTAAGTTATCCCTCATTCAGAAAGGTGCGTACACTGTGATGTATGCCTCATTAAGACAGGTCTATGCACTGTGAGGTATGCCTCATTCACACAAGTATGTACACAATGACATGTGGCTCATTTAGACAGGTATATACACCATGATGCATGCCTCATTTAGACAGGTACATGTGCCATGATGTATACCTCATTCAGACAGATACATACACTGTGATGTTTACCTCAGACATATCAATTTACCGTGACATATCAATCTTTATTTATACAGCCATGGTTTACAAAGTGCTGTACAGTCATTTAAAAGAAAGGAATCAGAATAAGCAAACACAAAATCACAAAAATTAAACAATAGAATCAATCAAAAAATAATAATTATTGTAGCAATAAAAAAAATTATAAAACAACAATAATAACAATAATAATAATAATAAAATACCACCAAAAATGAGGGACTTTAACCCCTACGTCACAGGGGACCTAGCCCCAAATTCAGACTCTTGCCCATACAACACTGGCGTCTCAAGCCCCTACCACACGCGGACTCTTGTCCCTACCACAACTAAGACTTTAGCCCCTACCGCACTGGGAACTATAGCCCCTACTTCTTCTGGGGGGAGTGACCCCCCAAATTTTCCAAAATTAATGAATAAAGTAACATAGAGCAGTTATAACCTGCAGTATACAGTACAGGTGCACTGTGCAGCACCCAGAGGTATATTAACAATCAGAAATTCCACATCAGCAGCAGAGCTACATAAGCTGTGGACATTTCCACATAGGTGAGGAGGCATAGGCAGAGAGGTGTGAATATCTGCATTCCTAACTCCCTGCCAGGGGTCACGAGGCAGACAGACAAACAACCAACAGACTGACAATTAGGGTTAAAGAGCCACTGTTGCCCACAGTATTCAGGCAGAAGACTCAGAGAGTGATTTGAAACATAGCCCTTATTCCGCTGTTGTACCCTATTGTTCCACATTCCGGCACATTCCCTTGTAATAACAACGTAATGGATTATGTGGCTTGACGCCGAATTACGCTCACCCAACTCATACAAACCCAAATGGCCTGCACCCGGTGAGTCGAGAGACCTGGCTGTTTGGCCATGAATGTTATCTGTCAAATGTATGGTCATTGGGCTTGTAAAAGGGTGTTTTGATTGCTGCCTTTACAACATACGCAGCTGAATTAGCTATACATCATGGTGTAAATTCCTGTCTGATTTAGGTCTACATCACAAAGTATGTATCTGGCTGAATGCAGTATATCTCATTCCAGGCATAACAGAATGGCTCTTGTCAAGTCATTTCCAGGCTAATTAGGAACATGTCTTACTATGTCAGTGTTCCTCATTAGTGCAACGGTAATAAGCCTGTGTTTGAACACCGCCGGCTCCATGAAACATGCAATGGTGCAACTGTCAACACTGAAAGCCCTTCTAATTGCATTCTTACCTGCCATTTGGCAGGGTGTCATGCGCATTAAATGGCTGAGGTGTGCAGTGTGCAATACAGTCTGCCTGCGGGTCTCTGTTGATGCACGCAGTGAAACCAAGCCTGGGATCAGCTGTCAGGCTCAACATTTCATTATGGAAAGTCTGGTGTTCCATCATAGTGACCGGTCAGTTATGGTGGCTGTTCTCTGCAATGTTTTCCAATACTTGTCCTTTAACAGAAGCACACACCTGATTAAGCCGCACGATGAATCCATTTTAGTTGCATTATGTCATTTAAAAAGCAACAGCGTGGACATTCACATCACGCCTTGTGTTCAAGCACAGGAGACACAGCCAACAGGTCAGTATAACAGGCTGCTTATCAGAACCACAGTACAAAAACTTGGAGTTTTTTTACGAGGACCTAGAGCAACTAAGGAATGTCAGGTGTGGGCTGTAAGAGGTGAAAGGTGAATTGCAAAGAGGAATAATTATGGGTCTGGCTCACTGCTGACATGCAGATACAAAGCAGGCAGTCAGATACTGACAAGCAGGCACACAGTCACATCGTACCACTGGGGACTTCCCATACAGTCTGTTTAAAACATTTTTTTCCTTATCACCACACAAAACAAAACTCAGAAAACCTTCCAATCTCCAAACCTTGAAACACACAAACATACCTGAGGTAACTACATCATAGAAGTTCAGTGAAGCAAAATGTATCCACACAAATTCATTGTACCATGCAAATACAGACTCTCTCATACAAGGCCATTCTGTGTGACAGAGCCAGCCAGCTGTGATCGCTGCTGAAGTGGTGCTTTATGGGCAAACCAGCAAGTCTCCAGGACATCCACAGGTGTAGCCCTGACCCAAAGTAAACCTTCTCCACCTCAGTGGAACTATGGCTCACACAAAACCTCCATTACACAACAAAGCTGTTCCATTCCAGCTATCACTTCTGCCAGTACAGTTGTTCAGTCTCGACCAGCGGCAATACTCTATCCCTCATCTGGAAAATGCATAAATTTAAGGGCCCCATCACAGAGCCACTCGCCAAGCTCAGCTACATTTATGACAGCAGGTTTCTCCAGACACATCTGTGTACCACATCTGTAATGGGGATTGCATGTTCATTCGTGAAGCAATCAAGCCAACTGCAGAGTTTTCACGTACTTCTGCTTAACTTCAAAATTTTATACTATTTTAACCTAATTTATATGGCTGTATAGTTTACTGCAGGCGTTCAGGTTCAGTACCTCACTCTCAGGTACATGAGCAAGGGCTTCACGGGATTTAACTCATAAACCTTCAGGATTCCTTAACCACTCTGCCAGCCCGCTGATTTTAAAAAGCGGAGTGGTGCAAGAAAAGCAGTGATTATAGGTCTTGTGTGAAATACTTATTCCTGCTTTCATGGAATTACACAAATTGAAGTTGCTTTTTGACACTGCACCAAGTCAAAAACCGTGACCAGAGGACATTTCACTTCATTGCTCAGGGCGAGCTGTTAATCACAGTGTCAGCTAAGTAATGCTCCCAACACCCAGGAATCCACTCCCCAATACATCGATATTACTCTGAGCGTACACATTCTATCAGCCATTATGGAATGAGTAGTGGACCAATTATAATTAATATAAGCAAACATAATTAATACATTTTATATGACAAAAAGTTCAATAGTAATACACATTATGTATTACTAACGTGCCTCATAACTATGCTGTTATAATCCGGACGGTGTTTACTGTTGCTGTCAAACTTGACATGTAAAATTTTTATGTCTGTGCGCGTTTCACTTGGAGGAAGATCATACCCCTGACGATGGATTCCTAGATACCCCCTTTTTAACAAAAAAAATAAATAATAGAAATTAAACACGAAATTAATTAAATAGATTACAATTTATATCGTACCATATTCCAAAACAGCACATTACAAAACAAAAAAAGCCTCTGGCCAAACGTGGATTCATTTACAAATGTCATGGCAATTAAAGGCACCTGAACGGGTAAAGCCGAGCTATACGGCCAAGGTGCGCGATGCACGGTCCTACCTCTGCGCTAGCAAGCCGCAGATAAGCCAGCAGCGTCAGCTGCAGAAGCCGCAGGCTCATCTTGCTGCCCGACGTGGAGCCTCCGCAAAAAGCTGCTCATTTATGGCAACTTCGCTTCTCAGCACTTGGTTCAAGGACAGCGGCTCCCAGCGCGTACTTCTCCCGAAGACGCTCTTCTCCTGAGAATATCCGATTATTGTCTTACTTCACAGTGTCTAGTTTCGGGTTTTCCTAAATCCCACTTTGTGAATTAACGGTCTTACAGGTCAAGATGAGTCGATGTCCACTGAAGAAGTCAATTCATTTCACTTCAAATGTTTGTCTTGAAAAGTCTCATATGTCCGTGAAGAAATATCGAAGATTATTACCTTTACGGTTTATATGTGAAAACTTATTTAAAGAGATATATGACAACTAGTCCTGAATGGGTGTGTGTAAAGCAGCACTCTTACGGCAGTAAACCACCCAGGACGCGCAACGAGAGCATTATTTATTCCTGAAAGCAATGATCTTCGCAACAATGTAATATTTTAAAAGCATTTTCATCAATGAAAAACTGATAGGCTACATGACCTACGCGTTTGTTCTTTATATGATGATCAAGGTAATGTCATCAAGATAAAACACCGTACTAAGCACACACAAGCGTACATTCCGATAAAATTACACTTTTGCTACAGTTTGGTTACTCATTCACGTTTTCTTCCGTTCCACAAACCGCCGTGGGACGCGATGTTGAATGGAGCCAAGAGCGACGCAGCAACTTCTTATACTGCTGTTCCTTACTGATTCGGCTGAACGACGGACAGCTTCCCAACAGTTTGTATCGTCTCTCCCTCCCCTTTAAGGAAGGGCCATGATGTCCATATTAGGGACTAATTCTGCCTTCAAGTCCTACTCGGAAGATCCGACTAGAGAGTTGGAAAATCATAATTGCGATATGACGCGTGTTCGAGTGGTTAAGTCGAAGCCAAATGGAGGCGATAAGAATGGTACTTTTTGTTTCACTGTATTTTTCGTTCCTCCGACGCCAAAACGCATTTGTAGCGTTTATTGAATTTTTCGCAATCACTTGTTCAAACACCAGGTGGATGACCAGTTAGATATCAAATATTGAGACAAATATATTGAGGGTACACCATTTAATAACAATCTCCTCACCATTAAAAACAATTCAGTTTTGCAATGACACGCTACATAAAATTTACTACTTTCAAAATAATTTGTTTTTCACAGTGCAGCTATCCTGCCCTGATGGTTTTAATGACAGACCCCCAACTCGGGAACTCTGGGCTTAAAGAAAATAACGAGTTTCCCACTGATAAATACGACTTTGTAGTAACTTATAATTCCTCTCAACTTGTATTTATGATTTCCGACGTGAAGGCAGGGTAAGGCAGGTTCTCTAATAGGAAATGTGAAATTGAAATGTTTTAAAGGAGGACACGTGCAATGAAAAGTTCATGCTGATATACATATTTATTAATTTATTTTATATAACAGTTCCGACTAAGAAATCTGTTTGGACAAGTGGAATTATCAGAGAATAACTCTCGGACATTTTACATCAGCTGTATCACTGCGCTTTACAGATTTAAAAACCGTCAATCACTTTCTTTTCCTTGTGAAGTTCAGACAACAGCGGTCTTTCACCACTCTTAAGGGCACTTTAGCGACGTTTTTTCAACCATAGGAGCACCAGGAGGGTATTTGCATGGCCGCACACTTTTATCAAGTGCCTTGGTGTGATTGTGTTGTGACACTATATAACAATACATTGAATTGAATTAATGATGCAAAAATATGCATGTTAGATGTCAATATCTAAATAAGTTAATTAATTTAAGTTAATAGCCCCCTGTAAGATCAGTCAACTTATGTAAGAGAAAAGAATTGTTGAAAAAGGCTCAATTTCACAATATTGGGGTACGTCTACATATTCCCATGAAGCATTAAGAGAGAAAAAATATATGCGCTCGAATTGTCGTGTTCAGCAGTTTTACATTCCTTTATTTTCACAGGTGCCGAGTGAACGTCTGTTCGTCCTTTTGATAAATCGGTCGATGCGCCACTGTGCTGTTCACCGAATGTGGTGGAGCAGCGTATTGCATGGCTCAAATAAATCTGTAATCAAACCTATATTAAAGAAACATGCAAAAAATAAAAACTTCCTTCAACTAACTTATTCAGGGAATGGTTGCAACTCTGGTAAAGTAGGTTGTTATGGGCAAAAAAAAATCTTGAGTAAAATTTAAACAAAAACAAGCTGTACTATTTTCAGACTAAACTTATTTTTATCTCTATACGGTGGTGAAAAGTTAAACTTGAGTAAAGGTAGTAACTGTTTTAATTTGCCAACATGCAAGTCACTTTGAGGTTGAGTGCAAGGGGATTTTCCATCCATCCATCCATCCCCTAAGTACTTATCCTGCTAGCCCAGCCTTGTGCTTTGTGTCTCTGATAAGCTCCATGCAGCAGTGGGGTTCTGATTCACACTCTAATAGAAATATAGTTTGGTATTTTTAATGGGAATATTGAGGAGAATAGGTTCCCTATTAATTCAAAAAGGGTTTAGGAGCACAGAAACATAAAGGGAACTATCTCTGACTGTGAGCGATGAAGCAGGAAGACGTTAGGCTTCCGATTTCCCTGGTGGAACAAGGTTAGGGGGGTGACAAGCAGCCAGCTGCATTGTTCGCAGTACTGAACCTAAGGAAGCTAAATCATTCTGCTAAATTTATAGTACACATAGGTCATACACAGACAACTGTTTGTGAGGAAGTCTAGCATATCAGTGCAGGAAGGGTCACTTTGCCAAAGGCAAGTTCAGGCAGGATGGATAAAGTGAGGAATACAGGCTGGCCACAGTTCAGTAGTGAACCTACTTTTGAATGCTGGTAAGTGATTTGGCAGTAAAACTGACAGTTTCTGTAGGTATGCCATAAATGCTGGTAGTAAACTTGACTAATAAACCAGATAAGTGATGTAATGCTTTAGGTCCATTCTAAGTTGTAGAGAAGCTTGCAGTTGCCAGTGATGGTGGAAAAAGACAACACATATTCAGAATGAATCAAGCTGGCTCTGATACCCCCTGACCCCCATTAGAAGCCTCATGAGTCCTCAGATTTTTGGAGAGTACTGTCATTTTTAACAGCAAATAAGGCTTTCTCTGTTTGGAAGAAAAGAATGGTTATACAAGGCAGGACTGTGTGTCAAAAAAACCTCAGTATTAACTTGTTGCTTTTATACTGTCTGAATTACTACATATTGACTGTAATGCTTGCAAGTGTCCCAGGGACTACGGCAGAGTAGGAATCAGCCTTTTGATCTGGAATTCCACTCAGGAAATTGCCTTTGCAGATATGGAGGAGAACCCTCAAGGGTGGCCTTTTTCAGAAATGGACACATTTTTCATTCCAGCTCTCTCATGCTTGGTGAGGGTGAAACCTGCCCTTTGCTGCAAAAGCCATGGCTTTCCTTTATTCTGTATTTCACTCCTCAGTAAAGTTACTACAATTAGATAGCATAGCTGCTAAAAAAAAATTTGGCTTATTGCAGTAGAGGTGTAAGTTTTCTGCCAAGGTCTGAATAATAAAAGTGAATACACACACACATACACACACACACACAAACACACAGTGCAGCTGTTCAAAAATCTGACAAACAATTGTGCAAAACCCTTAGGTTGATAAAAAGAAGCAAAACATCTGGTAACGTTTTACATTAACTGTACCTTCATAATGCCAGTATAATGCATTTGTAGAACATTCATTCACCTTCATAATGCTGTTGACCTCCACTGGGGATATACAAGCAGTGATAGGAGTACTAATGCCAAAAGTGCCTTTGGATTGGCAGACTGGGGTGGTGGTTCCAATCTTTATGAAAAAGGACCAGAGGGAGTGTTCCATCTTTGGGGGAATCACAGACCTCAGCCTCCCTGGGAAGGTCTATGCCAGGGTACTGGAGAGGAGGGTTGAACCTTGGATCTAGGAGGAGTAATACACTGGACCCAGGTCCCCATATCGGTCAGCATTTACCCAGCATGAGTAATTCCCCTAATCACTGCATTTGTTAATTAATACACTGAGGCAGTCTACAAACACATGACTTTTTAATGAGAATCAGCACCTACAAATCTGAGGTCATGATTCTCATTCAGAAAAAGGTGGATTGCCCCCTCCGTGTTGGGGAGTAGTTACTGCATCAAGTGGAGGAGTTTAAGTATCTCGGGATCTTGTCCATGAGTGAGGGAAGAATGGAGCAGGAGATTGACAGGCGGCGATATGTAGGTAAAGGGAGAATACACATATGAAAACAATTTATAACTTTACTAGATCAAAGAAACTGCCTTGAAAGACCAAGACCAAGTACAACAAAAGCAAAAGCCAAAAAATGTATAGGGTGGGTGTGTGTTTCAATGGATTCCGCCACACCCCACTCATCTTCAGCCTTCCCTGCTTTCTGTTTAGAACCCAGTGTCCATTCAGCCATGTCCTCTGGTCTGAAGGGCGTTGAGCAGAAATGCTGAAGGCCCAGACTAGGAGAACAACCCCCTCTAAGTCTGTTTGACCAGCATGCACACCTGCTCTCTATGCATAGTTGACCACGATAATGCTAATGCTACGACCATTCTGCCTACAGATCACATAATCAGGATTTTCCGCTTGAAGGTGAATGCGCTGCGTTCTCTCAGAGAGCACACCGTATGACAGTATGAATGTCTATGTTTATTTGGCAGTTCTTCTCTCCTATGCCCTGCTTTCCCATCATTTCCAGTCAGTAACCCTCACAGTATTGCCCTGACTGCTCCTTACTGTTTTGTAGCTTATTCGGGATATATTGCGGAAATCCAAGGAATTAATCCCAGTTAGCTGCAGTGTCATATGCAACTGTAATGCCCTGATTTCAAGTGTATGAGGTATTTTACAGTGAACATTGCTCATATATCACTTTTAGATTTTATATATTTACATTATATTGCCAATGTAATCGGTGAATAATAGCAGAGTTGGCAAATGCAGGAGGCTGTGGGTTGAAAGGGAAAAAATGAAATCAATGCAGCGAAATCAGGGAAATCCAAGATTCCTACTGCGACTGCACTTACGAGCATCCTGTCCATGCCTGGGGTGGCTGAACTTTCACTCCCCGCGTACATTCAGCAGAGCAACTGAGAGGTGAATGTTCACAGCCGAGGCATGCTGTTCAAACAAGCCTGCACAGAGAGCACAGTGACAGCAGGTAGACAGCAGATGATGAAATGCGCTGATCGTCTCACACAGTTTCTGAGTTCATTTCTCAGCACCCTCACATGCACAGATCACAATACTGACCATGTTCATAAAAATTACATCAGCATGACTGACTGGTAATGGGGGTATCTGTGTTTTTTCCCCCCAAAAAGTGATTCCATAGAGAAGCAGGTGGGAGATGGAGTACAAGGTGATGCATATCTGCAGTACATTTTCCCATGAGCTGTTATAGGTCATAGGTCAAAGGAAAAATGCCCCTTGACCATGCAGGTGCTTGTTACATGAAAACATGGGATTTTTTTCACAGGATGAAAGTAGGATGATGCTTCATGGAAAACTGGACTTACTGTCCACGAAAAAGAATTTGAATCACATTGCAGTTGCTTCCATTGCTGAGGAATGTGTGAAAGGGTTTTCAGGTCAGTGTGACGTCTTTAGAGACACACCAAGCAAATAAGTATATGACATTAAAATTGTTGGCACCATAATCTAAACAAATGGATCAATATGGGCCGCAGGGACCCAAAACACTTTCTCTTCCTTAATTATTATATTTATTATATTGTTCTTTTTCTGTCTTATTGCTTTAACTATAGCATATCTAAAGATCTGAAAAAATGGAATAAAATGATTGATGTTCTTTCGCCATGTGACACAGTTCACAGATCCCAGCAGTAAGAACCCTGTACTTTATGGGTAGATCTTGTTCATCTCTGGCCTCCGCACCTCCAAGCTGGGTGACATGAAAGCTTCTGTTGTGGCCAAACTGTTGTCAGGTCTAACTGACACTGACCAACCTGGTCTCCAGTGAAGGAAGCAAGATCTTTCCTGCCATGCTGCTGCATCCCTTCCCCTGCAGCCTTACACATGTGTTTACCATTAAGCCTCCTGTTCTCCCTTTCCTATTCCATCTTTTTGTTCTCCATTCCCAGGTGTTTTCCTACTCTGCCCGAATTCCACTTTGGAAAGTGCTGTTTCGGCCCCCCCCCTTCCGTAATGACTCAGGTACCCATGGCTCTCTGGCTCCTGTATTCCGGAGTCCACACCCCCTGTCTCTCTCACCGTCTCATCCAACAATAACACAGCGAGTCCGATTTCCTCATTGTGGGAACAATGGTGGTATAGCTTTGATGTAGCAGGCTGGTTTATTTTCATGCTCGGATCCACCATGGTAGTGACAAAGACCTGCATGATGGGTTTATATCATCCTTATCCAAACATTTATCCCTTAATCTAAAATGACCTGCAAATTTTTTTTTTTTTCTCACGCAGACCACAGCTTGTTGACAGTGGTGTTTGATTGAAATGTTCTGAGAGTGACAGTCCTCGACATACTGGCTCTCCCAGGACCATATGTCTGTCTAGGGGACTCAGAAGGCTTTTTCCCAGTCTACGGTATGGTGCCCCAAGGCAGACAATCACGACTTCCAGCAGAAGGCAGAGTTCATTCTGTCTGTCTGGGGCAGGATACGACCCCCAGCACCTCCCTCACTCTCCGTCCCGCCCCCTCTCTCCCTCAATGCCCGCATTTGTCCTGCGCTGAGAACCTCTCCGGGATCGTTGCTGTGTTGGGACTCGGGCTTCGCCTAGCAATGCTCATTCTTCACCCCCGCAGTCGCTGCCACTTTTGTCCATACAGACAGAGATGGGTCGGGGGGGGACACGAAGGAAGAGAAAAAAGGATGAGTCATCCACATACCACTGAACACAACAGCACCCCCTGTTGGAGGTTCGGAGGTGTGGGTGTATTGTCTGCAGGACAGACATGACTTCACTGGGTAAGTCCCACTCTAATCTGTGGTTTTATGTAGGTGTGGGGTTCACAGGTGTAGGCTGGGCTGTATTGCCCTGTCTGCTTATCCCTGTTAGCTCACAGCAATCGACAGTATTTAATGCCTTCCATTGTGGCCATTTTTTCCTTATTTTTCCTGAGAGGTCTGCATAAGTTTTCTGCCAAGGTCTGAATAATAAAAGTGAATACACACACACACACACACACACACACACACACACACACACAAGTTGGTCTTCCTATCTAAATGGGGGCCGTCCATTCACTTCTATGGGAAAAACCCTAATCCCAATCACGACACCCTTAACCCCTACCCATCCCAAACCTTAACCATAAGTAACCAACCCAAATACGAGACTTTTGGCATTTTTACTTTTTTGATTGCATTCACAGATTTTTATAAAACTGAGGTTATCCAAATGGGGACCTCAAAAGATGTCCCCAAAAATAGGGAAATTTCAGGTTTCACTACACTTTGGGGACAATTTGGTTCTCAAATGAGAGCTATGCAAACCCACACACACACACACACACACTCAGTCGTGCAATCATTTCGTTTTGGGGACCGCTCATTAATTTCTATGGGAAAAATGCTAATGCTAACTATGACACATACACACACACACACACACACAGTCACAGCAGGAAGAGGAAACTGCAATACAATGATAAGACCTCAAACACAATAGAGCCCGCCAGACACAAAGCCAAGACCAGTTTAGTTCCAAAAGGTCAACAAGTCTCCCGGGCTATTATTGTTAGCATCATAACGACTCTGCTGATGGCCTTTAATTTCTAATGTGGAACAATCAGGAAGTACCAGCAAAATGTGAAAAGGCAGAATAATAAGGTTACTCGTTTTCCCATCCCCTGCATCAGACGTCAAATTTTGAGTCTTGAAGTTCACACATTTGCAGTTAAGATAGATAGAGATCTGACATTAAACCCCCCTAACTGCCTGAGACTTTTTCTACAGCTCACGCTTTTGTGGACTTAAATGAGGGGCAGACAGGCTGCATTTCCTGCTGATGGAACCTCAGAGCTTACTCACACACACATATATGTATGCATGCCTGTGTGTGTGTATTATGTTTATATTCCCCACGATGCAATAAAAACCTGTTATTTTGACATTGTGGAGACCATTCTTCAGGTCATGGTTAAGGTTGTGGATGGGTAGGGGTTAATGTTGTCATGTTGGGATTAGAGTGTCCCCCATGGAAATAAATGGAGGGTCCCAACAAACAAATATAATTACAAACCTGTGTGTGTGTGTGTGTGTGTGTGAGCAGGTTTACCTATCCATATGGGGACACAATGTCCCCATAACGTGATAAATATCCGTTTTTTTTTCCCTTATGGGGACCGGTTTCCTGGTCCCCATAAGGGAAAACTCTATTTTATAAAAATCGGTGACTGCTATGAAAAAACTAAAAATGCAGGTTAGGTTACTTATGGTTATGGTTAGGGCAGGGTAGGGGTTTAATGTTGTCATAGTTAGGGTTAGCATTTTTCCCATAGAAATTAATGAGCGGTCCCCATAAAAATATGTATACCCTACACGTGTGTGTGTGAGTCTATGTGTGTGTGTGTCTATATATATGTGTGTGTGTGTGTGTGTGTGTGTGTGTATACACAAACAGCAGAGAAACTCCAAGGAACACGGAGAGAGAGAGAGAGAGAGAGAGAGAGGTGGAGAGAGAGAGAGAGAGAGACTACAGGAAAGCCTGCAGCAGCACAGACACCTCATGGCACAGCACGCCGTCACTGTCCCTCTCCCAAGCAGAGCATGACTGTGCCAGATCGCCAGCCAATGAAAGGTCATGCTTGTTATATAATGGGATTGTTCTCACAACCAAAGGTCACAATATTAAAGTAAAGGTCTACTTAATAATATATAACCAGAACAATTTACATATAAATACATCCAGCTCTCAAACTTCCAGCAATGGACGGGTTTCCCATCCCAGGTGATAGAATTTTATCACATTTCCTGTTATTTTTACCTGAAATTCCAGGTTCCATCAGTCACCATCGTAAGATCACTCTCAGCCTCATTAGAATCCTGATCTGGATTGCAGAATGATTGAAGTCCCTGCACAAGTGCATGCTGACAACCTTAGAAATGCCATGTTAAATGTGAGTAGTACATAAAATATGCATGTGAAAAGTGGAGTCACTTTTAAGTTTGAAAGACATTATCTGCTTAAGGCATGTCAGACACCTGTACCATTTTACACATTTCAGCCCCGGCCTTGTGGCCTGTGTCGCCTGGGATAGGCCCCCTGCCGTGACCCAGACCAGGATATGGACATGGGAGTATGGATGTATGGACATGTAATGTAATAATGTGCACTGTATTTTTTTACTTTCTGGAACTTACTTTTCGGCTGTTCTTTGGAAAACGTCTTTCAGAAGTGAGTGGTCCCATATTCCCATATTCACATATATATCTTTGATGAGCTTCAGCAAAGGAAGAGCCTATCCTCACACTGCCAGAGGTCCATTCTGGAGCTGAAACAAAGAAGTTCATATTTTCTGAGCCATAGTTAATATTTATAGAACAAACATGAAGATGAAAGGAAGATTTGTATGACATCTCTTTGTTTTGCTGCTTATCTTTAATCTGGTTCTACCAAGCAAACAAAGGTTTGGTTCTGATTTTCTGGCAGATAAGGGGTTCCAAAGCACCAATTGGATGGGGTATGTAAATTCACCTACTGATCATACAAAATAATACACATATGTAAGGTTCTGCCCAAAAAGTTTCCCTGAAGTACTCATAGTCTATGCATGTATTTGTGTCTCTAAATTGCCCATAATATATTGCTAAAGAATAAGTTGACAGCTAAGATTTTGCAGAAATCACACATTGTTTCAGTGTTTGTAATTTTTCAGGGATTTTAAAAGAAATTTTATTCAGGCAGCAGGTGGCGCAGTGGTTAAGGACACAACAGATTGTCAAGACTAGGAGCATTCAGGTAAAAACACATTTATTGGCTTTCACATACAGGTAACCAATGGGGACTGGGCTGCTGACTGAATGGGTTGCTTCCAGATGCAAACTCTGATGCTGAGAACTGGGAAACCAGGAACCAGGAAGCAGGAAATGGGGCTGAAACGCAAATCCAGAACAGTCATGGAAAAACTCAGAATAAGGAAACAGGCTCCCAGCACACCAACTGTGGAGCTCAAACTTACCAGGGCCATGAACCCAGGAACAAGTCACTGGCTAACCAAGACCAGAAACTACATCCGAGTCATAAAAAACCATGCACCCTGAAACAAGATGCCAGTATTCAATACCACTAAGCTAATGGTCATGCTGACAACTCAAGAAAAACAAATTAAACCACTCAACACAAACTAGAATATGAATGAAATACAGCAATTTCCACTGGTTCAGAACAGGATCGCAGGACAGCCTGAAATACCTGATTACCCATCAGGAACAGATGTGACAGAGACATTTTTATGGCGAAAGATTCAGTGAAACATGATGACATAAAGAGGGATTCTTTCCTGTTTTTGCTTAATCTCCCCTAAAGTACGTCAATGTGCAGCGTCTTGTGTGTGTCTTTGGGGGGGGAGGGTGTATTGTTTAAGATATGTACCCCTGCCTCTCCAACCCACCCCCTTACCTTCTCTAATTAACAATAGTCTATTTTGTGCTGCAAGGAGACGCACCCATCCGCAGAGCTGGAAGAGATGCTGGGACATGTCCAAAATGGAGGACAGTGGCTCAATTCTCACATATGAATGTGTGTGGGGGGGATTGCATGAGGCAGGGGCATCTTCTGTGTTTCTCATGGGTTTGTATCTTCAGGGTGGAAAGAGGGTTCTGCACTTTTCATATCAGTTGTATTTTATTTTTATTTTTTTGACGGATTTTAATTCAGATCATTTTTACAGGCCTTAACAGACCCATCTTAACATCTAGCTGCTCACACAGTTTTGGTCTGCATGTGAATCCATAACAGACCACACACACAACACTACAGTATCTATGTAGAAAAATGCCACTTATTCCCCACAGTGCTACCATGCATACAGTAATTCCCCTAAAAGCCACACAGCCTTTGAACTCCTTGAGCTCACTGTCACAAGCATAAGTGCACTGTATCTGAATCTGTCGGCATGTCTGCAATTATATCATTTTCCTAGTCTGATCGTGCTGTGAAAGGAGGGCTTTTGTGTGACCATGGAATGCAGCGCGCTCTGCATTTTTCATTGAAAGGGCAGCTTTCTCGAACCCGGTGCCAAGTCGGGAAGGCTAGTGGAGGTGGTTCCAGCGGGGGGGGGGGGGGGGTTTGAGATCACGGCTGGAAGTGCCCACTCGTTGGAATTACCCTTCAGGCACTACTTCCTCCGGGCATTTCAAACCAGTGGCCTGTCTTCTGGCTTAGGTGTACGTGGCCTTTTTGCAACGCAGGCCAACACATGATTTGTGACGTTTGAGAAAAGGGTAAGGGCGGTCTCTGGGGTCATGCCTCTGTGAACGATGAATAAGGGTGACATTTACACAGAGCAAATAGAGTCATTACTATATGACGGAGGGCTAACACTAAGCATCACAGACAGGGTGAGGGAGTTGAGGTCCAAACAAAGGGCACCATTTGAGATTGAGGGCTAGTGTGGAATTAAATGTGACTTCCATTTTGTTGAATGCCAGATTCATTCTTAGGGTTCCTTGGTGTATGTGGTATTGTAATGTAAGTTTCAAGTTTTATTGTTACATGTGTTTCAAGGAATACAATGAAATTCTTGTGCCACAGTTTCATGGGAGGTGACAGGTGCATGAGAGAACAATGATTCAAGATTTATTGTCATATGTATTCAAATAAAATACAATGAAATTCTTACTTGCATGTCTCCTCGCAGTCTGACACTTAAGTGATTATAAGTACAAGTACCAAGCAGCAGCAGTGAAGATGTGCATAAATATGACGTAAATAAATGGTAAATAAATAAATACAGTAACAGTATGACCTGTAGCAGCATTAGGGTAAAGTAATAGGGTGACATAAATAAGGATGAGCAGTGCGGATGTTGTGATAATGCAATACACAATACAATATGAATAAAACAAAAAGTAATGGCACCAGAAACAGTGTAATAAAAGACAAAAGAGCAGTGCCATAAATACAAGAAGGTGCAAGACAATGGACAGTGCAATTTTTGTCACCCCAAGATGCTTGACAAGCATGTGTGGCAATCCATTAGACAAGTCAAGTAGGTTTATTTGTCATTTCAGGCATTTCATTCACTCATAATCATTTCAAAGTATACAGTGAAATGAAACATAGTTCCTGCAGGGCCAAGGTGCACAAAAATGGACAGAAACAACACAGGACTACACATGTGCAATATACAGGACAAGACAACATACAGTACAGCTGATTACATTGTTTATACAAAATGAGACATTTTGAAGAAAGAAAGAAAGAAAGAAAGAAAGATGCGAGGTAGTGGATCAGAAAAACACTTAAGTATGAATATACGATAATACGAAAGGAAAGTTAAAATAATACACTGAAATTTAGTGCCACCTAGCGTTGAAATATGAAATCGACGCAATTAAACGTAGAAATAACCACTGGCATTGACGATGATCTAGGAGACAAATACGGTGAGGTAAGAGATTAACTGTTGTTGGATTTCATACATTACATACCCTAACAAAGTACTGATGGTAAACTCAGAACATTTTACTGACTCGGGTTCCTCGGAGTAACTCACTAAAGAGATCTGGTTTAATGAGTCCCTTGAGTCAACAAGTGCGACTCGTACTGTGAGGAGGAAGTGACACTGATCCGCTCATTCAGTCCTGTCTGCTCTGAGTCAGAAGTTCTGTGGATTCACTCATAATGGTCTGGATCCATAGTAGTTCAGATCCGCGATTCAGAATCTGCCATGTTTCTAGCTCTGTACAATAACCTGCACTACCCTCTGAACTGGGAGCCAAATAATTTTAGTTTCACAGAATAGCGATTTCTATGGTAACAATGAAAATAAACAAGGATAGGCGAGGAAAAGTGTTTAGTGTACCTTTACAATAGGGGTCTCAAACTCCAGTGCTGGAGGGCCGGAGCCCTGAGTAGCTCAGTTCTTCCCCTGATCCACCACAAATGACTCACCTCAGGAGCTGTGTGGTAATTAGCACATGGAGTTGAAGCAGATGTGTTAAATGAGGGTAAACCAAAAACTGTGCAGAGCTCCGGCCGTCCAGGACTGGAGTTTGTGACCTCTGCTTTACAACAACATGGCTGGCTCTCTTCAATATAGTGTAGGACATCAGTTCCTCTCCTTAAGTACTCACGTGAATTTTATATTATGCATGTTAATCTTTATTACTTTGCATTACTAATTTAAAATTATATATA
>JAOYFF010000046.1:8861182-8882428 GCA_025773925.1 Cryptomyrus ogoouensis
TCCGACTCGGAAATACGAGTTCCCAGAGCAAATGGAACGCACCAAAACTGCCCGAAATGGGTTGACAGAGACATTTCAGGGATTTTGAGTCATTCTGCACTGTAGATGGGTTAATTGCGTTAAAAATTTTAATCAGATTAATCATGATGATGGATTAATCCGCATTAATCCGTTAATTTTGACAGCCCTAATATATATTTTAAATCCAAAAAGTGTACAATATTACATTTTTTACAATGAACTGCATTCATAACTTTTTGACAATTATTTGTAAATGAGAATATTTATGTTTCATTGTCAAAGTGAGATTTATTTTGTGCAAATGAACAATTTCATTCAACAAAAAACAGAGGTCAACTGTGTTTTTCCCCAATACATGAGATTGTGTCAACTCCAACTTTGAATCTGACTTAATCAATGAACAATGATCAATTGACCAGGTAACATGGTGTTTTACTAAAACACTGTTAAGTCTTGTCTGTCAGTTAGTGAGAAACCAGGCATTCCATGTTGTCCACTAGCTTGCTGTATTCTGGTGTATAGTTTGACACTGCCACTCTCAGTGACTCCTGCAGCTGTGAATCAGTCATGCGTGTTTTGTGTTTATTTTTTATGAAGTTCATATTCGAAAAGGCTGAATCACAAAGATAGGTGGATCCGAAAAGACAAGCAACCTTCATAGCTGCTGTGCAGACAACTTTGTACTTTTCTGTGTCCACTAGGTTCCAAAAGGTTGGGCTGCTCAGCTGTGCTGTGAGGTGCAGGTCATTTTACAAAGTTATTATTTCCATTTCTACCTGCCCTGCATCCACGGTGAAGGTTGTACTTAGGTTCTCAGCTGTGCCTGGAATGTCCACTGACAAAAAAGGATTTGAAATGAATGACACACATGGCTCAATTTGATCAAAATCACAAAATCTATTCTCAAACTCTTTCATCAGAATGTTAATGCTAAGGGGCAGCGTGTGACTCAGTGGGCTAAGCCTGTGTGCCTGTAATCACCCAGCCTCAGCACGTCTGTGGGTCCTTGAGCAAGGCCCTTAACCCCCAGCTCCCTGGGCGCCCCAACAGGTGGCTGCCCTTCGCAGACAACTTACTCTGCAAAGAGCAAGTTGAGGGAGGCGTAAAAACAATTTCCCCATGGGGATCAATGAAGTGTCAATTATTATTATTAATCACTTGGCGGTATTTTTCTACAGCTTCATCAAAAGTCACAGACGCAGAAGCATTGTCACTTAGAACTTTTTGCATAAAGGAAAAGTGTATGACACTTTTTCTTTGTAAATGCGCAGAGAAAATGTTAATTTTAACTTTAAAAGCTTTTACAGCACTTATCATGTTTGTGACAGTCTTACCTGTGCCTTGCGGTTCACAGTTCAAATTGTTCAGTTTTTCTGTGACGTCTGTTAAAAAGGCAAGATCAAGCAACCACTAAATGTCGTCCAATAGGGAGGTGTCCTTTTTCTGCTCTGCATGAACTTCAAAATCCGCCTCCAGGAACCACTGGTCCGTCCCTGGATATCCACTCCAGGGAAGGTGCATTCAATCCTGGGTAACCCTCCCAGGGTCCACCGGTCCCTCCTCCAGGAACCACCGGTCCTTTCCTGGATGTGTAACCCAGGGTAGGTGCATCCAATCCCAGGTAATCGTCCCAGGAACCACCGGTCCCACCTGCAGGGTCCACCAGTCCTTCCCTGGATGTCTACCCCAGGGAAGGTGAACCAAGCCAAACTCTAACCCTAACCCTAACCCTAACCCTAAGCCCCCTTGTCCCCATTGAGCCCCTCTCCCCCTATGTAACACTTCTGTTCTGTTCTTTTTTTGAACTGGTCGAAATGCAGGCAAGTTCTCTAAATGGCACCAAGTGTGAACCAGCCAAGCACTGGCACCAGCACCAGCACTGTGAGGGTGGAAATGAGGTGTTAGGTAATAGAATACCCTAATAATTTAGCATTTTGAAATTCTGATTCAACACTGTCGAAAACCTCCAGCTACCAAATTTAAAGTCTTTCGACCAACAGTGCTTGTGATCTAAAGACTGTAGAAATTTTAGTATAGATTGGTTTGGTCTCTTTGTAATCCATGGGACTCTCAAAAGTGTTTTCCAGCACCATAGCTCAAAGGCTTCCTTTGGCACCCAGCCTTCCTCATGGTCTGCCTCTCACAGGCATACATTACTACTTGGAAAACCATAACTTTGACAATACAGATCTTCACTGTCAGGGTGATGTCTCTGCTTTATAATATACTGTCCAGATTTGTCATAGCTTTCCTTCCAAGGAGCAAGTGTCTTTTAATTTTGCAGTGAGTTTTGAACCCAGGAAAATAAAATCTAGATCATCTGTATCTCCATGCATTTCAACCAGTCAAATGGTGGTAGCGCAACAAGCAGGCCCATGTCAGTGCAGGTGTGGGTCAGGTACGGCTCACATAATTTACAATGGAAAACTGTCTCTTCATGATACGACTCAATCCCTGGTGGAAGTGGAAAAGCGCTCTTGAACAGACCTTAAATGCAACTCTTCTATGGATGATCATCATGGATGGTCTTCTATGGATGATCATCATGTTAGCATCATCATGTTACCAATAGTATGCTAATTTAGCTAGCATGCGCCAAACTTCGCAAAATTTCAGGGGATGCATTGAAACACCTCCCAGAATCCTTCGGTCATGCTAGCATACTAAGATCTCAAACTTCATCTACGAAGGATGTGGGAGATGGATGCACAATTTTTGTTGAGGGGGCAGCACTGAAGAGGGTGTTCATTCAGGGTACCATACAAGCTAGATCTTGCACTCCCAGTGTCTGGTTACCCTAACCATAAACAATACACGATGATGGCCACAGACTGTGTATTCCGGAAGCACCTCATACAATATATACCAGGGAGTTCAGTTTAATTCAATTTATTTTCATATAGCGCCTTTCATAACAGAGTCGCCAGAAGGAGCTTTGCATGCATGTAATATATTCCTACATCACTTGAACACAATAATTCAAAAACTGGGAAAAGGGGAAGAGATTTGGTTCTTTGTGCTGGCCTGTATGGGGTGGTAGATTGAGGGCTGCACCTACAGGGTCACAGTTCATAAGTCACATCCACGATGTGATACTTCCATCATACTGGTCTTGCAATTTAGATGGTGCTCACCCCAGGCACCATCCGGACATGTAGGAGGGAAGGCAGGGAACATAACTGGTCAAAGCATGTACAGACACATTAATGGACTAGCACAGTAGACCAAAAGGGCATGTAAAGGAGCATCAGCAGCCATAGTCAGAGTCTGCTATGTGTTAAGAGCAAGCTAAACTAAAGTAATAGGTCTTCAGTCCATATTTAAAGACTGACACTGATTTGGCATCCCGAATATGGGCTGGTAAACTGTTCCACAATATAAAGGCCCTAAAAGAAGGCCAACTGTTCCTTTAGGTATGTGTGGAATGACAAGGAAGTCTGCATTCTCTGATCTGAGTGTACGATGCAGCTTGTAACAGGTAAGGAACATGCACTGATTACAGTGCATTGCCGCACCAACCACATGACAAACCACCTCAGGGATGAGAATCTGAGTGCAGCCATGTGGCGGGTCATACCTCTGCACCACACTAATCCAAATGGACCAGTGTGAGTTTTTTTCCCAGTGGCTGGAGTGCCAATCCTGCCACCAATCCCCAAGTTTTTCCCCGTATGTTGGAGGACCTCCTTATACAGCTGGATGTAAATTAACATCATACCCAGGACGAAGCAATTATAGGTTAAGGGCCTTGCTCAAGGGCTCAACGAAGAAGAATCACTCCAGGCCTTCACAGGATTTGAACCAGCAACCTTCCAGTCGCTGGCACAGACCCTTAGCCTCAGAGTCACCTCTGTCTATATGTCGCTTGTTAACTTGTATTAATTCTTTCCAGCAGTGTACACAGCTAACTCAAAAGTTAGCTTCGATAACTGCTAATCCACTAACTCCAAAGTTTAATTTGATAATGCTGTAGTCCCTCCGCTCAGCTGGCTTTCTGAACCTGTGTATTACTGGCCCTTCTACCATGGACACCAAAAAATTGCACTGCAAGGAAGGAGCATAAGTGGAGTGTGTTCTGTTCTGTTTTTTGTTAAAAAAATCTCAAATAAAAATTTGGTCACAAATTTTTATTTGAGATTTTTATTTGAGATTTGGTGCGCAAGTTGTAGCTGGTAATGGCAGAGCAGAACATGTTCTTTTACTTTACTGACAAAGCCTTTCCGCTATGGACACCAGGAAGCGTCTTGAGCCATCAATGTCCAAAAGTGAAGACTCCAAAGGAACAGTTTTGTTTGCGTTGTCTTCCCAGATGTTTACCTTGCAGTAATCCAGATGTCACGTCGTTCCTACACCTCGCTGTTTCCCGCACACTGTTCCAAGTGAACTCTGTACAGCGTAGTTAGATGCTGAGAGACTTCTTCGGCAAGCAGTTGAACGAGTACTGCTCTGCCATTACAGTCACGGAAAAAAATGGAAACAATAACTAAAAGAAAAATTAAATGGTAATCACACAGTTAAACTTTTGAAATTAACTGCAAACTTTAAACCTAATGTACCTGAAGCATAAAAAATCACCTTCCTTCCTTCCTTCCCGCGCTCACTACTCCTTCTCAAACTCACTCTCATCAAACCTGCCCCCACACAATAACAAGTATTTTGACAGGCTCACCCCTGACCAATCATGCTCCCTTTTTATATACAGTGGTACCTCAGAACTCGAACTTAATCCGTTCAGACCTCAGGTTCGAATCCTAAAAAATTAGAGTTCTGATCGAATTTTCCCCATAAGAAATAATGGAAAACCAATCAATTGGTTCCCGGAAACCAAAAAATTGCTGCTGAGGGAGAAGTTCAGCCCCTCTGAGTGGAGTGCAGAGATTATAGTAGGCCTATCCTCTGACTTGCCAAATAACAGAACCACAGTTTTTACTACATTTCATGATAAAAGTTTCAGTCGCCCAAGTCTTAACTTCATTAATGCAATTAACTGGAGTAATAGGTGGAACACGCCATATATGGGGCTTGGTTATATTGTTGTAGGCTGTCAGACCATGGCAGCTTACACACCTCTAACCCTGTAGATTTCCATTTGTGTTCTAATCTGCGGCACTCCTGTGTGTCACAATGTGTGTGATCATTAAACCATGGGGAATGTTTGGTGATTTCAACTATTTCATTTTTGAAAGGCACCTTTTCATCCACAACCTGACTAACCACTGTATTAACATTGTTAATATTTGTACTAGACATGAAGTTCACATTACTTACTGCATTACTAAACTGTAGGAAATTTCTACCAGTTAGATAACGTGTCATAATATTCTTCTCCGCCATAGTCAAAGAGGGTGGCTGAATCACGAAGGTGATTAAAAAATGATCAGAGGAGGACTTATTCAATGGACAAACAGATACATGATAAACATAAACTTCACCAAGTCTAGTGTATGATTATGCACATACGTTGGTGCCGTTACATGCTAACATTCAACAGAGTTTGTGAAAGACAGGATACTTTTGCTGAAACAATCAGTCTCTATGTCCACATGTGTATTGAAATATCCATGTATTATAATAATCTTTAAGTACAGAAATTCTCCAAATTCAGTCAGAGATGAATTATAAGAATATAGATAGTCACACGCCATGTGAATTAGTATTGGTTTACATGCTGTAAAATCTTCTATAATTTTGGGTTAAATTTTTCACAGCGAGTTAAAAATAACTACCAGCTGCCTCCACGCCCAGAGCCACGTGGTTTCTGTACGAAACTAAACCCATCAGGTGAGGCTTCAACAAAAGGAATAGTGTCTGTGGGCCTGAATCAGGTTACTGCCAAAAAACACAGGTCTGCACCAGAGTCAATCACCACGTCATTGACAAGTAGTGATTTGTTTCCTAAAGAGTAAACGTTCAATAATGAGCATTTTAAGGTGGGTTTAAGTTGTGGCTCATTAAATCTCATCAGTGGGATTGATAAGTTGTCCGCACAGGAGCCCCCAGTGGGTGGTTTAGGTCTAAATCTTGGTCTAATAATACTTACTACATTCATTTTAGGCTCAGTCCACTCAATTTCTAAATAGTCGAAAGATTTAGGAGATGCTGTGTTGTAGTGCACCTGAGTCAAAGCCAGACATGAGCTAAAAATGGGAGAATATTCAGCCTTCGATTTATGATTGCAAGACTGAAGCATGACTGGTGCTCTTAGAAGTCAGGAAGACAGCCTTTTTGCCATGTTTTAGGATAGCATTAACAATCCCCTAAAAAGGTACCATTTATCATTAAAGACTGTGCTTTGAGATGTAGAACAGGTTCCTAGTGCAGTGTTTGCCAATCCAGTCCCTGGGGACCCACATATAGTCCACGTTTTTGCTCCCTCCTAGCTCCCAGTGGACCAGACTGGGAAACACTGCTCTAGTGCAATGTTTCCCAACCCAGTCCATGGGAACCCTGGACTGTCCACATTTTTCCTCCCTTCCAATCAGTTACACCCAATACCTGGTACAGGTGCACTGGGAGCTGAGAGGAAGCAAAAACACGGACTGTCCAGGGTTCCCTGAGGACTGGGTTGGGAAACACTGCTCTAGTGTTTTAGGGAGAGTAGCCTACTATACGTTACATCTCCTCTGTAAAGAACTGGTAAGTCAAAGACAGTTACAGTCTGACATCTTGCATACATAGAAATGAAGTTCCTCTTCAATGCCTCAGATTGTCAGGAATGTGGTCATTTACCTCCTCCTAGTCCACAAAGCACTTGTACACTGTGGTGAACAGATAGAATTGTTTTGGACCTTTTAATGATTTCTTCATAAAGGCTGAAATATTTTAGCGGACAGCAGAATATGCACCGATATTTTTTGATTAAACCATATATGTATGTTAAGTCCAAGTTCTGTATAATTCAGTGTATTCATATCCAATTACCCCCATTCTTGGTTCTCACACTTGAGGAATAATCACTGAGTTCGATTAGTAAAACACTTTTTGATCATCCACATGCAATAGCAGCCTCTATTTAAACTTATACTAGTACAAAGCTAATATATAGGAATTTTAAAGGATTTCTCTGCTTCCTATGCTACATGGGGCAGTCTGAGACGCCAACATGCAGCATGGAGATTCCTCAAAAAGAAACATCTGGAGGTTCACAGCTTTCGATTAGCTTCCAAAAATGACAGAGTGTCACATGCCTTCATCACTACTGCCACAGTCCTCAGCAAGGGGAGCGTGACAAAACAGGAACATCATTGTCATTAGACGGTAAGGAGTACAGGACCCTTTGTTAACTGGGGATGGCAAAAACTATAAGTAGCCTATTGAAATGGTAATCTATGCAAAGTAACAGAATGGTAAAAAACAAAGACTACTATTTAAAGCAATTAACAAAGTAGCACAAAACTGGTTTATTCCAAACTTCAAGTGATCCACACGTATTGAGCAGGAAATGTTTTGAATGTAAACTGAAATATTTATTTCCTATAGTAACATCAGGTAATGGTACTCAATAAATCAAAGCTTAGTATAAAATCAGAAAAAAAACTATATTTTTAATATTTGGTAATTCCCAATTAATAAAATTTTATCTTAGTGCAAAATAAATGAAAATCAAAGTTTCAGCATCGTCTTGTGAATCTATACCAGCAAATTAGCTTTAAAACAGGTTTCTGTAACAAAACTTCTACCAAGACATTAAGATTCAATCCACAGCCATGCATCACTGCCTTATAGCTACCTCTGCTGTTCATGGGATACAGAGATTGATGTTCTTTGGCTACACAGAAGTAAAAACCAGAGCATAAAACGCAAATGCCCAGACATAATTTCTACAGCTGTGCACTGGGGAAAACTACACATCCTCTGTAAACTGCTGTGCCAGGATCCACGACTGCGGTGTCTTTGCTTAGCCATAAACTTTTAAAATAAACTCTATAACAAGTTCCTGAAGAATGTAGGCTGTGCTTCATAAGCTGATACATCCTCTCCAATAACAGAGAACAATGTCTTTTTAAACAGTTGTTATAAGGACTAAAATATGACGTGTAGAATTCAATAGTTAGTCCTGTTGCATCTTTTAAACCTAGAATAATTTCAATATTCTATGGCGGTTGAAAAAAATGAACTTTTTTCCCAAATATAAAATCCATCATGTATACCGCTTTTTCCATATTTTGTATAATTATAGTACCTCTATGTAACGATACAGTACGAATAAAAAAAAAATACTGTCAAGTTGTTTGAAGGTGTGTGTGTGTGTGTGTGTGTGAAAAATATTCAGGCTCATATCTCCAGCAGTTCTGCACGTTATACATGGTTGTGTGATTAAAAAAATAATAATAATCAGGTAAAAAATAATAAATAAATAGACTTCTCCGCTTCTTACAACATTTCGTGTGAATCAGCTTGTATACAGTCAACAACATGGACAGGTACAGATTTGACAGGTTTCTCTATTTTTCACTGAGAGAAACAAGACTAAATGGGTGTAAAGGGAACAGTGAAGTCCCTTTACAATTTAAGCAATTGTTGCAAATACAATTATTAATTGATATATTAATGGGACAGTAATCAAATGTAACAGAGGTGAAGAACTGCTTCATCCAAGTCTACCTGTCTTATTTCAACATTAAAACAAAACTATACCATTTCAGGAGGATAAAGATTATTTTAGATTGGACAGATCATAGAATGTATTGAACTACATTTGTATATTCCAAGGGTTACATGAAGTAGAATACACTATTTGATAAACAGTCAGATTATGGTATACTTGTAGCTACCTTTTTTGGCAAATAAAAACACTGTTCTGAAGGTGGACCTGTCAGTCTGCCAAATTGTTTTGTATCGCAGAGCAGGTAGGACTTTTGTTATGGTGCTTTTCCACTGCCACCAAAAAACCAAGCCTTATCCGAGCTGAGCCACGAAGAGACGATTTTCCATTGCAAATTATCCGAGCCGTACCTAACCTGTACCCACTCAGACACGGCCCTGCGTACTATCAGGGCTGAAAGCATGACTAAACTGAGCAAGTTGTGTCACCACCACCTGATTGGTTGAAATGCATGGCGATACCGTTGTTCGGGCATGTATTATCTGAAATAAAAAGAAGACATTCTATATTATTAATTTTTAGTAGTCACACATCACGATGTATTGATGCATTCACTCTAATTTAGAAGTTGCAAATTTGACTATAGTGAATGCTATTTACAGTCTTAAGTTTCCTTTACTGTTGCTTGTCAAACCCGGCAATGCTTTTATCTTGCCGACCTTTCTGCAGTGGACAACTGAAGCAAGCTGGATCTGCGCTTTAACTAGTCTCTCTTCACAATACGGCTCAGATACGGCCTGGTTCCTGTATGTCCCTGGAAAAGCACCATTAGTTTCACTTTCAGACTCAACAGTGACCAGCAACATACCTGACTCACAGCATTTCAATGTACTGAGAATTTATGCACGGGGAACTAGAGGCAGGAAGGCTTATCGCATACACATCTGCTTAAGCTAGCTGCTCCTTCGACATTCAGCGTGGTTCATTGGAGAAATAAAAGGCCTTCTTTTAAAAGGTACCCATAATCCAGAGAAAGGGAAGTTGTTCATGCCCCTGTTCACTTTTGGCATGTTTGTGTACTTCAGATAATCTACACAGAACCAGCAACTAAAAATGTTAAGGATAAATATTTTGCCTTTTGATTTACACACTTGGATGGCACTGTGAGCAAAGGCTAATCTACGTTAGAGGCGAGTCCATAATTAACTTTGGCTTGTTTAGGTTATTCTATACAGCAGACAAACATACTCTATGGAAGTGTCCTAGGGCAATTTTTTTGTTCTTAAATAAATTTTATTTCTTTGTGAAGGACCGGGAGAAAAAAAACAATAATCATAACTTATGTACAATTCTTGTAAGAGTTGCCTTAAAAATGTTATGAGAGGCCTAGAAACGGGATACTGCTACTCTGAGCTTTTTCTTAAATGAACCCAAAACAATGTGTCCACCATCATCCATTTTGTTTTCTTCTATTTCTTTCTTCAGCTTCAAATCAAAGTTCTTCGGCTTTCCTCATAACGCGTCTTCCTTCGACTTCTCCTTTCATCCTGTGTGGTCGCTATCCCAGTTCTTCATTGTCAAGAGAGGAGGCACATTTAAAAATACTGCCATTTCCCGAGGACTGTGTCTTTGATTGCATCAACAAACTGTGCAGGCACCCAATACACCCAGTACTGAGACGCTTCTGTGGGACCCAACTGAAATGCCTAGGAAGGAGATCAGACAATGTCAGTGCTCACAGCTTAAATCACAACCCTCAACTCTGAAGGAATTTACTCAATTTTAGGCCCATTAGTCTTTTATTTACAACATATGCAGTCAACAGTGTTGGACTGAGGAGCAAAAAGTCAAAGATTTGAATCGTTCACATACATCACTAGAAAGAACTCAACAACTAGCTAAAGCAAGAAATTCCACTAAGGTCAGGTCAGGTCGGGTCGGGGAACATGCACTGGTGCAGCATGTTGTCGCACCCACTGCATGACAAAATACCTCAGGCCCCCCCCCCCAGCACTCACAGTACCTGTGTACAGGCCCAGCATGACATCCAGCAACTTTGAGGTGATTCTGAGGAGGTTTAGGATGTCCCACAGGGCAGCAGGATCGACTAAGTTGAATGCTTTTTGAAAATTGACAAAGGCTGCAAATAAACTCTGTCAATATTCGAACTCTCAGTGCCAGGATGTGGTTCACGGTAGACTTCTTAGGTGTAACACCAGACTGCTACAGTCGCTGGCAGGCGAGCAAGTGATCACGGATCCTGTTGACAATGACCCTAGAAAGGACCTTACTCGGCATTGAGAGCAGTGTTATTCCCCTGTAGTTGCCACAATCCAGGCGATCACTTTTCCAGTCGGTTAGGATTACACCCGTCTCCCAAATGGAAGCAAAGATTGCACGCAATGCCAGAAGTTCACCTCAGATACCATAGATCCCTGCAGCCTTCCCAAGCCTCAGCAGATTCACCAGTTGTGCAATCTCAGTGAGACTGGCCAGTTCACAGCTAATCGGAGGATCAGCCTCAAGAATCGTGGACCCAGAGATGTCCAACATCCTAGCTGGAGGATCAGCTTTAAACAGCTGCTCAAAGTAGCTGGCCCAGTGGGTCACAATTGCAGTGTCATCCGTAAGGACAGTTCCATCACCCAACCTGTGATTCTCAGAGGAACAGATTCAGACGTGCATAATGTTTCAATTCCTCTATGAGCAGGACATGGGTCACTAGACAATAGATAGTGGGTCACTTGCTCACAATTTCTCTAAGGTGTGCGCTGTGACGGCGCTTAATAAACTGAATCGTCCGAGTAGCAACAACAAGTCTGTGCTCAGAAATCACAATCTGGGCACTCCTGTATACTCTGCAGTCCTACAGAAGTCTCCAGGGTCTGCCCACAAGGATGTGTTCGACCTCCTTCACTGCATCACCAGTATTGGAGTACCAACTCCAATGATGGAGCTCTGGGTGCTGGAACCAGGATCCAGCGACCTGCAGCCCCAGACCTTTTGCAAAGTCAAGGAACATGCCAGTAGTCAATCTGAAGTCGCTCATGAGCAGAGAAGTGTCACCTTGTCAACAACGGAGCAAATAAAATGTCTCCCTCTTTGAGACACCACTCACCGTGATCGGAGCATACACTGAGATAATAGACAAGACAGCCAGAGAGTGCCTTAGCCTGAGCCTCATAATATGCTTGTTGAAAGGAGTGACATCAGACACCATCGGGAGGAGCCAATCCGCCACAGCAACGGCTACTCCCTGAGTATAGCAACCATCAGGGTAGATGCAATAATAGATGCACCCACCTACAGAGATCTGGCCACTTCCCGGTCTGCATAACTCACAGTGCCGCCACTGAAATATGAAGTTTGCAAAGCTCCTCCGACAGCAGAGGTAGATGGTCATCATGCAGGAGATACAAGTCACTCCACGCACCTACCCAGATAGGACTCGAGTGCTGCCATGCAGCAGGCGACGCCTCAGCACCACACCAGGCCCAATCCCAAACAGGTCTGACCCCATTGGCTCTCCAGCAGTTTTGACTCCTCTGGGGATGAGTCTCCCTAGGGATTTCCCCCATCCCCTTCATGATGCCTGCAGCCTTCCTGTGGGCGGCTGTAGTAGAGCTACTCCCATGGAGAGCAGAAGAGTCCTGTCTGCTTTGTCGGAGCCGTGTGACGTTTTTATGATGGCCAATCCTGCCACCGAGCCACAAATTTTTTCCTGCAAGCTGGAGGACTGCTTGCTGGGCCAGATGCAGTTTAACACAGATTGATGCAGTTTAAAAATAAGAAAATGTTTCTGTGAAATAAAATGAATGCACTGATCCCACCTTTAAGTACAAAGTCTGTATCTGTATAAAGGATTTCCCACAGTTCAGGGTTGTCTGACACCTACCATCATGTGATAGTCCTCATGGCCTTCAATTGGCTCAGTAACCACATTCTTGATGGAGCCCATTGGAATCTTCTCTGTTCTCTCTACAGAAAGAAGGCAAGCAGAAGACAGCTGAGCAAGACCAGTTTACAGCTATTCTTGTTCTATTATCATTTATTCTATCAGACAGTGTCATGAGACACTAAAAAACACCTAATGTGTGGGCAAGTTTCTATCTAGTCTGACCTTCGTCAGTCGAAGTGACAATCAGCTACAAAGGTTACCTCAAACCCTAACCTCTCTCTTTGCTTTGACCAACCACATCAACTGACTTCCATTCACACCTGCTTAAATGTTCTGAAATAACTAAATAAGAAATTCTGAAGACCATTTTAGTCATCTTTACTGCAGACTTTAAAACTACAGCATTCTGTTTGCAAATGAGATTCCCATAGGGAAACTGTACTTTTCATGTATTCCATCTTGCTCTCTGTAAGACACAGACACAACCAGTATTCCACCAACTGAGGTTATATTAACATACATTACTATTAATATTAATATACAGTCTCACTATGACCTCACGTGGTTATACATCTTATTAATCTTATACAAATTATACATCTGCTCATACCCAAGCATTGTTTTTCTCTTCTGAATACAGAAACAAACATTAAAAGTTGCTGTGGTCCTGTATGTCCCTCACAGAGTACCTGAACTGAATACTTCCACAAATGAATTACTTTGAACTTACCACTGCTGAATTTAATTAATTCACATAATATCATCAAAATGATAACATCATGTGGATGAGACAACCTATAATGTATAAATATTAGCTCACCCTTATGGGCAAGGATGAGAATGAAACTTACAATAAGTGACTGTCTGCTGTTGACCCTGTGAATAGTATAAACAGTTTTCAAAATGCCAGAGACTCCTGGCTTGGAACCAGTATGAAGTATCAAGCTTTTAAAGTACGTTGGCAACTGGGATGTCTTTCAAGATTCAATCATGTGTGAACACTGCATCACTGGTTAATGCCCTCTAGCAAAAAAAAAAATTTTTTTAAATCACCCTTAAAAACTGTATGTACAATAAGTGTTTGTTATGCCACAACGTAATCATAAAAGATCTCACCCTTAGTTCCAATCCACAGCTGATCCTGTTCCAGTTTGAAGGTGAGCCGCACTTTCCCGCCTGATTTGTTGTACATTCCTGATAAAGGCACTGTAGGTAAGCGCTCCTGTTAAGCAAAACCACAGATTACTGCCAAGTCATCCACTGGACAGGAAGACATAATTTTGCAGTCCATTGGAAAGAGTGAGAGAGGGGCTACTTTGGATGAATGTGCGAGAGAAATTAACAAACAGACAGAATAATGGAATCGCAAATAAAAGAAATTTGTGAGCCATAAACAGCACTACAGGTAAATATACAAGCCATTTTGGGGTGAAAATGAGCTGTATCGAAGCTGTACAGACAGGGCTGAGATTATTACCAATAAAAAAGATTATCTACAGATGTGGTTTTAGTTATAAAGGCAGGTTATACAATAAAATGAAGACTTTTCTGCAGCAGTGTAACAAGCCTACTGACTTAATTCTCTTCAAATGCTTCAGTTTTTAGTAATCCACATTACAGATAAAAAAAATTGTCATTGTAACACAGCATGAAGAATGATTAACTTTCCAGATATTAACCCAGGCTATCCCTAGGTTCAATTTAAGACTTATACATAAATTCAATATATAATGTAATAAAATGTAATGACAACTTTGCAGCCCTACTGGCAAAAGTCTGAAGGATATAATGGAGACTATACAGACACAAATAACATTTTAGCCATTTTATCTGCTTGTTAAGTCTAACGATGATTATAAAAACCGGTTTCTTTATGAAAAATATGTAAATATCACATGCCTGAAATGGATTTGTGATTTTGCCTATCATACCAGTGGTGACTGCCTGGGCAGTGGTGGCCTAATGGTTAGGAAAGTGTGCTTGTGATTGAAAGATTGCTGGTTCAAATCCCCAACCACTGAGGTACCATGAGCATGGTATCATCCCCACGCACTGCTCCCCGGGCGTTAAATAATAGCTACCTACTGGTATGTCACATATGGATTAAATGTAGAGGACACATTTCATTGTTGTGTGCTGTAATGTGTCAACAATGACAATTATTCACTTTCACTTTTTCACTACACTTACAGGGCTTGGAATTCATTTCTCACTATGGGGAAGAATTTAACACACAAACAAATAAATCCATCAGTTCTTCTGCAGTGCAGTCATACACAATCAAGTGATGGAGAAGGATAGAATGACAACTGAATATATACATTTTTTTTCTACTCAGATATATTCAAAGTTGGACACAGCACTGCGGCATGTTGAAAAGATGAGCGCCTCAGCCAATGCAGCAGCAGCTTGGATCCAGAAACAGCATTATCAGGTCATTATGTCACGACTTAACAAAAGGATGACTTTTGCCACGTAAAATGCTCCATTGTGCATTTGACAGTTATTTATGACGTTATGGTATATATATGTCTATTTAACATATTATTAATATATATATTTAAAACATGTAATTATCAATTATATCAATATATCATTACAAATTTTTATATATACTTTTTTAATTAAGACCTTTGCAATGCTCTGTAAATGAAATTCAATACTTTTATGGACGTATTTTAAGAATATTAAAATGAATGCTTTTTTAAGAAATTTAAGACCCATGGTTACCAACCGTGACCATTTAAAATGAGACCCCTTCTTTAAAAAAAAAAAACAAACAAACATGGAACCCAGAGGTGGAACAAAACACTAGTTAGAGAACGACTAATACATTTTCCGGCTATAGTTCTATGCGTATTTTTTAAAGGGACCTAACAAGACATTAAGCAGTCGATGTGATATAACAAACAGCCAAATATGAAATAGTATCAAATGACAGAGAAAATCAGGCTAGTGATCTCATGCCAATTGCCCATTTCACTCTCCGGATTCTTACCTTCACCCCTTTTACTGAAGGCATTATATCCTCTGGTTTTCCTTTATCCAGCACTTTTCTATGTTGCTAAAAAATTTAAAAAAAAAAGAGCACAGAGTTTGTGGACACTCAGATACGTCTACATAAATCATACTTACTAGCTCGACAGATAATCTTTGAAGGATTTTTTTCATTCTATTAAGCAGGGAACATAATAGACAGTACTCTCTAACAGTAAATGTTTGAGGACAAAGAAATTCTCATGCTAATATGGTTTTACCTTTTGCCGACATAAAGGTTCTTTTTTATTTTCTTCAGCTTTCACTTCTTGCTGCATGACTTCTTTTGGTGTATTTACTGCCAGCACGTCATTTATCGTAGATCCCACGACCATGATTTTGGCTCCATTAGTCACTTTGATTTCTCGTAGTGTCTTGTCCTCAGGTAGCAGTCCTTTATACATTACTTTTTGCATAGCAGGGGGAAGACCTAAAAACAGATTTCAAAAGCATGAGCAGCTGGAATTCCTGTTTTAGTCAGAAGTGACCCAAACTGCACGGCTCCTCACCTGTAAGTGAATGAATCCTTTCTTTTAAGTTGGCTCCTGTCCCATCCAGGGGGATTTTTAAATCGTACTTGTTCTTGTTCCAGATTATTTTCAGATCTACAGTTTCCTTGCCGTCGTCGGTGTCACCTCCGTTGCTGACAGCTGATCCCAGGTCTGCAAGCTTTTCCCCGTCAGCTTGGGCACCGGTGGTAGTGGCCTCATTGTCCCCTCCTTCAACGGCAGTCACACACAGCGCAGAATCATCATTCACACTGGCCTCGGTCTCCATCGTGATCCCCTCATCTCCTGCGATCAGGGGCATTTTCAAAGGAGAACACATTGAATCAATGAGAGTTTGACAGCTGATTACATCCACATGAGGGTGGGGGTTAACATTCTTGGTTATTAAGTTGATAGATGATGTTGTTATTAAGACTTTTTATGAGCATGATGATATATTTAGGATTATCAAGCTAGGGTCTGTCAGCTCAACTGGTGTCATCTTGGTCAACGTCTACACCTGCTTTTTCAGCTGAATCATGAGAATATTCCTAGTATTACAACACGTGTAGTGACAACAAATAATGAACAACTGACAAACTGACAAAGGTAACTGACATTTGTCGATTCATATATTCTTACACAAGAACTTAAAAGTATGCGAAACTGTGGTGAACAGCTGGCTGTGGTGGTTAACTATCCTTACACGGCTAGCTGTTTAGCCGCTGCTGGATAAAAACAAATGAAAACGGCATTAACAGTTTATAAAGGCATAATTAGTGTCGGTAGCTGTCTAAACATTTTGATACACACAAAAGCAGTTCAACCATATGTTCGGTTGTTTGTACCCAGAACTTACATAACCGTGTTTTGGCTCTGTAACAAAAACGACTGGAGTGTTTCATGGTTAAAGACAGGTTAGTAAGATGCCCCTTAATCCAACCATGAAGCATCCGAACTGACAAGTTACAAGGTCAGCGCTAACTATTCATCAGTTTTCATTACGTTTTCAAGCTAACCTATTTCGAAACACAAGCCGGCCGGACAGCAAAAAGGGTATGAAGGCATGTTGTGGGAATACCTACCGTCCTGCGCCGCCATGATGATTGTGTACTATGATGCAGTGTGCCTACCGAGAAACGCGCGTGTGCTCGGAAAGCCTCGGCGGCTTCCGTACGCGGATTGACTTCACAGGCTTCCGTACTTTCTTCATCTGCTTTACACGGACAGCTTTGCTCGTGAATTTTCCTTGTAAAATTCCCCCTCAAGACAAACCGCGTTTGACAAAGGCAGTACATGTATGGATTTGAAACTGGGATGATTTATTTGAAAAAGAGGAAGCATTTCTTTATGTTCAGTAATCAAAATTGAAAAGCTGCTTCCTGGCAGCATTTGTCGGTAATGGGATTTCCCTAAATCCCCTTCTGAGTTATATGTGCAACGGCGCATACCATGGTTTTGTGGTTAGTCTGTATAGCCACTTTCAGTTATTATTTTTATTGTTGTAATAATTATTGAAATTTCAATGAGCAGTGAGTATTAAAATAAATTAAGGATCTTAATTATCTGAAATATAATACAGAATATTTTGGGCAAACGCCATTCTTCATTCACACAGAAAAGTGATAAAAATAAAAATGCTCCATACAGCATTAATTACAAAGACATCCAGCTTGCTCATTATGTTGGGTGGTGGTATTTTTATGTTGCCAACAATGTACCAATTGCCTTTTATATATCTGGACAACGTGAATGTCCCATCCTTGATATGTTTACAACTAATTATTCTTACTAACACATGCTCTGTCTCTTCATAAATATAACTGTTATAACTAAGGACTTTATGATGAATGACTGTGTTCCAACTTTAAGATGAAGTTATGCACACAGATAATAGCACATCAATTAGACAATAATAAGCATAAATACAGTCATAAAATGTAGCACATTTAATGTAACAGCTTCATCTGGGCTAAAAAGTGCAGAAACAAGACACTCTACAGTACTGTACCACCACATAATAATCTAACAGAATATCTAATGGATAAAACGTAATGGATAAAACATCTGCTAGGATCTATTCAGGACTAAAGGGCTGAAGATATAAGTTCTGAGGCCTGTTAATTTATCCATTATCTGTTAGGGCTCCTGAGCTGGGCTGAAAGCTTGTTTCATCACACAGAGTCCTAGACAGAGCAGATAGGAAATTACAGCCATTCGGGATGAAAACAGGTTTCCAGGCTGTCGGTTGTGGTGATCTCAATAGAGTGTGAAGCAAAAAGTTTAAAATTGCATCTTTATCTTTAATGCCAGAACCACGCAGAGCCTTAAAGCTAAGCAGGACATCAGGTAGGTACTCAGTCTGCCATAGATCATGGCCATAGGACACTGAAAATACCCACAGGAAACCCACATTAGTACTGTGTGAATGTGCCGTCTCTTCCTACACAAAACCTGGGGATGGTTTATATCCACAATCCCACAGGTGGTAAAATGGGAATGCTGACTGCTGAGCTTGGCTTTTGTATTTCCATTCACCATTTGGGTAACAGTACAGTGGAACAGTAGGGGTTATGTTAATATATGTATGTTTGTTTGGCAGGCTCTTTGATAACATATAAGGAAAGCAGATAATACACAAACATCCTGCCATCAAGCAGTCAGTTTAGGTCCAAGAGCCACAGGCTAAGCTGCTTGTGCGTGTCATACATCTGTCATAGCTTAAGGACAGAAATTAAAAACAGAACTTCAAGCTAAAGGAACCCAGATGATGATAAACAAACACACTGCAAACTGCATAAACATGACAGGCCAGTAATGGCCATTTTCCTTGAATACTCAGTACTGATACTAATAGGCCCACTGACTGCATGATATGGGCACACAGCAATCACAATAGATTAAGTTATAGCTCTAAATAGGGTCTGGCAAACAGAATCCAAGATACTGAGTGAGTCCAATCCAACAGTCAAAATAGATCCAGGAAATCATAAATAAATAAATAAAAACTTGGAAAATTACAGTAAGCAACCAGAATTCAGAAACACATATAACCAGGATCCAATCCAAAACTGAGCAAGGAAATAGTGAACAGAGGCAGCTGAAGTAGGTTGACAGATTGTTCCGTTAACTACAGCTTTGATACATCTGGAATTGCCCACAGTCCTGTAGGACGACCATAGTTAATTCATGAAACGAGATATATATGAATCGACGTGTAACTTTATCTATATGCAGTTTCCTTCAAATGCCCCGGTCAAACAGAAGTTTTTATAAACGCAATCATAAAATAAGTCCAGCAAAGACGGCATTTTTGACATCTGAATTCTGCAGCTGTAAAATAGAATTTTGAAAGATTTTTTAAAAACGAAACAGGAAAGCTAAATTATGCCCCAGTTATTTCTGCAAAATACATGTGTGTTTTTGAAATGAAATAATGGTACTGCATATCGAAATACATAACTTAAGTCTGTAACCGAGATAGAGAAATTAACTGGCAAATAACCAAAGTTTCCAGGATTGGAAAAAACACAGTACCAGATTGAGGCGTGGAGTTTCAAATTACGCACTTTTACGGCTACGACTTTCACTGTGCAACATGTAAAATCGGGGCTCAAGGAATGAGCCTTAGTGAAAATTACAAAGTGTTTATGTGTATATGTATTATTATTATTAATATTAATATTGTTCTTTGGAGATTTTAAATTGTTTACGGCTTAAGTAATGGCAGACGTCAGGACGTACAATGTTGTAATTTTAGGAGTTGGCTTTATGCTTATTTTCACCGCATTTACAACGTGTGGAAATATCGAGGTAAGTCTGGGGACAGTCTATTAACTGGAAAATCATGAAAATACGTCAGATCAACGTGTTTTGGCAGCAAATGTGCCAAAAACACTGCCGATGCAGCTATAGTTAAAACTAATTAGCATTCGATCGACTTGTTTGCTCGCGGATAGAGACTATACTTAATTATGTAGGTTTGCAAGTTGGTTAAGTTTCAAAACCACTGGGACATTTTGTGTCTGTAAAAAAAGAATCTAATTTGTATTCCTTTGTTAAGGAAGTTTACGATGAAATAGGTAGTTTAACACCGCTTGGGTTGCATGAGCCTATAGACAATAGGTGGAAGTGTAGAAGCGAACTGCGTTCAAGTAGCATTGAAATAAAGACACACAGTCATAACAAACAGTAAGGGCGAGGTTCAAACTTTTATTTTATTTTTTCTTTATCTGGCTATAGGTTCTCATTAAGTTGAGTCAGGGTAAGACCCGGTGTTTTCTGTAATCGAGTATCAATGCGTGAAGCCAAATACCTTTCAGATATATTGATTATTTACATATTTCTAGTTTCAAATGAGTAAGTGAGAGTGTCTGTCTAATAGATGCGTCCATAGAACATTGCAACTGAACCAGGTCAGGCGCCTTTCGTGTACTAAATTTGTACCAGCATACGAAATTGTGGAGATGCACGGCAAATTACTCTAAAACACCTAAATACATCCCTTAATGTCAAACATTCTTTAACCGTGCAAAGCATCTCTCGGTGGTGTTTATTTTTTAAATGATCCTTTGGAGGTTTATAAAAATTGACTTGGTTTAGTTTTTTCCCCAAGTTTTCTTCGTAAAATGGCACAAAGCAGGTCACATGGCGAAGGGGGTCTTAAAACCAGCATTTCATGATTGATCAAATTAACAAAACTAAATCTGTATCCCATGACATAGTGTGGTCTTTGCTCTGCTTAGGCAAAGAAAGTCCTATGTCCGTTCAACATGTGTCATGAATTAGGCTAGTGCACGGGTTCACCTACTAGTAAAGCTATTTGGAAATGATAAATTTCAGAGGAAAATGATCAACCACTGTGTCACTATAAATACTATGTACATTAGTATTTTATTCATTAATTGTATTGTTGGTTGTTTTAATGTGCCTCCTAATAAGTTTTTAGAAACATAATTTGAATTCATGTTTTTGACTCTAATTGTGTGTTTTTTATTTTCAAGCAAACCGTGATAAAAAGCTTGCATAACACCACATTCAGGGGAAGTGGCTACCACAGGTTAGTTTGTCCATCTACACAGTATTGCCTGAATTTTATTTGATGTGCAATTTATTTTCTATCAAAACAATCCAAATATGCATGCTTTTGCTATTGTAAGGGCTGATGGTTTAGTCTGATGTTTATTTTCAAAAATAACGCACCAAGCTATACCCAAACTACACTAGTTACAGTGAGGTTCCAGTTTGTGTCGATTTTC
>JAOYFF010000046.1:8882686-8916938 GCA_025773925.1 Cryptomyrus ogoouensis
GTGCCTGTATGTACCCAGGATGTACCCCATGCACAGAGTCTCAGTGTGTGCCTGTATGTACCCAGGATGTACCCCATCCAAAGAGTCTCAGTGTGTGCCTGTATGTACTCCATCCAAAGAGTCTCAGTGTGTGCCTGTATGTACCCAGGATGTACCCCATGCACAGAGTCTCAGTGTGTGCCTGTATGTACCCAGGATGTACCCCATGCACAGAGTCTCAGTGTGTGCCTGCTTCATGCTCTCTGCTTCCTGGGAGAGGTTTCAGGCTCACCCATACACTGTATTGGATAAGCAATATGAACGCTGGGTGATCGAATGCATGGATGCATATGTCTATGTCGATGTCTATGTAAATCCTGAATACACACAATTAACCTTTATTCTTTCTGCAGTCTTGGTATTATATATGGAGTTTTCTCATTCTCCAATTTGTTTGCTCCGGTCATTGTGACAATTCTGGGACCGCGGGTCACCATGTTTCTCAGTGGGTTACTTTATAGGTGAGTATTTGCTCTGCCTAATTTCTGCTTTCAGTTGCAATGCTCAGTCAGAATGTACTAGAACTCATTTTCAACACAAATTTAATTACATTTGTGTCCCATGCTACTTTTTATCCGAAAAGGGCACAAAATTGAGAAATTGGTTCAGCTTGTCCAGAATTGCAAAGCAGTTCCTTGACCACTTTTAGATGACTTTCAGTCTGATGCCAGGCTTTGCTGTTTTTGTCCATTTCCCCTTTTGTAGTTGTTACTCTGCGCTCTTCATCCTTCCAGAGACGTGGTCTTTTTACCTCGTGTCCATTCTGATTGGCTTAGGAGCTGCCAGTGAGTCCGTGACCCAATTCTGATTGGGCTGATTCCCTGTTTACCTTCACTGCGCTATATGATATTTATCTGTATAGTATTAGGTATAAGGTAAATCACAATTTTCAGTCACAAGAAGTTTGTTAAACATTTACTAACGCTATTCTGTGTACGAGGTTCAAAGGTACTAGGCTGTTTAACTTTATGGATTAATCTTACGTGATATGCTTCTATGAATGCATGATTTTTATGTATGTCATACAGTACAGTGAAAAAAGGTGCCATTGTTTTTTTTAATCACATAATTTGAAAACACAGTTTTAAAATTGGCAGCTTCCAGGAAATAAGGTCATAGGTAAACTTTTTCCAATCATTGATCAGGTGATGGATCTTTCCAATGAATGGCAGAGGAAAATTTAATAGTCCGGTTACTTTCAGTCCATTATTGCAGTGATTTTGGACAATTGTGTAATTTTAATTCCACTTTTTAACTTGCATAATGCGTAATGACATAACATGTTCATTTCGTCAGGTTTACTGTATGCGTAAAACATGGAAGTGCAGCCATTTTGCATTTCAACCAATTAATCATATAAGCTTGTATTTCCTGATAAAATTAAAGTCAATGCACAGAAAAATATACTGGTGACAATTGTTTAAAGCTTTCATTATAGAACTCATTTAAAAGTACTTTTCATGATATCATAAAATGCTTCCATTCAGCACTTCCTTGAATCATTTGATCAAGACTTCTTATTAACTGACCGTGATTCATCTGTAAAACTATGAAAGCTTTGTGTAAATATGACACACATATGCCTTACAGGATAGCATGACTGTAACTGAATATAATCCATGAAACTGATGTGATCATTTCTAGCAGAACTCCTGTTTTTCCCTTTTACTGTCCGTGCCGAAGTGTTTGTCTGCTGGCCACACCCAGGAGCAGAGGTGACTGTGTTAGTCCTGTTTGTTTGTTTGGCCCTTTCAGTGCTGTGGACCGCTCAGGGAACCTTTCTGGTGCAGAATTCTGATGTTGCCACCATCAACAAGCACACTGGGGTCTTTTGGGGGCTTCTACAGTGCAGGTAAGAAAGATGTTGTCCATTTATAACTAGTGGCATTCATCTATCAATCAGACCATCCATATGGTTTATCTATTGCAGCATCGTGATGAGCCTGGAGCCCATCCTAGGAATCACAGGGCAAAGCACAGGCGACACTTGCAGTTCACATGTTATATGTAGAGGGAACTAGAGCTCCACGGATAAACTAAGCAAACACAAGGAGGATGCAAACTCAACACACACATAATTTGTCCCAGTAAGACTAAAATACTGAGCGGTTCTGTCTATTGTATGCAGCATTGTAAACCTTGCAAATTCGCAGCCATCTTTGTTGGTTTTTCTGCCTTCCAAACAGCATGTTATTTGGCAATATGTACATCTACTTTGACTGGAGAGGAAAAACAGAAATCACAGGTAGGATGGCTTGGCAACATCTTATATCTTATATTTATAGAAAAGACTGTAATATTTTCAGGAGGCAAAATCACATTCTTCATTAATGGGCTTCTCACTTAAATATGATTTCAACCTTTATGCTGCCTGATTACTACTGAAAGGGTGCAGCTCAGGCTGGGACTTCATTTGGACATGAAGAGTGTTGTTCTGTCCACTGTTTCCAGGCTTTGAGCTCTCAATTCCATGTGTAACACATGCTGCTCTCCTCTCACAGACAGTAACAGAAAGACTATGTTTCTGGTTCTGTTGGGGATCTCTGTTCTGGGAACCCTGACCTTTATTGTCTTGAGGAAGACTGGACCACATGAGGAGGTCCTATCTGAAGAGGAAGGAGAATCTCTACTCTCAGCCCGCATCATGTAAATGAAGGAAAAGTTCTGTCTCTCCGCTCTGAGGCTTATTAATTGGTAACATTGCATAAGAAGTGGTCGAGCTAATGGTATTGTAATTAGCGAGCCAGTGACATGTCTGTGGCAGGTGTTTTGCTGGAAAATCTTCTTACTACCTTGTTTTACAGATACAAACAAAGAACTACCACAGCAGTGAGGGAGACCAAGTCAGAGCTGAGTGAGACCTTATTTTGATGTTATCTGTTTATGTAGCACTGGGTGGTTTGTTCTTGTAACGTTTTTTGTTGTTGTTTTTCACCCTAGGTTCAGTTTTGCAGCTGTTTCGTTCGAAAGCTATACTCCTCTTAAGTTGCTGTATGGCCTACAGTGGTAAGAGCTGAACGAATTGCATGGAATTTTAGCAAACCGCTATAAATAACCAAGCATGTGACGTGTAACACAGTAGCATCTGGTCTTGCTGACCCGCTGTTTTCTAGGCCTGGAACTGTCTTTTTACAGTGGTGTCTATGGAACATGCATCGGGGCCACGGGGCATTTTGGAAATGATGCCAAAAGTCTCATCGGCCTCTCTGGGATTGTGCTGGGACTTGGAGAGATTCTTGGTAGGTTTGTCCTGTTCCCTCCTTGTGCATTGAGACTGTGGCAGACACATTGTCCTGGCTCTGTATGGCACATGGTCCTGGCTCTGTATGGCTCATGGTCCTAGATCTGTATGGCTCATGGTCCTGGCTCTGTATAACTCATGGTCCAGGCTCTGTATGGCTCATGGTCCTAGCTCTGTATGGCTCATGGTCCTAGATCTGTATGGCTCATGGTCCTGGCTCTGTATGGCTCATGGTCCTGGCTCTGTATGGCTCATGGTCCTAGATCTGTATAACTCATGGTCCAGGCTCTGTATGGCTCATGGTCCAGCCTGTGTGTGGCTCATGGTCTTGGCTAAGGCTGCACAATATCACATCACAATTATATGGCATATGCACAATAATCATCAGGGTTTTACATGACAGACAAAAACATTTGTCCAGGCGCCAGTGTTTCAGCACTATACAGATGTTTTCTTACACCCACAATTTGGTAAGCAGATTAGTAGAATGTCTGAAATATTAATGAGAGGTGTATTGTAATGCCCAAAAATCGGTAATCTGTATCAATTTGGCATATCCTTATGTTTAATACATGTATTGGACTTTGAACTGCAAGACGTACCACCACACCATTGCTGCCTTTTTATCTGTTTATCCAAAAGATCCACTTTCAAATGATGTTGTAGCTGTTGATCTGTCCTTTTCTTCACCGCCACTTCAGTGCTTATCGCTTTCATGATATACCGAAAGTAGTATGTGGCGTGCTCTGCTAACCGGATTTAATAAACATAATGATTCACTGAACTGATACAGATCTACTAATCTGCTTACCAAATTGTGGGTGTAAGCAAATGTCCATACAGTACCAATAAGGTGGCATCTCATCAAATGTTTATGCCCATCAGCTAAAGCTCTTTTGAATATAATCTCTTTTGATTACATCACAGTGTGATATTGTGCAGCCCTACTACTGGCTTTATACAGCTCATGGTCCTGCCTGTGTATGGCTCATGGTCCTGCCTATGTATGGCTCATGGTCCTGGCTTTATATGGTTACGGTCCTGCCTGTGTATGGCTCATGGTCCTGGCTTTATATGGTTATGGTCCTGCCTGTGTATGGCTCATGGTCCTGGCTTTATATGGTTATGGTCCTGCCTGTGTATGGCTCATGGTCCTCATTTCAGCTTGCCTACATTGGACTTTTGTTGTGTACATGTTTAACCTTTAGATTTTAAATTGTTTTATATTATTCTGTGACCCTAACCATGATAAGTAGATGGATGGATGGAAGTTTGGTATTAAAATGTCAGTTCTTTAGACTTTATTGTGCAAAACTAAACTGTTAACTCTGGGTAAATTATCTTGCACTTTCCCCACAGGTGGAGGTTTGTTTGGGCTCCTGTGCAAGAACAATCGCTTCAGACGTACCTCAGTGGTCTTCCTGGGCATGGTGGTGCACTTCGTTGCCTTCTATTTGATCTTCCTGAACATCCCGAATGACGCCCCTGTGGTGTTTGAGACGAGCACACAGCTGGAGCCCTACCTATCTCCCAGGTATCCCACTCTAAACGGAGGGCGTTAGAGTTGGCGTATTGTGGCCGGAGGTGTGGCCTGTTTGAAGCAGCATGGTAAATACTGATTGGCTTGAGACAAATCCGTTTGTGCAGTGGGCCAGAGGCATTGCTGAAACAGTGTTTTCTGTAATTGGCTCGTTCATACAATTCCCAGCAGAGTGACTAACTAAACGGGCCATGCTCATTGCCCAGTGTGTCCATAGCCCTGCTGTGCAGCTTCCTGCTTGGTCTCGGAGACAGCTGCTTCAACACGCAGCTATACAGCATCCTGGGCTGCGTGTTCGCTGACCAGAGTGCGCCGGCCTTCACCATCTTCAAATTCATCCAGGTAGTGCCGAGAAGCCACGTGTGCCACATGCATAGAGACATTACTAGGGGTGTTCCGATCCACTTTTTTGGTACTTCGATCTGGTCCATTCAATATTTATATTTGCCAATTCTGAGTCCTGATCTGATCTTATAATAAACGTTTAAATATATATACACATACAGTAGGCATGAGTGCATTCTAAGCTTTGTGATTTTGCAGTATTTTTCTTTATAATGTTTCTGAAAGGGCCTAATTGGACTTGTATTACATGACACTCTTGCTACTTCCTCTTGAAAGGCATTGAAAATAATTCAGGTAGCTGTTGGGCTACTTTGAGTTTACAATACAAAGAATTTCCACACGGCTGAACACTGTTCAAGCCATGTGCCTCAAGCTTACTGTAGCGTGTAACGGAACCTTACAAACTTTGCTACTGATGTAAACTGGGAAGGTGTGGGAAATGAAATAGATCAGGCTGGAATGGCCTCAATTCCGATCTTTGAAATCGGTTCAGGATATTACTGAACATTACTGGTAATTTAATATCAAGAATGCCAGTTCACGTACTTGAATTGTGTCACTTTGTGGGGGGGGGGGGGTTTAATTTATATAATGCTCACAATTATGTTTGATTGTGAAACCTGTGAGGTTCACAAATATAAAAAACACCCCTTTGTCCACATGTGTTCCCTTGTCCACCACACCATGTTATTCCCCTTTCACTCTGTTACGCCCTAACCCTAGACTGGGGCTCCTAACAAATGGTACAAAAAGCATGAATTAAAACGGTGATGAGGGCATGTCTTAATGGCAAACTGGTTTACTGTGACTATCTGACGACATGTCCGTTTGTCTTTGCCACGGTAACTGCATGCCCCATCCTTGCCCTGCTCGCACCCAGTCCATCTCGGCGGCACTGGCTTTCTTCTGCAGTGGCTACCTGCTGCTGTCCTGGCAGCTGCTGATCATGGGCCTGTTTGGCTTCATCGGGACCCTCTGCTTCTTCGTGGCAGAGAAGACACAGGCCGCACCCACGGACCCCACGCAGTACTGATTTGCCTCGACGGCCTCGAACCAACCCTGCTCATCAATTCAGCTTCTGCCCAATTCAGAGCGACACACTAGTAATTTATATTTTAGCAGGTGGTACATTTCATTCACAAAGAACGCTTTAAACATTTTTGTATTATAATTCTAACCTCATGTGTTTTTCCTCAGGGTTATTGTTTATAAGTAATTGTTTATGATAATATTGACCCATTGTATGTCGATTTAGCTGAATGTCCATCAACAGAAGAACTGAACTTGAACCACTGTCCGTACATCTTGTGTAATAATTGTTAGTTGGACAACAGGCTGTTGATATTTAACTTTATTTGTGCAGTGAGGAAAAATGACAATAAGCTAGGGGAATGAGAAAGTCAGGTATGGCTCTGTGTGCTATTCAGGGTTTCCTCTGCTGTGCCCTGCCTGGGATCCGCTCCAGGTCCCTCCTGTCCAGGATGAGTAATTGGATGATATATGGAGGGATTCTTTGGCTTCATTTAGGATGACAGATAATCTAATAATGGTCTTGCCTAGTTGTTCAAATAATTTTTAAATAACACGTTAATGCTGGCAAATATATCTATCAAGCTGTGTATTAATATTTCCATGATATAGTCTGATTCCCAGCTTATGTTATATTGATCCTAATATTTATAACCATATTTTGGTAGAAGGCATGTTTTTTTTATTTATTTAAGAATAAATATTGTCTACCTTTGTTTATTTCTTTGAATAAAGTGTTCCTTTCATTTCGATATGGAGCTCACCTATGTATTTACACTCTTGTGTAGATGTCCTTTGTGTTATAAATGTATTGGGGGATCAAAACATTACACATTCACTGCAGGGAGAGCGAATCAGTACAGAACTCATTCCAGAATCTTACCCCAGCTTCACACTGGTTTTCTTACCGGTGAATTCTGCCTCCTGTATCCCATATCTAGTTCTCTTAAGGTGAATCTATACATGCTTTTCCCCAAACCTCTCAGTTACACACTCCACCAGTATCAAAAACATTTTACTGTGTTTTCACTGCCTTTGCCAGATAGCCAGTCTGCAGTCCTCCTCAGTTGAGCTCTGGTTTTTAGACAGTAATATAACATAACATGGCCACAAGGTGGCAGTACAAATTTAAACATTTGTTGTATGGCTTCTACTAAAAAGTGCATTTCATAAAATGCAACTGTATGATTGATTGTAAACAATGTTTCACCATTGTTTACAAAGTACCATAGTACTGGCAAGATGGCTCCACATAACAGAGCCCAGTAAGTGCGCTGAGCATGCTGGGAATATTGTAAATCTTGTGTTGTCTTTCCTATTGTTGCGGTGTCTTTGCCCGTGATACTTGTGAACCCTGTCCGATCCTCACGTGTCTTTAGCTTTTGTGTAAATTTTTATTTACACAAAACCGGACAAACATATTATTGTTTGACATCCAACCTCCTTGTTTTTCCCTGTTATGTGTTGTCCGGTGGTTGTTTAATACCTGTGTTAGTCCTTTTAAGGGCTTAATTAAAAGGGCATCATTTTACCCTTTAAGTGAGCTTCCTCATCCCTTGCCGCCACCACGATTCCTCGGTCTGCCGGATACTACACTGGTGTCAGAAGTGGGATGCTAGAAGTGGCCCCACCAGCCTCACTGGAGAGGGCTCTCCTCATCCTCTGGCACCCAATTGCAGTGGTACTGGCAGCAGTGGTACTGGAGAAGTAGTGGTGATTCTCCAGTGAGGATGGCTCAGGACAAGAAGCTTGTCTGGTGGTGGTGCAGGAAGATAGGTTTGGCATTCTACTGCACAGAAGCCCTTGGTAGAAATGCCAGCAGGTGAGCAGAGGACATCTGAGTAAGGCAGGCACCGCCCTGTGCTTCCAAAAAGCCCCAGACCTGTACAGCATGCACTTAAGCCACCCCTGCTAGCCCATTGGCTCACCATCCAAGATCGCATTGGCAACAGGGGAAGGCAGGAACTCCCAGAAGCTCTGCCTGCTCACCAGCCAGTGAGTTTGTCAGCTCACTACCTGCGAGGAGGCAGCCCACTCACTGGAGGCCTGGCTGGTCCAGGTGCACCGCGAGCTCAATGAGCAACAGCGGCAGACGCATCAGGACCAGGAGCGGCTGCATGAAGAACTAGCCTGCTGGGAGTGCGAGGTGCGACCACCAGAAGCGTCAAGCCAGGGCAGTGGAGGCAGTGTTACTTGGCCGTGCGTTGGTACTGCTCGGTTGTGAAAAGGCGTGTCCTGCTTTGGAGGCCCAGCTGGCTCAGGAGCCGCAGAAGAAGAAGGGCTGTGGCCTGGGGGAACCTTCCCCGCCAAAGCCTGCTGGCTGCGGGGGGAACCTTCCCTGCCAAAGCCTGCTGGCTGCCCAATGTCTGCTAGCAGATCAGCTCTGGAGAGGGACCACTGGCGGCTGCCACCGGTCCTTAGCGACTTGCTGGAGGATATGGTGGAGGACAGCTTGTGGTGCTTGCCAGGACAGTCAGAGCCTACTAAGTGTGCTGAGCATGCTGGGAGTATTGTAAATAGCCCCTGTGTGTATTATTCTTAAATATTTATTTCCTATTGTTGTGTATGTCTCTGCCCATGTTATATGTGAACCCCATCTAATCCTAGAGTGTCTTTAGCCGTTTGAGCCTTATTGTCCGATCCAACCGTCCTGCTTTTCCCGTTATGTGTTGTTCGGTGGTTGTTTAATGACAGCATTAGTACTGTTAAGGGCTTAATAAAAAGGCGTTGTTTTCCCCTATACGTGACCTTCCTTGTTGCTTTGCTCCGCCTCCATGCCTCAGTCTGCCAGATGCTACAGTACCTCATTGTTAGTGTAAAAAACTCAACAGCAGTTTCTGTGTTTGCTGTTGGCCAACTCTCATGCATCTGGTGTGACACGCTTTCAGACTCTCACACAAAAAATCTTACAGCAAATCCATATTTTTCCATTATAAACCTAAAATTAGCTACATCAAAAGCATCGGGGTAATTCGCAAAACTTTACAGACTATTTACAAATAAAATAAAAATGTTACATACATGTAAATTCATGTGCATATCTTTAAAATGATGAAAATTTCACTCCAGCTAGCAAATTGTGAACATATGTGTGGTTCCAACTGAAATCAGTTAATACAGGGGATTGCTGACTTTCCTACGCTCACTCTCCTGTTCCCACCTGACAGGGCTATGCTCTGGTCTGTTCTGATACTGCCACTGCATGCCTCATCAGATGTCTTGAGGATGGATGGATGGATGTTCTTGTGAAAAATGGCACCTTTGGACAATCCTTAAAGCATGAGTATGTGTATGTGATGTGATCTGATACACGTAATACACGTCCAATAAGAAGTGCTATTCATTCTCAGCCATATAAGTCAATTTCAAAAACATTTTTTTTTCTTGGATAATAGAAGTTTTCTGATTCAATTCGCAGTCCCAAAACATGTTTATGCTTGGAATCTCATACCATAAGCCATGGGTGTGGTTAACTCTGATCCCCAAGTATTTTACCCCCGATGCCAGTCAAGGCCTGGGTAAACTTAACTTAGCCTCTGATTTTTTTCAATTGCTCCTGCCATAGACTCAGCAGTAACCCACTGCTTATATGTGTATTTATGCCAACATAAAGTTTTATATGCATTGTACAGTCACATTGCTGCTATTTATAGCTGGAGGTAAATACACAGGCACTACTTTAGACAAACAGTAATGCAGCCTCTTCTTTCCATTTTAGTTTTATGGAAGTTTAGATCAAAAAACAAACAGTGAAGACTTGCTCACTCTGTCGTTCTCAGGCCTGGTTGGAGTTGTCAGCCACTGAATCTCGCAGGGTAGAGATCACCGATCCCGCCCTGTCGGGCCTTTGCATTTCAGCGTTTTGCCCTTAGGCACTTCAGCATTTCTTTCAAGTAATTAATTCCCTGATGTGACCCCCTTATAAGGAATAAAACAATAATCTATTATTTCTGCACTATGGCAGGCACCGTGTGTTTACCTGACATTATACAAGGCAACAGTACACAGTATATATTATAGCCTATGTATAGATAAGTACATATTTATTACTTATCTGACAGCGACTGTAACCATTTAAACGTTCAGTTAGTCTGCAAGAGGAGTCGGTTCCCCTTTTCTGTTGCAAGGTTTATAAGCGCTGGCAACCGTTTAAGAGACTGTGAAATGAGAATCACATGTCAAGTCAAGTGTCTGCGGATTGCCTCGGAAGCAAGAAGCGAAAGCGTGAAGACAGCTTAAGCTTTGGGCGCACAGGCATGGCGGCGCCGGACGGCCAGGAGACCCTAGAGAGCTGGCTCAGTAAGTTTTAGCCTGAAAAACTATACCAGCGTTAACCAAATCCGGTCTTGATGTCGTTTCACTGTCATCAGCACCTGTCATTGACATAGTTTAATAAGTGGTGACTGTTTTGCAGAAGAAAAAAAAACAGTCGGATTTATGAAAAGCAGGTGGTAGTTATTAACAAATATGGAAAATACGGTAGGGGCAGAGGTACGTACAGCTTGCGTTTGACAGTTTAAGCTTCCGACTAGACAGACATGGCCGAGTTAGAGTATGTTTACTTTATAATTACACTTAAGCTAACAAAGCGCTTTTACGTGGCAGCGGGATCCCGTTTAGACAAGTTATTCACCATGGAGCTAAAAAAGCAGGAAGTGACAGTCGTCTAAGCTGTAATTTTGTCACTGGGGGAAATATTATTATATTATGGCGTTTCAAGTTGTTGAACGAAAATATTGATTATTATCACGATATAAGAGTACAATAGAAATTGTGTTTAACAAGGAATCCCGGCTGTTTCTTAAACCTAAATTAAGATAATATGATTGTCAACTGTTTGTTTAACATGCAATTTCCTGTGGGAACAAATGTGCCGTGACACGTGATACATGCGGCAGAATCACTTTTGTTTAACCAAAATAGATGAATAGTATACTGTTTTGTTCAATAATTACTACATTTTTAAATAGTATTGTGACTCGACTGTTTAAAAAGTTGTTATTGTTGGCTATTAAAATAAGAATGAAATAACTTCGCAAAACGTCGTCGTCTTCTTCTTTTATTATTATCATTATTATTTGGGTTGCATATGGAAAAACACCGTAATTATTGTTGTTGTTGTTTTCCGATCGTTTAGCTCTGTCTCGCTGTTATTCGCAGATAAAGCCACAGATCCCAGCAATTACAGCGAGCGATGGGACTACATTCAGCGATTCTATGAGCAGGTCAATGAAGAACACGACGGGTAAAGTCATTAAGGTCTCGGTAACACTAACTGGATAACTTGTCGGATTTTTTGGTAGTCTGAACTAAATGTAAGATAACGTTGCCTAATTTAATAGACATCGTTTTCGTTATCATTCAACTAGGAAAAGTTATCTGACTTAGCAAGAAATCCTGCTTTGTTGTACAGGCCCCTGACCTGTCCCCATCCATAAAATGTATAGATGCACATTTATGCTATTATTATTATTATTATTATTATTATTATTATAAAAATGATTAAACAATCAGTTACGTGACTTAAACTGCCCCTGCTGATTAAAATAATAATAATAAAAATAGGTTCATGCATCATTAATATAGACATTATGCTGAAAATGTCATTTAAATTTATGATGGATAGTTAAGGCAGAAAGCTTTCAGAGGTGTCCATGCATCTTCCACAAGTTATAAATCGTAGAGGGTCATGGTGCGTCTGTAACCCTAACCCAGGAATGACAGGGAGTGCACAGGCTGGGTTGGACACTAGGCCGTCACAGATCCCAGACACAGTATGGTTATTTAGGAGACATTATTTAAAAGACATGCTTTTGCATTTAGTTGGCATGTCTGAAATTTTGTTTATTTACACAGCGAGGTTTTTACTGGAGAAATTTGGGTTAAGTACCTGGATCCTCTTTTTTCTGTTGTAATTATAAATGACCTCGTTTTACATGACTAATTCCCTTTAAATAAGTTTGTCATCTGCATCGTCAATTTAAGGAAAAAGTCAAGTTACAGAATGTAAAAAGGCATCCATCTTTTAAAAACCTTTAATCTTATTCATTGACAGGCCTCAAGTCGCCACAAGGCTTTTGGCCCATAAGATCCAGTCACCCCAGGAGAAAGAAGCATTGCAGGCCTTGACAGTGAGTGCACCCATGTGTCTCCGCCTCCGTCTGCTTTACCGTCAGTGCTTGTGACGCACCGTCGTTTCCCCTTTGTCTCACTGACCATTGATAACACCTCAGGTGTAATATGACATTCTTCACTGACCCTCGTAGCTCTTTCATAGCTAAACCAGCATTCATTGTTATTGGTGAAAAAAACAGCTTAGAAATTCCTGGACAAGGAAGTTACCGGAACAGGTGTATTTACCTTCGCCGCAGCAGGTGGGCTGATTGCCTACACAGCTATAATCATGTCACAGAAGCAAATGTTTGTTTTTGTCTACAAATATTTGAGATGTCAAAAAATGGGTGGTCGGTTTTTTATTTTAAAAAAGAATTGACATAAACTGTATATCAAAACATAATTTTTAACTGCCAGTATGAAGGAACATTTATATGAAGAATACAACATGCACTAAAGCAAGTGTTTTTACACAGACGTGGTATTTATTAAGGGACTGACAGGCGTGGCATTTAAGGGACTTGTCCTCAATGATTAGTACAAGCATGTTGCTAACTACATAGTTAAAATTTAAAATTGGAATATTTCACCCTTAGTGGTGGGTTGTCAGATCTGTCAGATATTCTTCTCATTTAACTCTAAGTCACTAATATTCTTCCCTATTACAGTTGTGAGCAATATTATCCCCATATACTGCTATATGTATGCCCATATAATACTATCCTTATCATGACTATGCAGAAGAAAAAACTTCATGTAGTTTTGCTTGGTTTTGTTAAAGATAACCTTTGATTTTGTGTTTTACTAATATTTAAAATTAAAATTTGTTTTGACAGAATTCTAAACTAGAGTTGCTAAGTTAAAACCAGATCACGTTCATTGTTATTCTTTTGACTGTCTTATGTTGGAGAATGTGACTTTGTTTGTGTGTGATTTTTGCAGGTTTTAGAAGCTTGCATGAACAACTGCGGGAAGCAGTTTCACAAGGAGGCCGGAAAGTTCCGTTTTCTCAATGAATTAATTAAGGTTTTATCACCAAAGGTATAACTGAGCACAAAAAGACCTCTGGGACAAGGGGGATGTTAGGTCACAGGTTACCACTGCATCAGTCCTACGTTCCAACTGATAGCTTGTTGTTGTTGACAGTACTTAGGCAAGATGAGCCCAGAGACGGTGAGGTTAAAGGTCACAGAGGTTCTCTATGGCTGGACCCAGTGGCTGAAAGATGAGATCAAGATCCAGGAGGCCTACCAGATGCTAAAGAAACAAGGTCTGTAGACCACCGTAAGTTCTGTTGTCTGTTGCTTTGATAAGCACCACATGTGATTATAATTTTTTTTTTTTATGTTCAATATGATGGGACAGCAAAACGGTAAAAGTAAGGTAGACGGATAGAAGCGACGCAATGACTCGCTCTGGCATATGGCCAATGGGAAACAGAAAGTTGGTCAGCTGAGAAGAAAATTAAATGCATGTGTCTTTGCGTGGTGCCAGCTGATGCATTTAAGTCAGCTGACCTCGTGCAGAAAGTCAGCTTCAGAACTCAACTGAAGGTTGATTACTGATCAGTGTGTGTTGTGTGGTACTTAGATATAAATCTCACATCAATTGTCTGTATTTTTTCCCATTTCTTTTTTGTGTCTTTGCTACAGAACAGTGAAAAAGTCATAGGTCATAGTGATATTTGACGTTTTCTGTTTTTTAAATACAATTTCTTTATTGTTTTTACATAGAACATGTATTACATAGAATGTAGTATGGGTTGTATCTAGGCTTATCATTCTTGTGTATTATAATTTATTTCCATTCAAGAAACTACAGATAATGTTATTTGATGGCTTTGGTGGCTACATAGTGGGCAAGAAGGGAGAAATACCATCATCTTCCATTTTCCTATGTATTTGTTTTTTTTTTTTAATCTTAGGAATAGTGAAACAAGACCCCCCATTATCAAGGGAAATCATAATGCCCCCCCCGTCTCCCAGAGCAGCGGGCTCTGTGTTTGATGACGCAGACAAAACAAAGGTGAGTCTGAGACATCTGGCAATGATCTGAAGAGAAAATAGCTACTGAAACAGAGAAATAAAGTGAGATTTCATTTGGAATCCAGTGTGCATGACAATGCAACCATAGCAATACTGTATTTTTTCGACTAAAAACCAATTCAATTAAAAGCTGGGCCGGGAGCGTGGTCGACATGAACAAATAGACCAGGGGAAAAAATACAAAGATGAGAGTGGATAAACTCCTGGCGCTTATTCTTAAAGGTGTATGAACGAAATGGACAAGAAACGTTTGTATGCACATTTATACGAAGATGCTGGGACATATAAAAAACAGCATAAATAAAAGATACCCTGAAACAGTTTGCACATTTACGAATGGCCCAGGACTGGAGGAAACAGAAAAAAGTCACATGTTGAGTTCAGGCGGAAATGTGCATCTACAGTAAGTTGTATTTAGTCAGTTTTAGCACTTGGTGAAATGCTTGATAATAAATAAAGATAAATTCTTATCTTTGTAAGGAAGTAAGGAAGCACTCTTGGTTTACAGTTAACATTCAGTATTTGTTTAACTTTTCAAATAGTTTGTTAAACTATTTGAATAATTTAATACTTTAGTGGTTTAACATCGTTGACTCAGATCGGCTCCGTATACGCAACTCAAATCCATGGTTGGTCATACACCTAACCAGGCCCTTCTCTTTTGCCTGGTCACTGTCGAGTTGCCCTCCCATGCCCGAGTGTAACGAGGCCCCTTGCTGTTGCCTGGTCACTGTCGAGTCACCCTCCCATGCCCGAGTGTAACGAGGCCCCTTGCTGTTGCCTGGTCACGGTCGAGGTCCCCTCCCATGCCCGAGTGTAACGAGGCCCCTTGCTGTTGCCTGGTCACGGTCAAGTTGCCCTCCTGTGCCTGAGTGTAACAAGGCTGTGCTGTTACAGCTGCTGGAGAAGCTCCTGAAGAGCCAACGCACCGACGATCTGCAGGCTGCCAACTTGCTGATAAAGAGCACTGTCAAGGAGGTGAGCTGGGTCACGTTGTGACTGCCAACCAGACGATTTAGTGTCATGGGATCAGCACAGAGGAAATACAAGCAGACACTCCACAGGAAAACAGGCAATGCATGAGGCGCCCATGTTTGAGCCCTTCTCACCGCAACAGGAGGAGGACAGATTGGAGAAGGTGAGCAGGCGGACTAGTGCCGTAGAGGAAGTGAGGAGCACCACAAAGCATCTGAGGGAGCTTCTGGAGAAGCACCGGAGGGCTGACCTGTCCTCAGAAGAGCAGGAGGAAATGAAGGTTTGCAGCCTTTGGGCATTTCTGAGCTCCTGATTATGATCACTCACATTCTAGTTGTGTGTTACTATTAGAACAGACAAACAAAAGCAATAAAAGTGAGTAAAATTGGGAAAAAATTGAGGATTAAAAGCAACAATGTTGTTCTAACCTTGTGGAGGGAGACCAGCCTTCCTGCAGACAGAACAAATGTCATAAAAAATATAACAACAAACGTACCGTAGCTGTGGCATGCCTATCTCTATCTCTGTTTACACTTCATCTTACTAGTGCTGTAATGAGTGCGACAGAATGAATAGCTGAGTAAAAAGTAAATAAGGTTGACCTCTGAAGTGACAGGCAAGGTAAGTAAAGCACCTAAATACTACAAAGGTTTTAAACTTGGTCATGCTTTGCCATGATAAAACACAGGAAAGTCATACAGTGAGGTCCAGCAGGTGATGTGATAAACATTAGTGGCTGTGAGATTTGGGCTGATATCTGCCTGCTATGTGTAACACAGAGCCTGTTAGAGAGCTGCAACAAGATGAGGCCGACATTGTTCCGACTGGCCAGCGACACAGTGGATGATGAGGCTGCACTTGGTAATCATCAGGATACTTCTGTTTAGCCAGTTAAATAATGTTTGCAGTCAATACTTGCAATCAAGTCAATATAACTTCTGGAAACTGATTCTATTTGGCTTGCATGTATGTTCTGTTTTTTTTTTTTTCTTTCTTCATTTTTTCTTCTCCTAAGCTGAAATCCTCCAGGCTAATGACAAGCTGATACTCACCGTTAATTTGTATCATGAAGAAGTGGGAAGTACACAAGCTAACGGCACAGGAGAGCACCCCAAAAACTTGACAGGTACGACAGTCTGCCAGGCTTCTGGGAGTGAGATAAACCCTCAGTGTAGTTTAACGGTAATTAACATGATTTACATTACGTAGTCATTTTATTGAATGGTATTTGTAAGGTAACATTGACACCATTTCCTTTGTCTGTGACAGGTGCCATAAACACCAAAGAGACAAAGACGTACCACCTGATAGACCTGTCAGCACTAGACATTGCCCAGCCTGATGACGAGCCCGCACCAGTCAGTGGATTGGGCAACAACGGCCTGTCCCTGCTAGACGAGCAGCTTCTGGAGTTAGGTGAGTGACCCCGCCCCCTGCCTCGCCTCACTCACCTCTTCTCATCTCTATTAGTGTGTGGGGAATGGTATTGACTGTATGACCCCCTTCCGTCCCTCACCACATTCTCTCCTATGCATCTCTGTTAGCATGTGGGGGGCTCGTCTTGGTATGTGACCCCTGCCCTGCCTCATGCATCTCTGCGTGTCTCTGTTGGCATGCCGGGGCTGATGTTGTGTGTGTGGCTCCGCCCCCTGCCCTGCCTCACTCACATCCATGTGTGTCTCTTAGCGTGCCGGGGTCGGTGCATGACTGATGAGCAGAGCCTTCCCTGGAGCAGTGTGTTTTTGTCTGTGAGCCAGCCAATAACAACACACGCACCTGTCAGGCTCACTGAGTGGGAAATCAGCAGTCAGTTATTTCAGATGTGACCAATTATTGCTGATGATCGGGAAGAATACAAACATGTTGAAACGTACAGGCTGTGGGGCATTAATAGCACATAGGGTGCAAGAAGCATTACTGGTTTCAGGTTAACCTATGATCTAGTTTGTATGTATTTCACTGCCCCTTTTCACTCAGAGAAACCTTCTGGACATTTTATAAGTGGATGTTTCACTAGAGAATTTCACACCCTGCAGCTCACATGATCCACTGTGTTCTCAGCAACAATGTATCATTTCACAGGATATTATGGTTGATCTGAGACTGGTTCCCCATGTCCCCTGTCTGCAGGATTAAGCGACTCCCCTCCAGAAATGAATAATGGCACCAAACAGCTGCCTCAGGTTAGTTTTGAAACACAACAAAGTTATGTTCAGATTGGCGCTTTGATGTTAGATGTTGAGCGTAAATGCAGGATCATTCCAGTGGGGTTTTTCAGCTCCCTTTTGAGCGTGATCAGAATTGCGACTCTCCTTACTGGCCTGCTTCTTCTCAGCCTTGGAGATGTGATGAACTTTGTGGCCTGGGAGACGTTACCACACGCATGGTGACAGGGAGCAGCGTGCTAAGGGCTCGAGGCTGCACTGGGAATGGAGGACTGGAGTTAAAGAGAGATTCCACCCTGGGATCCTGCACGATTCCTTCTCAGCATGGCTGGTAAGGGACCTTTTGGTGGAAGTTCTCAACTCACAATGTGTCTCCTGTGTTGCATCCAAACCTTTAACACATAAATCTGCTTTACAAAGTATTTCACAGGTAAGTTCTTTTCATATACATTTTTTTACAGGTATTTGTGTAATAGTTGTCACTTTTTTTTTCACTTCAGGCCTGTTCTTCAGCCTAAACCAGCTTTGGGCAGCATCCAGAGCCAGCCAAGCATTTTTCCAGAATCGGTTAATAATCGGTCCTTATCCAACGTCTTTGTCCCTCTGGAGTCGATAAAGCCCAGTAAGTGATATACTACCATGTCTTTAAAAAGTCATTTGGTTGTTGTGCTCTTGCACTGTGTTATGGCTTTTTCAATGACATAGCTGAGTGTCCACAATGGAAACAGCACATTGGTGTTGGATGAAGGAAAGTTTCCTGGTTGTCAATGATAATTAAACACCAAAGGGCTTTGATTTTAAGTGTTTTAATTAAGAGTTATCTTACAGAAAAGATGCTAGCCATTGATTCCCAAGCAGATACCTGGTCCCCGGCTTGAAGTGCTTCAAAGCTGTTGTTCCACGTTTCTTGACCCAGCTCTGCAGTGTGTGCTCCTTTACGCTCTAAAAGTAATACAGAGTGTTTCTGCACGGCAGGTGCTGCTGCACCTGTCACGGTCCATGACAAGGATGGCATACGAGTGATGCTGCACCTGGCCAGGGACTCGCCGCCGGGGCGACCGGATGTCATCGTTATGGTGATCTCGATGTTAAACACTTCGCCACATGCTGTCAGGGATGTCGTTTTCCTAGCTGCGGTGCCAAAGGTATCGATCTCCAGCGTCTGACATACAGTGGGGCAAAAAAGTATTTAGTCAGCATCAATTGTGCAAGTTCTCCCACTTAAAAAGATGAGAGGCCTGTTATTTTCATCATAGGTATACAGGTACCTCAACTATGAGAGACAAAATGAGAAAAAAAATCCAGAAAAATCACATCGTCTGATTTTTGCCTCACTGTACTTAACTGAATCTGTCTTTAAACAAACCATTACTAAAAGTTGATATTCCAGTTTATATCTTCATTTTTTATGATAAATGTTTTATGTGAAATGATAAAATCCTGCTTCTCTGTCCTCCATCACACCTGCTCAACCCTACAGACCATGACTGTGAAACTGCAGTCAGCCTCTGGGACACAGCTTCCAGCCTACAATCCCCTGCTGCCCCCGACCTCCATATCCCAGGTCCTGCTTCTCTCCAACCCACTCAAAGTGAGTTGGCCTGACTCCCAGTCGACTCCTGGCTGCAGAGGGCCATTAAGCCAGGAAATATGCCAAAAGCAGTCATTCCACATCATGAACGAGATGAGTGGGAAGGCTAGTGCACAAGTTTTTGTAAATTATAATGGACTTGGTGATCTAATGACCTTTATCAGAAATAAGTTATCAGAATGAAGCATCTTTTGGTTTTATTTCTTCTAATGTTGTATTCTGCCAGATCTGTAGTGTGCAAATACTAAGTACTGGTAGTAATGGGCATGTTTTCAGTCCACCTGTCGTTACATTGGTATTTCCCATGATAGCTTATCTAGTGTGGGATCAGAGAGGGGGGAGAGACTGGAACCTACCCCAACATAAATAATGAATGAATCAGTAAATCTAACTTTGGATTCTATGTTTGTGTCACTATGTGCATTTAATGCACTTATTATTCTGAATTATTTTACTTTTCAGCTTTTAATTGAATCAGTTTAGTTAGTCTAGGCCAGTCTTTCCCAATATGGTCCTCTGGGACCCCCAGACAGTCCACATTTCTTCTCCCTGCCTGACAGTCCACGCTTTCGCTCCCTGCCTGACAGTCCACGCTTTCGCTCCCTGCCTGACAGTCCACGCTTTCGATCCCTGCCTGACAGTCCACGCTTTCGATCCCTGCCAGACAGTCCACGCTTTCGATCCCTGCCAGACAGTCCACGCTTTCGATCCCTGCCTGACAGTCCACGCTTTCGCTCCCTGCCAGGCAATCCATGCTTTTGCTCAGTCCCGTATCCCTACTGGGGAGGACTGGGTAGAGAAATGCTGGTCTAGACCCTTTCATTGGAATAGCAGTTCACTCTGTTTATCATGGTGTCTTTTGGGCCATGGCACATTGGATAATGTGAAGGCCACAGTTGACCTTGTGTTTGGTGTTTCTCAGGCTAAGGTGCGATTACGGTACAAGCTGGAGTTCCTTCACAGAGAGCAGAAGACCACCAAGCTTGGAGAAGTGGACGGCTTGTACTGAACACACCTAGAACAACGCAAACAAGGATGCTGGGAGCTACTACCATGTGACGGGGCGGTCTGGAGGTTATATGGAGGGTTTTAGCCTGCTGCCTTTATTTATTTCAAAGTTTTATAGTGACTTTTAATTACTTTATTTAGGGCTTGACCCTTTCAGTGCCAAAAAACATGCAATCTGTAACCAAGGGGCCTCTTGAGGTTGTCAGTGGTGATATCTCACATCAACTAAACTAGGGGTTTAAGCATATCAAAGTGGCCTTTACAATATCATCACATGCTAGTTTTTAATGATCTATTTGAAGTATATGTGATTTATAAATGAGCTAAAGAGAACTGGCTATAATGGTTTCTAATGTTTTTGAACCACTTGCATTATTTTATAATGTTAAAACAGATTATTTGGATTCTTATGAGCTTGAAAGTTGTTCTTTCTTTGGTCTGCTAGCAGTCTGACATTGCTTGGGGGAATTGGAGACATGCTTTATCTCTATTCTTCAGCCAATCCTGGGCGTTTCTTTCATTTTCTGTTTCCTTGGAAAATGCAACTTCCTTGGAGAAAGCAATTGTTATGGTGACCAAGGCTTTTGCAAGGATAATATGGCCATTCTTGCATCTCCTACTGCAGCTGTTTTGTTCACATGTTATTTAACATTTTTTTTCTTAGCTAATAACCAGCCAACATGGAGTCATTGTGTTTTGGAAGTACCCTAATTCTGACCTAATTACTTTCTTATGAAGCATTAAAATCCCTTTTTATTATCATATGGTTGTTTTTGAGAAATGTTTGCTGGATCATCTGGAAAATATATACATCTTAAGGAGAGCAATCATTAAATCAATATTGCAGTGCATGGTAGCGAGGAGTTTGTTCTCCATGACATCTAATGAGTTTGGAAATTATATTTCCACAAAATTGGTCTCTAATACACCAATAAACATACAAACATCTGCCTCCAAGTTTCTCTACTTAAACAGCTTCTGCAGTGTCATGCACTAATACTTACCAGTTGGGTTTGTTAAACTGATATTTGTGTGATAGGGTTCAGCAGGAACAGTGTTTTCATTCCCTAGCAGTTAACCATCTGTCACCCTATTCTGCTGTATGGACGGGCTGACATTTTGCTGCAACAATGCAGGAACATATTTGGCTATGAGAGTTATAGCTGGGGGAGCAATCTGTCATAAGTCATAGCGGCAGTACAGGCAAACGCATACCTTCCAAACACATTGCTAACGTGAGGCCAGGGGACTCTCAAAGACGCACTGGGCAGGGACTCCTGACTCTGCCGCACTGCTTCTTGTTCATCACTGACTGAGGCACTTCATTGCCTAATGAAAAGCATTAATATTAACAACTCCACAGCAAAACAGTTCTGTTGAGCCTCAAAATGGAGACGGGACATGGATCATTGCAGGGAGAGCTATGATTTCAGCCGTTTAATCATTTTCTGGTCGTTTGCTATGGAATGATGACCTCTGTCGTGATTCTGTTCTGTTTCTTGTCAGTTCTGTGTGATGTTCTGCTTAGTTTGGCCTAGCTGCTGTTCAACAGTGGTTCCACATTCAGATATCATTCAGCTTCAGGCAAATTCCCCCTTTTCCACTGGATGTCAAATAGTGTCAAATAGTGCAAACTGTAATGAATGTATACTTGAATAGAGAGCTGTAAAGATTAGTGTTCCCAGTCTACCTATAAAATAAAAAAATAGTGAAGAATTAAAAAACCTACCTACAACAAACAAAATATGCCAAAATTGTAAAAGGAATGTAAAGAATTAATAATTTAATCATTTTCATAATTATCTAATCAGTCTGCTCCTATTAATTGTCCCATATTTTCACTCACCATCAGTGTATTATGAGCAGCAATTCTGATATCACTTCTAGGTGTGGTTAAGCAGTAGTCCAGTAATTACTCACTACTCTCATAATGTACTGTGTATATACTTTACCTGCATAATTTGTGGTAGTGTGTGACTGTGTGTATGTGCTCTGCAATGAGCTGGAATCCCCGTCAGGGTTTAGCCAGGGAGAGGGTCTGTCCCCACAGAAACCCTGACTAAGATAAGCGGTTGGAAGATAGAAGGATATACTATGTAACTGATGTTACGTGTAATTACCTGAACACACTGGGTTCAGAGTTGGATTATTAGTACCGGAAAGTACCACTAGGGGGATGTGCTTTATGTTGAACATTAGGAAAGGCATCTTTGATCAGCGACATGGTTAGACTGTGCTTTGTTTTCAAAACTTAACCTGCGAAAAGAAATTCTTTGTAAACCCATTCCTCAATTTTTTTCACTGGAATTTCTCTTGAGGCACAAATGATCATATTATATATAGAAATTTGAAAGTATTTTTGGCACATTTAGTATGTTATGAGTAGACGCAATGTAATAGAAGAAAAGCGTGACGATTGGAAAAGCTGAAGGCGAAAGAAGAGCCATCGAGGAGCCTGAAGAGAGAGGGCACAACATTAAGGAGACATTCTGACTATATGGTCGCCAAGAATGAAACATCACACTGAGGATTCATGATGATGATAACAATAATGAACCAATTATAGATACATCTGTCCACTGTCTTTATGGTCACCATGAATTGGCACTCAAATCAAAGACCCCTAACAATAATAATAAAATAATACGGATGATGATAATGTTGAGCTGATAGTAAAAGCACATTCACACACCCCCACACTTCGGGGAAATCGAGGAAGTAGTTTGCATACCCGCAGGCTTTTACACTGAGTAGGGAGCTGTAGTGCTCAAAGGGCAGCTGCACACGGAGACCATGCAAAACATGCATGCTTTCTAAAATTACATTACCCTAAAATATAAACAGTTTTTGTCCTAAAGGCAAACAGGAAATGTGTCATTATGGAAATAGTGTGGTTTTTACAACATTTCCCATATAGCCCTTATGTTTAGCCTGCTGAACCTGAAACCGTCAATCCAGGAACATGGGCATCTAGATTGTGGTGATTTCCCTGTAAGCCTATCGGTGTTTTCCATGAATGTCCCATATATGTAATTTAATCCACCCCCAGGCTTTGCCTCCAGCGAATTACAGAAGTAACAGCACGATTCTATCATGTCTCAGCTTACCTGCATGCCTCAACACGTCTAATGAGACTATACATCGCTATTACATAATCAAGGTAACATCTTTGTTTACTGTAATATAAAATGATGTCAACAGAAATGGAAAAAGAGTAATATTAATAAATATGGCTATACTGCACTGTTTAAAGCTGATTGTCTAGTAGTATAAACATTTTTTAATTTAAAATCACTTCCTGAAAACTGTCATGGACTCATTTCTTGACTCTACACTTTTCCTATCAGGCCAAAATGTCACTGGACAGAGCTGCAAACAGCACGAAATACTACATTAAGGTCTTCACTAAGAGTCGCTCCTCTTCTGCATGAAAAGGAGCCAACTAAGGTGATTCCGACATCTGCCTAGGACGCCTCCTGGACACCTCCCTGGGGAGCTGCTCCAGGCATGCCCAACTGAGAGGAGACCCCAGGGCAGACCCAGGACATGCTGGAGAGATTATATCTCTCAGCTGACCTGTGAGCACCTGTGTGTCCCTCCAGAGATGCTGGAGGAGGTGGCTGGGGAGAGGGAGGTCTGGGTATCCCTGCTCTGACTGCTGCGACCCAGTCCCAGATAAATGGTGGAGAATGGCTGGATGGATGGATGAATGGGTGGACCTGACTAAGTCCTAGGACATTAATAAAGCTCAAATTCAGCCAGATAAGGCTCAAATGTGAGGTTGCAGAATAATTATTTCAGTCTGACCTTCAATGCCGTCATACCAGATCTGCAACACATCACACTGGCACTATGGCTTTACACCCCCCCCCCCCCCCCCCCATCTGAGAGTGGATTACCAACGTCAGGAGAAAGGGTAAGTGAGATCTGGGAGCTCACTTCTCAGGTCTTTAGTACCACTCTGTCACAGTCAATAACATGTGTGCTCTGTCTATATCTCTGCATCTCCACTCATACGATAACAAAGTTTCTCAAGTTTGCAAGAGGCACCATCACAAAAGACAAAAGCAGATGAGACCATGTGCAGGCAGGAGGTGGATCTCCTGGGCTCTTGGTGCTCTAAGAACCATCTAGAGCATAACACTATCAAAATGGTGGAAATGGTGATTGACTTCAGGAAACATTCATTCTCAACTACCCCCAGACAATCCGTAACTTTAAGCAGAGTGGATTCAATCAGGCTTCTGAGAACTACCATCATTAATTTCCTCAATTAGAAAACAAATTAGAAATGTATTTCCTGAGGCAGCTGGGCAAGATGAAGATTGCCAGAAGCCGCCCTGTTACTGCTCCACAGAGGCAGCACTGAAAACAGCCTCACGACCTCCCGGCCTGTCTGCTGTGGCCTGCGCCTCTCACTGAAAGCTATTGGCTGCCCCCTGCCCTCCATTGCTCTTATTTACACAGAGGCACATTAGCATTGCTTAGAGGCCTCTGGGCTGTTTGAGTCGCCTTGCCTAAATGTCTTTAGTATGTGCACTATCACTCAATGTGCACTTTTATATTGCACTGCATTTAACTCAGAAGTCAGAGCTGGTAATGATGTCACACCTGAGCGAACCGCATTCCAGTACAACAAGTCGGAAAGTCATTTAGCAACATCAGGGACCTCTTTCAAAAAGTAGGATTTCTTGTTGAGCCAGATAATTTTTCTGATTTAAGATACCACAGTTTAAATGTCTTTTGTCTTTGTCACTTACATTTAGACCAGACTACCTTAAATCCGACAAGTGTTGCTAAACAAGAAGTTAGCCATTGTTAGCAATTCCAGTTGATACAAACACTGTAGCAACATGTCCACAGATAGTAGTAGGACAGTACTGTGTATATGATTGATTAAATGAGCCACAAATAGGATGTATGTGCTAATAAACACTGTATAACTACAGCTTTCGCTTATGTGGATGAAGGGTGCGGCCATCTTGAACTCTGAATTGCAGTTTCCTCCGGTTTTCAGAGTCAGAGCTCTGACTTGAGGGATATTCCAGTTGAAAGTTCCAACTAGGTACTTCTGATTTTCGAGTTGAAATGGAATGCAGTAATACACTATTTGTACTCATCACCAAACAAACCAGAAGAAATTATTGTCACATACAAAGTAATAAAGTTGATTCTGGTATTGTTTTAAGTGTTTCTGGTTTAAAAATCAGAAGCCATTAGATTTTGATTAACATAATTATCTGCTTTTTGCTACATTGTGGATCAGGCACTGTAACTTTGGAATAGATTGTCAACCAGCACTGGAATGAGAATCGGTCCTGGGCCTTCTGGGCTCCCATGACTTATTTTGCCTAATGGGGATTGGGTTCCCTGTGTTAATGTCATTGAAAACTCCCAGTATGGCAGATGGCAGCACTGGAAATAATGAAAATAAAATAACAATAAATTGAAACACTAATATAAAAAAAAAATGTAAAAATGAAGATTATTGACAAAGACAAAGTTAGTCTTCCTTTTCCTTTTAGAACAAAGTAATGTTTGTTTTCCAAACAGATTGTCCCACCCAGGGGATGACAAGCAGGTTACACAACACAAAGGCACTTCTCTCTAACTGCCCCGTATACAGGCTGAATCATTTTTTCTGCTCTTGCTGTAAACATCCAGGACCTTACAAGGGAAAGGTGTTGCGCTGCTGTGGCGTGAGCGACCATGTGCTTTGCTGCGGTTGCCTGGTATTTCCTGCCCTCTGCATGAATAGGTGTTTTCTTATCAAACTCCAAGGGACTTGCTGCTTCTGTTTTGCACCATCTGGCGGAGGGAGCTTGTGTAACCATCACTCTGATAACCCAAGATAAACTATGGAGCAATAATCACTGCTGGAGGAAGTGGAGCAATGTCAATGTACTGACCAGTCCTTCAAAACATTTGCCTTTGTTTCAGAGTTGTCCCGTCCAGGGCGCTCCCCAGTCTCTGTGCCCTGTGCCGCATTGGCATCCCGTCCAGGGCGCTCCCCAGTCTCTGTGCCCTGTCCTGTACTGGCATCATGTCCAGGGTGTGCCCTAACCCTAACCCCAGTCTGCCCATCTAATCCCCCTGGTCCTCCCCGCAACTACACTGGTTACTTCAAAATATCTAGCTACTGTCAGTTAACTGGCACATTTGTTTCACCCTTTATTCTGCTATTTTATTATTGTTTACATACACACTGCACGTTGTACATAAACCCCTGAGTCAGCCCGTCTCACACACCTGGCTTTTTTCATTTTAAGTCCTGTGCAAACCTTCCCCTTGGCACTGTCTGTATGTCGCACCATGGTACAATGGAAGCATTACTGCGCACCACCTTATACCTGTATAGGGATGTATGATAATAAGACCCATTTGTCTGTCCAGTGAGTATTTCACTGCGCTGAAAAAATCTGTTTGGAAAATACTTAAGAGAAAGATGGCTATGAAATAAAATGTATTTAATATTGAGGAGACATCCCTTCCCGGATTTACTGCGCCTTGTGCCCTGTACTGCCTGGAATATGTACCAGGCACTTTGTAACCTGGTACTGGATAAACAGCATAGACAGTGGATGAGAATCATGCATTAGCGTAATAAAACGCTAGAGATCATGAGAAACATACCACTGAAATATACTGCAAAATACTGCCAGAAAGACAGATACAATGTGGTAACATAATGGAAAACATAAAGCATAGTTATTTCTTTCCGATTTTTAAATTCTGTCCTCAAACCACAAGGTCTTAAAACACTAAAATTAACTAGAGAATTAAACAGCTCCAAGACTAATCAAATGTTGGGGAAAACAGCTATACAGTGAAGATACCAAAATCCAACTGTTTAAACTGGCTGTAAGCCATAGCCTACATACTAGAAAAATCATACAGATGAATTCCTTTAAAAATGTTTTCTCTGAATTGTGATCATGGTGGAATGCGGATACAAATTTACTTGCATGAACATGAAAGAACCAAAGAAGCAAAGTTCAGAGTGTTTATTACACCATAAAAATTACATCTGTACACGTGTATGAAAATCAAACCCAAGCAAAGGAAAGCAAATTTTTGCTTAAATCAATTAAAAAAACAGTTTTTTTTATCATACTACACTCATACGCACTAATTTCCAGTGAAAAGAAGACTGTATTATTCAATGCAACTTTATATAAGGCACTCAATGAATATTCTCCATGGAGTAATTACCGTACCTATAAAATGCTACTTCGTTTCAAGCACATGCCAGCTATTGAGAGAAAGGTCTGATAGATAATCATAAAGTTTGCAATGACACCCTGTTACACTTTTTTTGTTTTTTTACTGACCATTGATATTAAGTATTACTGAAAATTTCATAGACAAGCATTCCAAAATAAATCACATGGATATGCAGTGCAAAATTTTGGTTGTCATCTTATTTAGATATATACAGCAACTGTAACCAGGTGAATTCAGAGTCGCCAAATTGTCGGGGGATGTGAATGTGTGTGTATGTCCTGCGAAGAGTTGGCGCCCCATCCTGGGTTATTCCCTGCCTTGTGCCCTGTGAAAAGTTGACGCCCCATCCTGGGTTATTCCCTGCCTTGCACTCATAGGCTCCAGACCCCCAGTCATGTTTCTGTCCTGGGACCTGTTAGGACACATCCGCAGAAGTCTTCATAATTTGCCCTCATGGATCTTTATACCCTGTGATAAGAATTGTCAATTTGCAGGACAGGTGGATCATGCCAACTTTCCATCTTCTGCAAGCTCCTGCGGGGACCAGAGGCAGCAGAAACGATGTGCTTTTCGGGGTATTGGGATAGAGCCCATGTGTGTCCCTTTGGCCCATCTTCAGTACCATTGATTTCAAATGGTTGTCTACTGGATTCTGAGGACTGGCCTTGGAGGGGACTATAGCCCTCTTCACAGGGAGCGAGACTGCACCCCTTAGCAGGCTGGCCAGCATATACTGGGTTTATGCTGCAGATTAACAGATCTTCAGTGATCTGATCCACACCAAGCGGCTCAGGAAATGAACCAGCTCCTACCTGTTTGCCATTACTGATGGCATTATTAAAGCTCTGATAGTCATCATCCGCTCTGCACAAGTGAGGGGGCGGAGTCAACAACTCCAAGTCAGCATCCAACTTAGACGAACAGGTGGAAGGAGTTTCTGCATCTTGGGGTGTAGTTACAGCACTGCTGTCACAGGCTTGATACTCTGAGTCTGTGAGCAAGAGTGGAAGTAAGACAGGGGTACTAGTGGATGAGAGAAAGCCTGGCAGATTCGCTGGCGGAACCATCAAGGCCTCACTCTCGTTAGAGTGATAGTCCTCGATGAAGGTGCAGGCGATTGGGGACTTGAAGGAATGTGAGGGCTTTTCATTCATCACTAGTTCGTGGTTGCCGCTCCCTCGCAGTGAAGAAACCCAAGAGTAGGAGATGTTTTTGTACTGTGAGTCACAGGAGCTCGCTGAACCCTCAGGGCTGCTTGGAGACAGGTTTCCAGGCGAGCCACTCTCTTTCCTTGGTGTGACATCTACGTTTTTGTAGCAGCCATCCATTCCTAGGTCAGATATAGCTGGCATAGAAGCTTTAGGAATGAAAATGTTAAAAGCCTCCTCAAGAATTTTTTGCATTACACTTCCCGGAACAGTCGTCCCCTGGGATATGGAGTAGGTACGGGCATAGCCTGATTGCGAGGATCCTTCAGAGTTCAGAAGATTCTTGGGATATAAGCCTTCTTCCTTATCACCACCAACAATCAGATGAGCTTTCCTGTTGGGGAAATATAAGAAGTTCAATTAGATTTGTGTAGGAGGCCAGTATAATACAATATGTCTTGCATATCTGAATCTGCAGCAGTATTCATCCAGAGTTTTCCATGTGGACTCGGAAGTGTCTCACCATGGCTTATCAATTATGTCAAACTTCTGGTTGAACTCCGCAGTCTCAGGTTTAAGCACCTGGGAGGAACAACGTAGTGAGAAGTAAAAAAACTCATCAGAAACATATGGGACAATTCATTCATATTGTTGAGACCATACACAATTAAGATATCACTGAATTTCTCAATGCTTGTTTTCTTGGCAAGGCGCTTAGAGGATAACTTACCACTGGTTTTCCAACAGTCGTGCTTTTAATGTCTGCTTTGTAGGGGTTAGGAATTTTATCCCACCACCTGTCCTTCATCCTGTGGATTGAAAAGATGAAAAGCTTTAAGCATCAATGAGACTATTTGCTTGGCAGACAGAAATGCATCTAGTGCTCCTGGAGCAAATTTTGGGGTAAAGAGCTTGCACATGGGCCCAACAGAGGTATATGGCACACACACACACACACACACACACACTCGCTGACTGTGGGATCTGAACCAGCAACCTTCCAATAACAGGCACAACTCTCAGAGCCCACGTCCTGACCCATGACCGTGAGGTTAGCTGTTAAAGATGTCATTCATACCTCACGTATACAGAAACGGTCATTCTCTCAGATGCAAAGCAGAACAACATAGCATGACCAGCGGCATGGAGGGCGTGGTCATCATATTCTTACCTCGCCAGGCACCAGTACAGAAAGGAGAGGATGATGATGAGGGACAAACACAGACTAGGGATGGTGATTTCCTGAATCGTTTCGACTGACAAAGCTATGGAGGCTACACACATTTTACAACAACAGTGAGAAAGGTAGTTAGTTTCCTACTGAACATTTCACAAAAACACTCATGTATTACAAATACTTAATTCTGCAGCAGGCATAAAGAACATTCTACATTTTTAAAGCAGGAATAGAGACTTGAAAAGACAACAAAAATAAAGTGATTAATCTATACACCAATTATGGTTTCCATGGGAGAGACATTTCCTTGTTATTATTTGACTTACATTCAGTCCACTCTCTCTCATGGCTCCAGTCGCTGAATTCAGTGTTGTAGTCAGGCGAAAACGATCTCACCCTCACCACATAAACGGCGCCTTGCTTGAGTGTGCTGCTTAGTATCTCAAAATTTGTCTGGGATGTATTGGTCATTTTCTACAGCAAAAGGGCATCGGTTAACATTTGTTTATTTAGCTGAATTGTTTTGCAGAATCGGGTATGCTACATGGACTAATTCAAGTGTCCATAAATTATACTTTTTTGTCTTAAAGGGCACAAGACCATTCTGAATCACTGTCGATCTAAGATCCACGCAGGTGTGGTACTCTTATGAAACGACTTACAGCAGTGTATTTTTTTGAGGTGGAATTACAATAACGTGGAATATTCTTAAAAAAATAGCAATAATAATAGGAGGATCTTCAGCTGTGGCATTTGTGGGTTAGCACTGAGAAGCAGAAGGCTTCAGCTGTGGCATTTGTGGGTTAGCACTGAGAAGCAGAAGGCTTCAGCTGCACTACCTTGTCTTCCTCTCCTTTATTTTTGTAGCAAACCTGATACTTCAAGTACTTTGACAATAATGACTCCATTCCATAATTTGACTTCCACGTAACATCATAATTCCCATTTTCTTGCGGGATAATCGAAATTATTTCAGGAGCATTTGGCTTGACTGCAGAACACAGGGTGAAACATTTTATGGTCATTAGCTGTTAAAATAGTTGACTTGACTGTATAACACCATCCTTTCTAACATTACAGTTCATTACAATTCCTTGCATTTAATAATGACAAACAGCATTAGATGGAATATCACATATCGCAATCAAACACCACATCAGTATTTTAAAAATGTAACAAATACAAAAACAACAACAAAAAAATGTACTTAATTCAATTTTGATTGCATGCCAGCACTCAAATAAGGCTTCAGATCTAACTTACTGTGGGATGATGGAGTGATTTGCTTTGAATAAATTGACTTATTTCCTTCCAGTAAATCCAACTTATATTCTTCCTTATAGATAAACCCATCCATTTGTACCATGCAGCTACACATCCCTGCCACGTTGTTCATGAAAGGACACTTGTAACTTTCACTATGTAAAACAAAAATAGACACATGGATTTGATCAAATTTTAGGTGCATGTGAAACAGAGCGAGAGATAAAAACAAAGCACAAACACTCAAATATAAGATGTTTCTTAAAGTAGAAAACTAAAGAGGCTGCAATTTGAGGTGAATAATTTAAAAAGTTACAGGTATGCCTAGACAGGACGGTGACTCAGTGTGTCACACTGTTGCCTGAGACCCCCGGGGCTGCATGTTTGAATCTCATTGCTGCTCTGTGTGGAGTTTGCATGTTGTCCTTGTCATGTACTTTCTTTCCACAATCCAAAAACATGCAGTTAGGCTAAGGGGTGTCTAATTCGTCTGTGGAGTATGAATGTCAATATGTGCCCTGCGATGAACTGGCATCCCGTCCAGGGCGTAGCCCAGCCTCAGGCTCTGTGCGCTTGGAATGGACCCCAAACCTCCCCACAACCCCGGCCAGGTTTAGCACTTAAAGATAAATGGGTGTTTTTTCCAGCCTCTTATTCAGTACAGGCTAACAGTGAGCCTGGGGCCGAACCAGGAAGTACATCACACAAGTCAGGGGCCGTCCTATCCCAGCTGGGGACTCCCACAGAGGAACTAGGGTGGGAATAAAAGCAATACACCGGGAAGGATGAAGTCACGGTGCCACCATGTTCGTACTCTACAAAATGTTGAAAACATTTCGAAAATGTCTGAAAACAAACCAAATTTGTCTTGAAAAACTCACCGATCTTCAAGTTTAAATTCAGCGGTATATACGCTACAGTTTGAGGTTTTGGGGGAATCCAGTGTGCAATTCATTGTTGTTATATAGTCATTTTTGCATGAAAGCAGTGGTTCTGTTGCAGGAACAAAATGAAAATCAATCAAAACATCATTTCCCCAGCTCAAATTATTATTATTATTATTATTATTATTATTGTGCTTGTTGTTGTCATAAGAATGAAGTAATAACTGTAACTGGAACACAGAGCAAGGGAAACATCACAAATAACTGTTTTGAGAATAAAATATCCACTATATTTTTAATGTATTTTTATCCATATGTTTATACATGGCTGGTGAAAGACGGCTTATTTTGCCTCTTAATAATTATACAGTACGAGCGACAGGGTCCAAGCATATAAAATAAAAGGGCATTTCAATTGGGAACCCTTCACCGTTCACAATCACAAAACCATATAAAACAAACTAAACGTGACATTATTTCCCCCATATTAGTAACCACAAAGTGTTCCGATTGTTTCAGGCAGTCTTCAAGACAACTAGACTTGAACTATTGCACGACTTAAATATGTAAACCGAAAACAAAACTACTGCAATACTGCATTGTGCAATGAAGGGAAAAAACAACATAAATGATAATTTTTAAAAAACATTTATGCATAGCAAAACACATGGTAACCTATGCAGATGAAAGAAAAAAACAACATAAATGATGATGATTATAATAATAATGTATTAACTTACCAAAAGAAAAGGTGGAAATAAATCCCGCGAAGAATAACAGAACAAATAAGCTCGTCTCTGACATGTTGATATCTGTCTTTGAACCCAAGTAAAATGCTGGGGTAAAACAATGTGACGTAGTTAGATCTTTAACATTACCACTTTCGATTGTACATCTTATCATGGAAGACAGCGCTGGAATTACGAAACTCCATTTCCCTGAAAAATGTTTGCTGTAAAAAAATAATTATGGTTTCTAAGATATATTTCACATCCTTAAAAAATACTCCGGTAAATGAGAAAAGTTAACATATCTAAGAACACATTATCGTCAGAAAGGTTAGAAGCATACCACAAATAGTAATAATTCTATATTTATATTTCATTGCTTTAAATCCAGACACAATAAGAACACAATTTTTTAAAACTAACCTTAAGTGGTTGTGTTGAGCCTACATAAAACAGTCACCTACATTTCAAATGCGTCGCGACGAAATATACATAATTTATGATTTCCGCAGCTTGTTCACGAAGCTCTTTACACGCAACATTCTGAAGTTCCACTGAAGTTCAGCGAGCATTACGTTGAGATGGTGGGAGGATCCTGGGCCATTACGGGAATCTGTGTTTCACAAGGTTGACGCCCATGAACTACACATTGAGGAACATGACAGGGGTAAAAGAAAAAGCCAGAGGATCTGGTAGTGCGCTACAATGCCATTAGTAACTAATGCTAACAAAAATAGTCTTAATACACCCATAGTATCTTGCCGTTATTAAAGTAAAGTAAATAAAAATTATACCGACATCAATAAAGCGTGCTTGTTAAAGACTTTTAAAACATTGTATCGGAGTTACTATGACCTATTTCCTATAGTATTGTGATTCAGTAAGACCAGCTCAGGTTCATGACACATCCTGGTCCTGGAGGCACAGGTGAAGGGAAAGCAGGATGCGTATACAGAGACACGGGGGGAGGGGGACATGGGGTAGATGAGTACGACACGACCTCACACAACGTCACGCAAGAAATGCTCAATGCGCTGGGACCAGCTCAGGTCGAAGCTAACACATATATAACAAGCAGGACGGAGCTATCAAGCTATCAAGCAGGGCAATTAACAATTACCAATACGAGGGGATACACTAGGCAGGGTTAAGGTTAGCACGAAGAGTTTTAGTTTTAGTTTGTGTACTTTTTGCTTAATATAAACACCGATTTAAATCTTCACAAAGATTTGACGCTTATTTTACGTGGGAATGAAAAGAAACAATCTATCAGCTCAGTTTGGGTCTGCATAACCTGCAATCAAAAATAAATAAATCATAAAATTCAATACGTAAGCTTCATTCTTATACCGCACGATTGTCAATACCCTTTGTCCCTTAGGCGTATATCATGCATTGTTTCAAGGTAACCCAGAAACAGCAGCGATATCTATAAACAATTATATATTGTCATTTTATAAGCATTTAAATAATTGAATAATAAATGAATAGATATTATAGATATACAGACTTTTTTCTTAGCTAAAATGCAAGAACCTTTAAAAATGAAACAGTATAAAGCCATGCAAAGTTGGGGATAGATCGGTCCTGATCGCGTTTTGTGTTTATTGTCAGTCATGGGCGTAAATTTCATTTAACAGTAGGGGGGGACAATAAATGTAAAATTTCTCATGAGCAATTTTTGAAGGGGACACAAATAATACAGTCAAATTGTACTTATAAAGATATGTCCCCAC
>JAOYFF010000046.1:8919903-8934976 GCA_025773925.1 Cryptomyrus ogoouensis
TTGGGGGGTGTTTTGTTTTTGTTGGTGAGTGGTTGGGGTGGTGTTTGTTTTGTTTTGGGGGGTGGTTGTGGGGGGGGGTGTGTGTTTTGGTGGGGGGGGGGGGGTGGGGGAGGGATATATGGCTTTGTGGGTTAGGACATTGTACATGTGATTGGAAGGCCATTGGTTCAAATCCCCTGGTAGGCAGAGTGACATCACTGTCGGGCCCTTAAGCAAGACCCCATTTGCTCCAGGGATCTTCTCCCCCTGCTGTCTCATTTGTACCTCATTTCGGATAAAAGTGTTGGCTAAATAAATATAAATAAATTAAAGCAATGAAACAGTCAGGGCCTCCCTCGATGTCAGCTGAGGGGCAGTCAGCTCTGCCCTTCAGACAGCTTAGCCTCGGATCTCTACACTCTTACATGTAACCCTGTACACAAGATTCATATGAGTCAGTAACATCTAAGATTAACTCACCATGTAGTTGCCCTTTGGATGAGAGCTCCTACAAACAGAGTGAGTATAATCTGCCTTGTGCCGTTTGTGAACGCCACCTCCCACATACAGATGGACCTGATTGTGGACTCTGAGAGTGGAAGGGCCTCCTCTACTGACATCCTAAACTGTGCCGACAGCCTGAACTCCAGGAAGATGAAGAAGAAGGAGACTGAGTTGCTTCTCACTAGGCTGGTGCGGGATAAGTGGCTGAATGAGGTACTAACCTCAGTGAGAGCAGCAGTCCTCATCTGCCGTGACTCATTGCTCATTTGAATCACCTGTGTGTTTTAAAGAATAAGTGTATGTTTCACTTACGACCCTAGAAACATGGCGAATACACCCTGAGTACCCGCTGTATTATGGAGATGGAGCAGTACATTCAGAAGATCTACCAGGACATGGTGAAGACATGCGCCATATGTCACAATGTCGTGTTTCAGGTAAACGGCTGATTGTTTTAACTTGAATATTATATCCAGGTATTTTAAACAGTAGAACCCCTCCCCCCCATAATATTAAATATTGAATATTGAAAACATGACAGAAGCAGTAACAATAGGCCTAAAGGTTAGACTTAACTGATTTAATGCAAAATTATTGGAAAAAAATGCGCCCCTCAAAACGCGTATTAGCTTATTTGATAATTTAAGTATTGTTAATAGGACTAAATGGAACATAATCGTTTAACAATGTTCTGATCTTAAACATCCCAGCAACGTATGTGTTACTGTAATTAATTACTAATAAGACTAGAAGCTCAGCTTGTTAGAACGTAGGGGATCTGATTCTGTTTTTGTATAAAGTTCCCAAGAGTAATCCTTCTGGTCTTGGTGCATGTCTAGTACCAGCCAGATAAGTTTTCTTTAAAGTAAATAACTTTAGAGTAAATGCCCTTATCTGAGGGGGGGATGGAGCCTCTCCCAGTCCATCACAGGGCACACAGACTGGTGTGCACCGTGGACGGGATGCTAGAATCAAAAACATAAGTAAACAACTAACCTCCACACTCAGACCTGAGGGCAGGAATTGATCCTATGCTAGGCCCAACGGAGAGGTGGAACCAAGGGGAATTTGTTTTTTTCCTGATGTATGAGCATTAGGACCAACTGGAAGTGTTTAGTGGGAACCTTAGGCACAGTGCTAGTGAGAACAGAGTGGGAGATAAGACCTGCCACTGCACGTCGGCCAGCATATTCACAGTCGCGTCACACATTGGGAGGGGCATCTGACGGCATCACGCTGTGTCCCTTCACGCCCTCCAGAGTCAGATGTGTGACAACATGTCCTGTGGGATTAAGATGCACATTCCCTGCGTTGCGAAATACTTCAAGGGCCGCAGTGATCCTCAGTGCCCAGTTTGTAATGCGTTCTGGCCCCACGAGATTCCAGGTAAGCACGCCGTTCCGCTGCCTAGGTCCCAGATCTAGTGCACATTGTTCGGGCACGCAGAAATGATTAGATCAAGGGTAACAGCTAAAGAACGAAAGCATGAATTTAGTGCCAATCTAATATTCAGCATGTCCCTTAGTTGTAGTCATGAGATTTCACACACTAGACCGGTCCTTTATTCATTTTTCAGTGGTTACTGCTAGAAAAATAAACCATCATGTGGAGGCAAAAAGGCCACATAATACTTTGTGTGATGCTGAATTTATGGTTACTGTGACTCCTTATAAGGGCTAAGCATGTTGATATTAGTGTTTGACTGATAAAGAATTTAAAGGTTGATGACAATATCGATATTTACAGTGAGCTGGTTTGTACATATCATGCATACACGATGTCTGATGTTAATGTCGACATCACGTTATGCGCATGCAATTAGCACAACAGGCACCCTGATATTTCACTGGGCTGAGATCATTAAGTTTCATGAAAACATATTCACTCTATCACTGGAAACATAATTTAATAAGCCATGTAATTTTGATAAATGTTCCTTTTCAAGATTATCTAGCATGTGTAAAGAAAAAGCATTTTGCATGAGCTCTGCTTTAAATGTACTAGTGCAAAGAATTGACAGTGCATTAGTAGGCATTTCCAGTCGGTGGAATCTGCTGCTCTGGCGGAATCTTACTGCTGTATGAAAGTGCCAGCATGAGAACGTGAAGAAATGTGGTCCGTCTGCCAAAGTTCCTGTGCTCGACTATGCGTATACTGTAATGGCATGAGGACAAGTTAAGAACTAGGCTTAAGAATCATAAAATGTTTATTTTGAACAGAATTCAGCATCATTACTAGAAATAACTGTAGTTACTGCTGAGGATTGACTTTGGCATGTGCTTGTGATTCAGAGATCAGGGATACATCTCAGGTGCCTTCGGAAATGGAGAACACTGCTCCAACACCTTCAACTTCGCATTCTCGTCGGAGAAGATAGCGCTTCACATTTTCCTCCTGCACATCTAACAGCAGCTTTATCTCATCATTAGCTCATGGTTGTCATATCTGAACTAGCTCTGAACCCTACCGTTCTTCATTTGTATATATTAGTTCCTCACTGATGCCAGATAAACATTGGAAGTGTTCCACGGGATGTCTGTCTAGACAAGCAAATGGAGGAAGGAGACGTTTCCTTTGCATTTTTGTACTTTGTTGAAACTCTACTTTTTTAAAGCTTGGTTTTAATAAAAGGCTGTTTGCATGAACATTACTTGTAGTTCAGTTGATTATTTAAATGTATTGAATTGCTGACCTGAATATGGAATATTTATATTGGGTTACACCTATTAAGTTTCCAGCACTTTGCATGAGGCTTTCCTGGGTTATTCTACAGCAACCACACACATTACTGTTCTGAAGCATGGGAGGCTTCTTGTAGATGCATGCTGCTGTTCGCTAGATCTTTCCCACTTCCCAAGAAAGACATGAGGTGAACTGCTCAACTTCTGATGTTCTGCAAAGGCCTGCTGTTGATAGTAGGGGCCACAAATGAGAGGTGTGCTAATTTAACAAGAAAAATGTTGCTGGAAGTGTTAAAAATTCAACGAAATAAACAAGCAGACACGATGTATGTACTTCTCCAGCTGGAGCTGGAAATTTTAAGAAAAAAATACATATTGTACAAAGAAACTGACTTAACAGTATTCCTGGAATTCACAGCTTCAGTAGTTTGCCCAGCAGATGGTATCGCACTTGATGTCAGGACCACCAAAAGCTGACGGAGAAGCTGAGCTGGAGGGAGCGGACGTAGTGCCAGTGACGAGCAGGGATGAAGAGCATGTCCCCAGGCTGCAGCAGGCACTCCTGGTAGGGGACCTCTCCAAACAGTGGGTAGCGGTCATTGTCTGGACTCTCCACATCCACCTGAGCATGGGCCGACCGGTGGGTAGCCCGTTAGCAAAGATGACATGATTTACTAATTGCTGGGGGGAATTCTTTCACATACAGCAATGAGGCGCACAGTTACAAATGAGAGAGAAAAACACAAACTTGGTACAATGAAAACAAGAAATGAAGATACAGCAACTGTTGTATAGAATAATGATGGAGGCTACTGGTATGCACAGCTATTGTTTTATTTTCTTTATATTACAGATTAAAATATTTCTCTATTTTACTTACTGTTCTCTATTAGGGGTCTAAAGCACTCAGTGCTATTTTTTTTTTTCTGCTACTGGACATAGGAAATTGCCCCCACAGGGACCAATAAGGTACTATCATCTTGATAATGATCCTATTAAAAATGGAATGGTTTGATGAACTAGGAAAACGAGACTGATGTGGGACATGGTGGTATGGGACAGTGATATGGGATGCAGTGGTGTAGGAAACAGTTGTGCTGTGGAACAGTGATGCGGGACAGTCATTTGAGGGATGATGTGGGACATGGTGATTGGGCACAGTGATATGGTATGCGGTGGTATAGGAAATAGTTGTGCTGTGGAACAGTGATGTGGGATGCAGTGATGTGGGACAGTCATTTGAGGAGTGATGTGGGACATGGTAATATAGGACAGTGATATGGGATGTGGTGTAGGGAACAGTGATGTGGGATGCAGTGATATGGGATATGGTCATTTGAGGTGTGATTATGGGATATAGTGATGTGGAAAGCGGTGACATGAAGCGCCTTGTGGGACACATCATTTTGGACTGCTAAGGGATGGTGATGTGAGACCGTAATGTGGGACAGTAATATGAGATAGTGATATGGAACGCGGTGAGGGACATTGATATGGGAGAGTGCTAAATGGTGATGCAGGACAGTAACGTGGGACACTGTGATGCGGGATATGGTGATGTGAGAGTCATATGGGACAGTGATGCGGGACAGTGATATGAGGTGGTGATGTGGAATGCGGTCCAGAGCCCCATGTACCTGGCTGGTGTTGTGCAGTAGCTGAGACTGATGGGCGTAGAGCTTCCTGCTGTCCTCAGGAGAGTAGAGCCGGATGTACTTGCTTCCCACCACCTGTCATAGGGGGTGGACAGAGGTAGCCAGTGAGATCCGGCTAATGTGCTGCATTGCTTCTGTTGCATCCAGGCGTCAGTCCAACCTGAGCCAGAAGGTTGTGCTGGGGATCGTGGTGTAGAGGGGAGATGGTCCCCGCCGGGCCGAACCAGGCGTTGATTGTGATGTCATCCTCATCTCCCTCCCCCAGACAGCAGTAGTCAGGGATACGGATATCAGCCTTCAGTTCGGGGACCTCAAAATGACTTACAGCCATTAGTCTTTGACCTCTGGCCCTGTGTGTGTGGTATGTTCTGGTTTTGTTTGGATGGGTATTCCTCTCACAGTTCAAAGACAAGAACTTATGTGACTCTGAATTACCCATAGTCTTTGATTGTGTGCATATGTGCTCTGGGATAGACCAGCGTATCTGGACTGTCAGAAGACGATGCTTGTCCAGCATTGCAGAGATATTACTGTAATGTTTGTGTATTTGTTTGTTTAAGCTAGACTAAGAGTTTTTCCAAGGGAAATGAAGTGCTTCAGAGTTTGGTCAAAATGGACAAAGCACAAGCCCAGCATAGATGCAAGAAGCAGGCAGTCCTGAGGCAACCTGAGCTTCCATCAGCTCTGCAGGCGTGGCACTGCTGCTGCTCAAAGCGTCCACTGACCTCATGGGAAATTGTGGCTATGAAGTGGATGACTGTGTATTCACCCTATTCTAAATATCCACTGTTTTTTTTTTGGATGAGCTTTCAGCTGGGTGTTTATATCAGAGTGAATTTGTAGAGTGATGGAAGCCTGATATTACCCCTAATGGAAGGTTCTAGAAGACCCTGGAGACAATAGATCTTAGACAACCCGAGGAATAATGCTTGTTTGTGACTGCAGATCTCGAGCTAGACTCCAGTTACAGAATGACAAACGTCTTCATACCCAGCTGAAAATAATTCATCCCAAAAAAAGGGGAGTAACTTCATAGTGTCATTATGTAATTACCCAGCTAGTAAAGTCAAACCTGATCGAAGAGCTGATGCTGGGCCAGGTACCCGACACCATCTCCTTCCTCCTGAGAATGAGAAAGATACATCTCTCAGATTGGTCAGGCAAGGATGTGGTCACAAAACTTCTATCTGGATTTCAGTTGGGCCTACCTTTCCAAGTATGTAGCGGTCTATGAAGGCGCTTACAGTGATGAGCCGCTGTGACCAGTCCTCATCTGTGTACCGGGAGCCCACTTCAACCGGGACAGTGCGACAGCCTGCTACCCTGCGCAGGTACTCTATGCTGGGAGACAGCATCAGAATCAAAGTCAGGGTTACTGGCTAAATATGGCTACACATATACAGCGTGCTTGTGTGGTTGATTTGGAAATTTACAGAAAGTGCAAGTGTGCATTTCAGTTCAAGGAATGTTGGAATAAACACAATATGTACAGTACAATAAGTACAGTGACCTAGTTACTTAGAATGGTGAGGTGTTGTGGGGTTCTGTAAAGTCCAAAGGTGTTGTGGGGTTCTGTAAAGTCCAAAGGTGTTGTGGGGTTCTGTAAAATCCACTACTGGGCACCCATCTGTTAACATTTAAGGCCATCCACAACCTTGCCCCTCCATATCTGTCCGACCTCCTACAAATTGCCACTCCCTCTCGCACCCTCAGATCCTCGTCCGCCATCCATTTCACTATCCCCCTCGCCCATCTTCACCATGGGGAGCAGAGCTTTCAGTCACTCAGCAGCTCGGCTCTGGAACTCATTACCATCTGAGCTCAGAAACATTGACTCACTTCCACTCTTCAAATCGAAACTTAAAACCCATCTGTTCAAGCTGGCTTTCTCTCTGTGAATTCAGTTGCTTTGTCTAATTTAACCTATGTTTTATATTCCTGTATTTTTTGTATTATGGTTTTATTATTTATATTGTTCTTTTGCATTCACGGTACGGTGTCCTTGAGTGTCTAGAAAGGCGCCTATAAATAAAATGTATTATTATTTTTTATTATTAAAGGTTTTCCTTTCAAATTTTCAGTTCTGATGCTACAATTAAGACCATAGTATCAGCTCAAGCTATTTAAAGGATTATGCAGTAACACAAAAACGTTTCTTTAACAAATATATTTCTTATGCTGTTATTTTACTATATTACCTATTACTAACACAAGTGCTAGGTAAGTAGTTAGAGAACTGATGTATGTACCCAATTATCTGGCAATTATGTCTACAAGCTAACATTATTGTCATACTGCAGGAAAGGCTCTCTTACTGTAGAACGTTTTGACTACCAAAATAGTCGTGTGCTTACGCAGTAGTCACATTGTATTTGTTGGCACTGCTTTGTGTCTCACAGCAACAGCACCAACTAATTTGAAATACTACTGGTATATTATAAAGTTTCATTTGCCTATAACTTATTTCAGGTAATTATTTATTTCAGGTGTTTAACAAAGGCTTCCTATGAGTGAGTGTAGGTGTGCACACATCTAAACTTTCCTCCACAACCTTAGGGTGTCATAAGGCATTCACACGTCTCAAGACAGAGCGGTAATGGCTTTTACTGGGTTAAGAAAAATACAGGTTCTTAAAGCAGAAGCATGGGGAAGCCAGTTGCCGCCGAGCGCAAGGCCGAGTTGCCGATACAGGGGAAACCCCGCCCACCTTGTGAAAACAATCCCACCGGATTGGTCGATCCAAGTTCCGGTTTCCCCTTTGCAACCTGAAACACATAACTGGCAACATCCAACCACCACAATACCACACACACCTTCCTCTTTATGTTTTGGAACGTAACCATTTCCTTCATTTTTTTTAAATATCACAGTTACTTGTGGAAATTTCACAGTTTGCGATGTGTTGTTGTGCAGTCATAGCTATTGTTATTATGTATCAGGAGGGACAAAATATAAGGGGGTGGGAGGGGGGGGGGGGAGTGACTCAAATTCACAGCTAACCAGCCCTTTCTCTCACATCGGCTCTGCACTGACCTGTTTGGATATCTGGATATGCACTGAAGTTCAACAAGTACATATTTATTTTAAATATTATTTTTGTGTTATTGCTGTTTTCTATCCCTGCACTCTACTCATTGGAAGGAATTTTTAAAAATTAATAAAATTACATGCTGATGGCACTGTGCTGGACTCGTAAGACTAGTCAGGGGAAGATACACCAACAAGCTGAAAGTAGCCCAACAGGTCCAAGGCCTTCTTATTGGCTAGTCATTGTGTTATTCCTGTGCAGCCCATCCTATGTCCCTCCACATAAATAGGTCATTAGTCTATGTCCCACATCACAATCTGCCATGACTTTGGCAAACACTCCTGTCTAACTCTATGGTAAAGCCTTACCTCCATTTGTGGTCATTAAATGCAGGCCAGTGGTCTATGGCGCCCTCTAAGATCACTGGCTTCTGCTGAGTCAGGTAATCCATCCGGAAGCGATCTAAGGGCAGATACTTTGTCCTGGGGACTTTCTTAGCCGGACTGATTGCAGGTACAAAAACGCAGCTCTCCTTCAGTCTCTGTTATAGACATATGAAAGATCTGCAATCTACGGTATGCATGTCTGAAATGAATCCAGTAACAAGGTCATTTCTAAGAGGTAGAATTCTAAGAGCTACAATCCCACAAGGAAACTGTCACATCGGTAGGCATGATATGAAAAATCATGAAAGATGATGGATAAATGCATGCTCTTTAAAACATGTAAAAGGCATTCAAAAGACCTTTGTAAGAATCACTACTTGAGCACACACTTTTCTGATATTACAATGACATTAGAGAATAGAAACACCCCTAAACTATTTCTAAAGAAAATGGCTCATATGTGAAGAGTTCCACTGATGCACAGAACTGGAATGTACAGACTCATTTCCATTACAAAAAAAAGAATTTCCCAACGGGAACAATAAAAGTATCAATTATTATTATCATTTGGCTGCAACTGAATATATGCAGCACTGCGGGAGGAGGGAGAGGTTCACTTATCGAATGACTAAGCATTAGAACAGCCAAGACTTGTAATTTTTAATGTGGTGTGATAGTTGGTGCCAAAGGAGGAGGAGGTTTCAGCATCTCAAACAGGCACCCCCCACAGGGTCTTACACACTGCAAGGTTCACAGAGAATGGTGTGATGATCATAAGATTAATTTGGGGGCAGTTTTGTGACTAAGGAGCACTTTGTAATGAGAGGTCAGACAAAGGCCAGACTCATCAAAGCTAGAGTGAAGGCTACAAGTGCAAAAAACAACACTCACTACAACAGTGGCATACAGAAAGGCTTCTGAAAACACACAACTCACCAACCCAACTGCTTCTGGGGAAAAAAGTGAGTCCTAACCTTCACCAGCTAGGTGTACCTGCTATGGAGAGGCACCAAACTAGGTGGCCGAGTGCATAAACAATGGTTGGAAAAAAGCAGCAAATGACTGAGCTATGCATGTCCAAACATTAAGGACGTCCATAAGAAAATGTGCCAATCAGGACGCACCTTTGCACCAGGCCCCTCGGCAGCGCCTGCCTGCTCCGAACAGCCCCTCCTCAGCCTGCGCTGCAGGATCCCCACCATCGTCTGAAGCACGTCCTCCATGATGGTGGCCCCCATCAGCAGGCCCATGTCGCATGTCCTGATGGCCTCGCAGACCTCCGCCTCGCCGGGCTCCGCACAGCACAGTGCCGCCACCTTGAACAGGCAGCCGTAGGCGTACACCCTCCGCCACTCCTTGTCCACATCCCTCCAGGTCCCGATGTTGAGCCTCTCCCAAGAGAAGTCCAGGATGGTCTGGGCAGTGTGCTGCTGGAGAGAGGTGCCCTCTGTGCCGTAGAGCTGCAGCCTGGCCTGCTCCAGCACCTTCACCACACTGCGCTCCACCTTCTCACTGAAGTGCAGAGGAAAGTCTGCCTCGGTCGGAGGCAGAGCTGCTCGGATCTCCTTCCACACGCTGGCCATGATCCATGGGGCCTGCAAGCTGTGAGGAGACAAAGCCTCAAAGCAAAAGCAATTCATCGCGGATGAATTGGAGCTGAGAATTTTTTAAACAAAATAAGCAGCTAAAATAATAATGTTGCGTGAATTAAACGTAAAACGGATATGGCAGCAATTATTTACAAATTGTAATAAAGAAATTGACAGTCAATCACAGTCGGCTTCAAAACTTAATTTTCATTGGATAATGCGGCGCGAGACGGGCCGTTGTGAGGTGAACTAACGAAATCACATATCTCCCTCCTGCTAGCTCATCAAGCTCATGAAAAACACGTCCAAAAGAAAAATAAACAATTAAGACTACAGTTCGTTCCAGTCTGAGTGGACAGAAGAGTTTCCCTTTGTGGAGAGAGCTAGTTCGGCGGTATGTTTAATATGCAATGATAGAATTGCGCCCATAAAACGGTCAAATGTAAAACATTACGATATCTCTGATATAACTTAGTAATTAAAATATAGGCTTAACATTAAAAATAGACTAATTAAATTGTATTAACCATGATGTGGCTCTCGAACAAAACGAAAAGAAAAATAGTTGGTATTTATGGCTCTTCCATATAAAAAGGTTCCCGACTCCTGATGTAGGTCCAATTCAAGCTAGCAAGTTTAGTTTATCGACATTTCTTTTACATATTTACAGTATCATTCAAAAGTTTGAGTACATTTGTAGAACCCAGGTTTTTAATTGTTTAACTACAGATACTTAAGATTACCTTCGTAATGAACGGACTGCCCAACTAGTCTAAATCCTGATGAAATGAAAAGCCTTTTACATATGCTATGATATGGATTTAGTAAAGATCACGACACTGCCTCTTACATGCATGATAGTGGGAAATACGTGCAGAACTGCTGTCATTTCATTTATTCAATATTATCACTCTTTAAAAGAAAAGTGTGTTCAGTCTAAAACATCGTTAAGGTTTCAAGCAGGTGTACTACAACTTTTGATTGACCCCGTAGTGTGTTTATGAATGAGTCTAATATTTCTGAATAGCAAATAATGTTTTACTGTTTTATTACAGATTAGTCGCGACTATATTGCTTCCTCAAACAAGTCAGATTATCCAAATGAAGCAAACTACATCATTAAAGTGCAATCAGAGGACATGTAAGAAAGTATTCGATTACCAGTGACCCTACGCTTGCAGGACTAAACACCACATTTCAGGCAGCCACGCTACTTCGTTACAGCCGTAACATCCTCGCTTTGACACATTACTTCCGGAGAGTCAACCTATAAGTTCCGCTTATCGACAGAACCGCGTCTGTCAAAATAAAAGTCTCGAACATTTTTATAATGCATATTACTTATTTGGGTTGTTGCAAAAATCACTTGATAAAAACATGGCATTGGTTCCAAAACCTACAATCATGTATTCAGTGCATTTATGCTGTCATCGAGAGAATTGCGCCCGCGTTTTATATATCGTTTCACCCACCCCACACAGTACGATACAGCCTATATTTTGCTACTTGTTCAAATTAGGTCTGCTCAGTTCAAAGTTTGCAACACAGTTTCCCTGCTCAAACGCATCTTAATCAGTTAATTACCAGGTGTAGTAGGTATGTCTGAGTAGGGAAAGTTGTGTTTCAAACCAGATCAGAATTGGGCAAACCTGGTTTAAATTAAGGTGGACACCAAAGGAAAAAAAATACGAAAAGTAAAATTTAAAAGAAAGCACTAACACATTCATTCAATTCAATTTTTAATATATTGCTTTCCAGAAGAGTCACCCCAAGGTGCTTCACATGGGTGTGCTGTGATACCTTACAGCACCATTAAGACAGAGTACAGAACAGGGAAAAGGAAAGAGAAATGAGAGAAAGAAAGCCAGATGACAACGGAGGAGAGGAACCACAAACTACCAGGTAGGGAAAAAAAACCTCTGGGGGTTCTAGGTCAATATATCGACATTAAATGTGCCATAGCTTATATCAAGAATAGAAGCTACTAGTTAAGGGAAACCACCCACCCAAAGCAGGGGTTCATCCTAGATCAGGGGTGTCAAACTCCAGTCCTGGGGGGCCGGAGCCCTGTGTAGCTTAGTTCTTTCCCTGTTCCACCGCAAATGATTCAGCTCAAGAGCTGTGTGGTAATTAGCACAAGAAGTTTAATCAGGTGTGTTAAACGAGGGGAAACCCAAAAATGTGCAGGACTCCGGCCCCCCAGGACTGCAGTCTGACACCTGTGTCCTAGATGGAATGTGAGGGAAAATGCCCTCTACTAATCAATCAATCAATCAATCAATCAAAGTGTTGTGTATCATGCACTTATAGTATAGTTATACTTTGAATAACATGTACTTAAAATGCTTGGTTGCTTAAAATTTTGCTACCAGAAGATGTGAGTATTAAGAGACAAAACTTTAGACAATAATCAATACTCGTAACCACAAACAGTGTACAGTTAGCAGGTAGTGACAGGTGGTAGTGCAAAGAGTCAGATGAATGTCAACACAATATTTGCATATGTAAGCTGTACAGTGGGAGTACATACAGGGCTGGGCATGTATATGCTGAGCAGGTTGTAGTGGAACATTGTTCAAGTAGAGGTCTTAGACCCTTACTGAGGACAGAACCTGAATGTGGCTATGCAGGGCTCTTAGGCTCTGTCCTCAGTAAGGATCTGAATGTGGCTATGCAGAGGTCTTAGGCCTGATTCCTTAGTTTTGTCATAGTCCATTTCAGGACCTGGTTCCTCTTTGGTTTCCCTCATGTCTCGTCTGTTCCATTTCATGATTTCATTCCCTTCTGCTGTCTCCATCCCCATAAAATAAAATAAAATCTGTTTACACCCATCCATCCCAGAGTAATGTCATTCTGCTCTTTTTTTGGGCTGTCCAGACAAAGACAAAAAGACATTTATTTCAATCATGAATTTTACTTTGCAGAAAGAGATGGGACAGTACACACATGTACTTAATTAGCAGACAGCTAGATTAGTTGCATTCTGTGCCCTAAGTGGTCAATTCAAGCAGACAGTTTCAGACTTTGTGACACTTGTCTTGCTTTGAGAAATGTGCACTCGCACTGTGCAATACTATGGCCAGCTTAGTTAGAAAATCTTCAGAGCAGGGTCTGGGTCTGGGTGAAACCTGTCCGTCATCACAAAGGGCTGCCTTTCAGGTTTGTAATGGCTAATATAAACACTAACACAATTTCTGCAAATGGTTCATAGAACATTTGTGCTAAATTTGTTGACCCACCTTCGTTATGCCACTATGCCTGCTTGGCACTTCTGTAGTACAATGGGCATTTGATAATCGGGTGCAAACATTCGATTAGGAAAATTATGAAAAGCAGAACTTGGACATATGGTACTGCACATTATACAAAACACTCCTTTCCCACAGACTCAGAGGTCATTCAGAAATTTCTCAACACTTCTTACTGGGTTGAGATGAAAGCCACAGCCCACAACCCCAAAAATAAGCAGAAAGAAGGTTATCAGACAGGCAGGCAGTTTTTAAGCAGTCATTGTGGTTTGCTGGGATCCCATGTGCAGTGTAACCAGAACTTTGGGGAAGCTTTTTATTTAAAAGTTTCATAAAAACTTCTGCCTTTTATGTATGGGGAAAATAATTAGCACCGGCCTTTGAATAAGAAAGTATCCCTTTTCTTGGTTCTGTAGTATGAAGCAACAATTTCAGGGTCTGGATGGTCACGCGTTTGTGGATTTGATCAAATGACAATAAGGTGGCAAAGTGCAGGTGAAGTGTAAAGGTCACATCTGTGGGGAGGGGGCAACAGTGACTTGTGGATGGTCACACATTTGAGGGTTTGATTCTTACCTCTAGCTCCTTATGTAAGGATATTTCATATTCTTAGTGTTTGCCTGGGTTTCCATTAGATACTACAATTTCTTCCTACAGACCCTAAACAAACAAACAAATGAATAAATCATGGTGCCCATAGTGACTATGTGCCCTGTGAATGAGTGGCATCGCATCCAGATGTCCCTGCTCTGTGATTCTTGGAATAGGTTCCAAGCTCTCTGCTGTCCTGTGATGGATAACTGCACGAAGGTTGTAATTGAAGAACCGCCTAAAGCTTCAGCACTTGGGTACCATTGGCTAGACTTGGAAGGTCTAGCTTTATGAGATTTTCAGTCATATTCTACAGTTGCTCTGCCTCTGTACATTTCTGTTGGCTTCTGTTATTATGCTGTCGTGACACAATAAGCCATAGGTGACACTTGGGTGACTAGTGTACTGAGTTGCTGTGGAAATATTTGAGTATGTCCTGACTCATATCGATAGAAGGACACCTATCGGTCATTTACGTTTGGGATTATTTGTGCCAGAGCTAGTTATTTAGCAATTATTGCGTTATGCTGGACTGAGTCGCATCCGATCGCATTTACGTCCGATATCCATAGTAAATAATACTCACTGATCGAGGGATGACAGAAAAAGTACATAGTAGGACGTTAGCGGGTTTATCGATTAACGTAACGGGTGCAGGAGAATGGGCAGCACTGCCAGCCGCATAATGACTCGCTGTCCACATCTGACTTGTAATACGTGATATATGAGTGATAGCTACAATATCGAGAGATGCCAAAAAGTTGACTTGCATCTGATGGTCCTGGTCCCAAATGCAAGTAGATTCACAACTGTGGCAAGCATATACGATATGCAAAGTTGTATATAATTTATGGCACTTTTGTACCAGGTTATACACTGAGAGAGAAACCTTAATAAGAAAATGCAGACTAACTTAGTGCAACACTATCAAAGAGCACATTGAACAAAGGAAGCCACCTCTTCATACATAGCATAAGGAACTGAAAGGGATCCCACAGAACTCTTACTCCCCCTTGTGGCGCTGTCTTTGTTGACACCAAGCCCTCTACTAAGGTAATTTCAGAAGACGAGTCAACTTTAACGTAAACATTTAAGGCTTTCATCTAGTGCTGTCCCAAACGATTATTCTTTAAACGATTAATCTAGTGATCATTTTTTAAAATTATTATTCAACTAATATAACTAATTTATCGATTGATCTGAAGAAAAATTTATTGATATGCAATTATTTTCAAGTTAGTCATTTAATACAATTCACCCTCTCCCCCCCCACACACAAATCTGAAATTCTCATTAACATTTCAATTTATTAAAACATTTCTTAAACATCAGATAATTATTAACAAAAAAGGCAAATCTTAAGATATTCAATAGGATTTCTATGTTAGACTGAAGTTAATAATCACTGCAAT
>JAOYFF010000046.1:8935076-8958909 GCA_025773925.1 Cryptomyrus ogoouensis
CACCACACAGTGGATCCCACAGCACACAACATCCCTATTAGGGCACGGCACACCAATAGCACTGCAATACCCAGTAACCCCCACACTTCGGGCACAGACAAGCGTTACGGGACCAGTACCACCTCTAGTCCCGCCCCGATCCCTAGCAGGCTACGCTGCTTACTTTAAAAGACACAAAACAAACATACAAGGACAAGATTAAAACAACGTTCCCCCCCGAGGTTCAAGACCCTCCCCCCGGTGAAGGAACATTCACACAGGTCCGCAATCTAAGGCACCACGCGGAAAGGGAATTCCGCCACCACTACGTCACTACGGGGATGCCGCTTATCACCTCTATCAAATACCCCAGACTAAGCGGCAATCATGCACTCGTAACTACCCCCGTCCTAACTGTCCTTCCCCTACCACACCAGAACCTGTCCCTGCAGCCCACTATCTGGCTTCACCGCCGGCAGCCCTACACGGCATACGAGTGGCACCTCCCTCCCAGAACCAGTGAGTGCTATGCCGCACATGCCATCTCCCCGGCGTGCCCCCTCCCCCTCTCTTAACCCCACATATCTCATAACCCAGGTGTAGCCACTTAATTAACCTTGCATGTCAATCCCACCCCCCTCCACACACCCACATCACATCATTACAGTACTTTACCTTACAATTGGTTTAGCTTATCACTCAGTGCATTGCAGTTACAAAACATTTACGTACTTTTACACAAAAATTCCACGTGGGCGCATTTTTATAATCGACATAGTCGATTACGTCGAATAATCGCCACAGCCCTACTTTAATCATCACAATTAGCATGGGTTAAAAGACGTAAAGTTGCAAAGTTTCATTTCTCAAAGGTGTGAGTTTGACTTGTATGTGACAATGAAAGACTAATGATTTCCTGTGATTTACTATCCATAAATCAAAATAACCGTTAGGGGTATTTACTCATGTTTTCCATATAATGCAAGTAAGAGGGGCCAAACCATTTTAATGTATGTATTTTGGTAAAAGTTTAAAATTAACCAATAATTTAGCACAGTTGTGATACTAAATGGCAATATTAATGAAATATTGCTTGTCTGAGAAAAAGGATGTCACACCGGATGGTTGTGAGTTTAATTCCCATATAACTCTGAGGTCCACATGAAAAAAGTTCAAGTACAAGATAGGATGGTTATTCAGGTTATGCTGGTGACCAGGGTCATGGAAATAACCTATGATAAGGATAAGGATATATAAGGATATATGATAAGCATATATGATAAGGATACGGATATATGATAATGATATGGATATATAATAAGGATAAGGGTATATGATAAGGATATGGATATAATGATAAGGATACCAATCTGCAGACATGGGCAATAGTGAATAATGTAGGTATGACTGAAAGCCATGTAATCCTAAAACACCAAGGTATTGCTCAGATATTGAGAACCCAGGTAACACAGATAACTTGGATGCTGCTAGTAACCCAGGTAATATGGACTAGTCGGGTAATACAGATAACTCGGATGCTGCTGGAAATCCTTGTAATTCAGACAAACAATGTGACAGATCACACTTATGCTACTGGTAACCCAGGTAATCTAGACAAGCCAGGTAACACAGATAACTCTGATACTGCTGGTAATCCTGGTAACACAGATACCAGGATTACCAACAGTATTCAAGTTAACACAGACAAGCCAAATACTGATAATTTATGTGCTGCTGGTTACCCAGGTAATACCTATGATCCAGATATCCTACACCAGAGGGAGCACATAGCATGTGCGTCTGACAGAAGCTGTAAGGGGTGGGGGGAAGCGGTTGGTCCAACACCATGGAGCATAACTGTAAACATGCGGTTTGCAGGCGGCGGGGGCGTAATCTACTCTGTCACGCTCTGGGAGACTGTAAGAAAGAGCAGAGAGGCCAGGGGAAGCCTCACCGGCCTGCTGCCCAGGATTGGAATCCAATTAAGCACAGTTTAGCTGCACTCAGCCTGCCAGTGTCGGCCCGCTGACACATGAAATTAATGCATTGTTATGGGATAAAGGAACCCGTGTACTGAGAGCACAGTGCCACCATGCAGTGTCCCATTTGATTGGTGAGGATCTCAAAGCCTGGGGTCCACCCGACCAATGAGACTTCAAGAAGTAGAAGGACATCCCAGCAAAATTACATGGAGGATGGATACAGAGTATTAACTTGAAGGTTGTAAGTTCAAATCCCAAGAAGGTCCTGCTGGAAACTGAATCCCATCAATCTTCCAATGGCTTGACTCCTGGTCAGCCTGATGGGGGTGAGGGATTTGGAGCCTTCTCCATAGCACCAGACACAAGGCAGGGCTGCTCCATTGGATGGGATGTCTGAACTACCCAGTAAATTTTCCAGCTGTACACCTCTGCCCTTGCTGGTATGGCATGTGCCTGTCCAGCTGATCTGTGAGTAGATTGGGGGACAATGTGATTAGTATGTATGAATGTTGCCACCAATCAGAGATAGGTAGGCAGGCTGAAGCCTGAAATACACTTTCCTGGTTGGCTGGGGTGGGGCCAAGCCCAGAAGGCATGACCCTGTAATTCATCCCACACTGACAACATAAAAGATGGCTTCAGTGTGCCACACCAAATCAGCCAGTGTAGACAGGGCATAGAGTCATTAAAGGTTAGGGCCTCGCTCATAAAACGCTGATGAGACCTTTAATGGAAGCTTTGAAATCTCAGCGCATATAAGGGTCAGATGACACAAAGTGAAATGTTTTTTGGCCTCACAGGAAGGGACGTGCAATGAAGCATCATCAATTTTAATGATACTGTTCAACATTAACATTAGTCTAAAAGACATGAGTTTGTTTTTGGGCGGAAACTCCCCGCATGATAAAAAAAGTGTCTGGTGTTAACTGTGCCCCTATAGCTGATGGAATCAAACGATGATGAAAACGGCCTGCATTTGGTCTATTTTCACAAGAGAGCAGTGTGATATATCACTTTATACTGTGATCCATGTGCTTAATATAATTTAATGGATTCATTTTCTAGAATATTAAAAAATAGAATAAGTAATTGCAGCCTAAGATAATTACACATTAGAATATTATCTATGTTTTTCATATAAATACGAGACCATCCAGAATTCATTTTTACGTGACATTTAATCTTCACTGTGCCAATGTAAGAAAAAGCATTGTGGCATGTGATTGGATGGAGCATATATAAGCCCACCAATTATTTTAGCAATACCGTTCAAATAAGCCAATCAAAAGTGAGGAGGTAAATATCCCAGCCAGTCAGGCATGGTTGATTTAAAAAGAGCGCAGTATTAATATAACAAGCGAGGGGCAAACAAGGAGCGGAGCAGGGAAATTGCACCAAACTCATTAGAGTGATTTATGTCACATAATTGTTCATCTGAAAAGGGATGCAGAGGCAGGGGTTGGAAAAAGGCTCAGATGGAGCTAAAGTGCCAGATCTACATGCGCCACAGCACCTGCAGCTCACTGTGAGGAACATCCTGCTGCAAATGTGTCTGAGGAGATGTTAGCTTCCCAGGATGTCCTCAGGTTCTGCTTCTGGGAAGCCGCTGTCACTCCAGCCTGGGATGAATGGGAATCGTGCTGGGCCCAGACTGTGTGACGGGGAGCCACACCACGCTGCTCCTCCCCATCCTGATCTGCCTAGAGAAACTGCCGGCATCTCTTTTGTTCTCCGGGAGTCATGTCGGGTCAGCCAGATGAGGATTAGATCAGTAGTGCAACAGGTGATGCGGTTTGAGGACACAAACTAGGCCCCTGGACACCTTGCATTTTTTTTGCAAGACAGAGAAAAAAAAACTATATACCCAGAACATTAATCACTAAAGCATAATTAAGACCAGAGGGTGGATTGAAACGTCAAAGTCCCTGCCTCCCTCCCTCTCCCTTCCTCACTCTCTCCATCTCCCAGCGCTGAGATGCCTTCCCCAACTTGTAAGGAGAGGAGATCGGCTGCCCATTGTGAATTCGTGGGGTGAACCGTGCTGTCAGTTCCTTGCGCTCTGGGGTTTAAGAAAGCACAGGATCTCGCCGCCCGCCGCACTAACAAGGCCAGATGGGAGTGTTGCAAGTATGTGGCCAGCCCAGGCGGACCCCCAGCCCCCAGGAGGCAGGGCCAAGACGTGCAGCTTTCTGGCTACCTGCACGTTATGGTAAAGACATGCTGCGGCTATAGTACTGGATCAGCACACAGAGCCAGAACGAGGTTCAGGAAAGTCAAATCGCATTTACTTTGACGCTAAATTGCCTAATTTTGGGATGCAATATCAGTACGTAGAAACAGATACACCCAGGATCGAATACATCCCAGCCCTGTGTCTCGGGGTGTCTGAGTTTTCCCATAACCAGGATCAGGATGAGCTGGAAGATGGAGGGACGTACACAGTGTGTATATATAACAGCTATATAAGGCTTGCATGTGGACTTGTCTTTCCACAGAGTATAATAGCAAAGATGGACATCATGCATGTCCATGACCTCTTACATGTCACCCCACCCCCATGTTCCCTGTGGTTTTCTAATGTCCATGCAGTAATCTCTCTCTCTCTCTCTCTCTCTCTCTCTCTCTCTCAAACACTATAGATTAAATTAAAACAAGAGACTGTTTGATATCTGTGGAAATCTTTCAAATGTGATTATGGTTTTGGAGCCTCTCCTCTGCCGTATTTCAGTATACACCTACATTAATAAATGAATGAATGCCCTTTTCATGTCTATGGTATTGTAGTAACAAAAACACACTCATGAGGAAACTTGAAGGGACACCAAGAGTCCTGTGACGCGCCCATCAGCTGTGCGTTTCAGACACAGCGGCGTATTAGTTAAGCAGACTAACTTGAACTCCCGTGAGAGGTGGCTATTGTGCCCTTCAATTAAAGATACTGTCAGTCCACTGTCAGAATCAGAATTCACGTCATTGGCCAGGTACAACTGTATGTACTAGGAATTTGTATTGGCAGCATTGGTTCTTACATTCACAGACAACATATAAGAACAAAGAGCATAAATTAGGCAAAACGATAAGTAGAAATAACGGTAGGGGAACAGAGGTACTGAATATAGAATATAAAAATATGAAAATATATTATGACCCGTAGGTGTAAAAGGATGTACAAAGATGGATGCAGAGTGAGTGTGGCGGAGGCAGGGACTGTGTCAGCAGAGGTCAGGGGGCTTGTTGATGAGAGGAAGAAGCTGTTTTTGTGGCGTGTAGTTCTGATCTTGATAGTCCTGAGTGTCTTGCTGGAGGGTCGTTTTTTGAACAGTCCCTGTCCAGGACAGTTCTGCAGACGTATAGGTCCTGTTGGGATGGCAGGTTGCAGCCAATCACCTTCTCTGCAGATTGCATGATTGTAATTAACAATTTTAGACAAGTGATAGAATAGATTCAGGATACTGAATGGCTTGTTATGGAAATAAAATTAGACAGATGATGACAAAGGACTAATCGCTATTCAGCCATTCCTGCCACGTGACCTCATGCAGGTGAAGGAGAGTTTGGCATGGTCATGGCAGTATGAAGAAGCTGGTATTTACTGGGAAACCACAGCAGAAACCGCTTTTAAACTGCTGTGAACTGTGACAGCCTTGTAAGACACAGACTGAAGGCTGGGCGTTGGCATTTTAAATGCTATTATTTATTAGCCTGACGTTTCCCTTTTAAAAGGCCACCAGAGGGCAGTGTTGCAACAGTAATGTTCATGAATGTTCAAATCAGATTTAAAAGACTTTTGTAATTATCTGAGATCTTTTTCATTGGATCTTGTTGCTTTTATACGGATAAATATGGATGAAAAGGACATTTGTTGATCTCACCCAGGAAATTGTTTAATTGAAAACATTTAGCTATAGGTTCCTTTCTGGAGATAAATTCCCTGGACAAACAATCCACATTTCCAACTAGTTCCCTGTCTTGTACTGATTATTTCCTCTCACAGGCATCAGGTTTACCCTGTGCAATGAGTTAGTGCCTGTAGAAAATGTCTGGATGGATGAAACTGGACATATTTTAATGTTTACTGAATGCAGGATCATAAAAGGAGGGGAGATGGAAGGAGGATCAGTAGAAGGAGGAGCTGGACAGCGAGTACTGGAAGTTACTGAACGCTGCTGCCCAGTGAGTTTCATTAATATTTGTAAAAGCTCAGCAACCCTGAGAAGGATAAGTGGCTGGGAGATGTGTGGTTGGATGGATTTCTAAAAGGCTAAAAGAAACACAAAGCCGAACAACTAAAAAGACCATTTACCAGCTGTGCTTGTGGGAACATGGTGTTTCCATGATGCAAGTTTTGTTTCTATATTACGTATTTAGCAGATCAACAATCAGAGAACAAATCAGACATAATCACTTTCTGCAACACCTGGTCTAGCAACCGTCAATGGTGTTTACTAGCAGCTAGTAACTATGAATTAACTGTGAAAATACCCCCCTAACTGTAAAATGAGTTCTGCATATCCTTTACTCTATCCATATGAGGAGCTGTATATCCAGTTTCCCATCGAGCATCCTTCCAGTCTAAGAAATCCTCTTTTGTTGGTCACATTGACAAAGAGACCAGGTGAGCTTATTGCTGGAAGCACAGGGCACAAGGCAGGGGACACGCTGGACAGGACACCAGTCCACCACAGGACACAAGGTAGAGGACACCCTGGACAGGACATCACTCCACCACAGGACCCAAGGCAGGGGACACCCTGGACAGGACACCAGTCCATCACAGGGCACAAGGCAGGGGACACCCTGGTCAAGACATCACTCCACCACAGGGCCCAAGGCAGGGGACACCCTGGACAGGACATCACTCCACCACAGGGCCCAAGGCAGGGGACACCCTGGACAGGACACCAGTCCATCACAGGGCCCAAGGCAGGGGACACCCTGGTCAAGACATCACTCCACCACAGGGCCCAAGGCAGGGGACACCCTGGACAGGACACCAGTCCACCACAGGACACAAGGTAGGGGACACGCTGGACAGGACACCAGTCCATCACAGGACACAAGGTAGAGGACACTCTGGATAGGACACCAATCAATCACAGGACACAACGTAGAGGACACCCTGGACAGGACACCAGTCCACCACCAGCTCACAAACTTATCCTGCAGACACTTTTATCAAAAACAATTTGCAATCAAGAAAGCAGGGTCAGCCAGCGCCTAGAGCAATAGGGGTTAAAGCTCAAGGGCCCAGTGGTGACATCACTCTATCGACCACAGGATTTGATCTGACGACCTGACTATCTGAGCCCCATGCTGGTCCCCACCAGCCAATTCACCCACCAGCAGGAGCAAACTGGAGTGCCTGGAGGAATACAACATCAGGAGAAATAGTGCACCCAGTGAGCCCTCGTGCTGCCTCACCTATAACCGGCTGGAGCTGTATCATGAGAGATTCCAATGGATCTATGCCATTAAGAGGTTTGAGCCTTTGATGTGGCTCCACATTATACAAACATTCAGACCACCGCTGTCAGTTTCTCCAACCAATTCCCGGATTATATTTAAATTTACTGGGGTATTCCCTTTACTTGACAAAGGGCATTCATGCATAGGCAGAAATGATGGCTGTATAGAGGGTCCATTCACTCTTCAGAGCACCCGAGAACTTGACCTGTGCACTTAAACTAACTTGACAGATAAGCTCCCCTCGTTTCCATAAAACATCTGCATGGTTTTTTTATTATTCCACATTAATCTTTAAAATCCACAGATTTGCATAATATGGCTTTTCGTTTCCCTTCACGGACGGGAACTTTTTTAGAAGTGAGGATGAAGCTATTTCTAATGAAGCTCTTTTCCTCTTTTCTCATTCCACTGCCGATAATTACTAAGCAGATCTGAAAAATTCACATAAAAGTGTTTCAAATTCCAGCAGTAACTTCAAGCTGAAGCCTATTTTTCTGCCTTGAGGGTCCATGCTTACTGTCACGTCCAGCCTGCTCCGCCTCTCTGATCCCCATGTTTCCCTTGGCTGTGGCTCCAAATCAGCTACACCTATGACCCGTCAGTCTTACCTGTTGTTCCTGCCCTCCTGTAGACCATTCACAGCTGCCTTGTGTTTCTCCTCACTCTCCCTTTTTATAAGCGTTTTTCAGTCCAGTATCCCCTGTCCGTTCATTGTTGCCTGTTGGCATCTGCTGTCTGCCGTGTTAAGCAAATAAAACGTCCCTGCGTGGGATAATCCCTGTACAGCCTGCATTCTGGGTTATTCCTTATATTAGTAGACGTGACACTTACACTAAACTTTTATTTAAATCTTGGTAGAATTTTTTTCATGATATGTACACATTTTATTGTTTTATTTGTAATAATCAATGAAGAATAATTCAGGTTTATAAAAGATTTTCATGGTAGTCAACCATAAGTACTGAAGAAATACAGAAAATGTTTAATACATTAATCTACATTTGAGGAACAGAATATGTAGTTAGGGAACAGCATTAGTGAGACAGAACAGTGACCACATGAAGTGTGACCTTAAGTGACCTTTACCATTATTATTTTGTGGCAAAAAATGCCTATGTAGGAGACAGTGTGACTCCCAGTTCCTGTTTTAATAATCCAATATTGTGACTGAGGTCAGTACTAAAAAAAAACTAAAACCAACAATGTTATATCAACAACAATCAGCAATTCATTTTTTTAAAGGTGAAATTTGTCCCCTGTAGTGAAAGAATGCCCATTTTACTGAGGTAATGAGGATAAAAAGGATTTGGGCAAAACCACTGGAATTAAAAAGAATCTCCTGCCAATGTCAGTCTGATAATAATCTAAAATTAGCCGTACGTTGCTTTTTTTCCCACAATGCCACAACACACATGAATGTCCCAGATCATTTTGTAGTTTCATTCTCTAATATATAACCAAGTTGAGATATTACTTGTAAAAAATGTGCTTTGATTCTCTGAAGCCAATACTTAGGAAAGAATTTGGCATCTTATCTCACATGTTGGGCTCTTTCTTCTCGCCAATAACTATCTGACGAACTCTTCTCAGTGTCCAACAGTGTCATTACTACTATACAGGAGTGAGATTGCAGACTGAATTGATTGGGAGATGAATGATAGTATTTTCAACCCAATAGAATAGAATCTGTGTTTTCCTTTAATAAGTGAATATGCTGATGGTATTTATATAAATGGATTTTGGGAAGATAAAAGTAATTTCATAAATCTTAAATATAGTTTAACACTTTGTTATCTTTCTTAGGTATACCTGAAACGGATCCCTTCTTGTAGGTTTACCTATCACTTTTTGTTAAATTGGGGTTGAAAACACTTGGAATTTGGAACATTAGTGTTATTTGTCCTGTTTTCAGGTTGCTGTGCTGGTCTAAGTGTATCGTTACAATTAACAGTGTATCGTTACAGATACACTTAATCTATAACGATACACTGTTTATCGTTATTGTATGCTGCTGTGGCATTTCTATGATTCCCACACATATAGCAGACTTTTAAATACACATATTCACATGTGATATGGCAAACAGCACTATCCTGTTAACTGTTAGATCAGTGTTATACATAGACGACGGAAGAATGCATCACAGTTCGAAAGAAAAAAAACAGTTTATACTGTTATAAAACTCATTTAATATAGACTATTATATAACTAATTTAATAGACATACAAACTATATGCTGCTCACACCTATTTTTCATAAGGTGCATGAGGGATATAGAGGTTGCGTGGTGCAGGTCTTCTTCAAAGGCAGTTCACAGATAATGGAGAGCAAGATTTTCTTTGCGAAATTTGAACAAATGGTGGTTTGGCCCTTTTAACTGGGGAAAAAATCTACTCAAAAAGAAAAACCATAAACATTTTTCAAAGCCCGTGTATTTTCATGTTGCTGAAAGGATCTCCTTGAAGTACAGTCTGTATAAATTTGCAAGAGCAGTAGTAATTAAGTACTCGGAAGGTCCATTGTATCCATCCAGCTGACCAAGTTTTAACCCCTATTCATCCAATCAGGACCAACTGGATTTCATTAATTGAAGAGGCTGTAGGCACAGGTCTGGCGATCAGATGCTGTTTTTGCTGCTGCTGTGTCTTTTACCATCTCACAAGAAGTAAGCAAAATACAATAAACATAAATCATACAAAAGAGTGACTTTTAATTGCCGTTTGTTATTGGTAGTTCAGTTCTGGAGAGGAAGAACTTGGAATAACAGTATTCTCATTTCAACATGTCCCGAGACACCTGAAGGCTTGTCTGTGACCCTGCACGGATCTGTTTTTAGATCCAGTATGTCCTGAGACACCTGGAGGCTTGTCTGAGACCCTGCAAAGATCTGTTTTTAGATCCAGTATGTCCTGAGATACCTGGAGGCTTGTCTGAGACCCTGCAAAAATCTGTTTTTAGATCCAGTATGTCCTGAGGTACCTGGAGGCTTGTCTGAGACCCTGCAAAGACCTGTTTTTAGATCCAGTATGTCGTGAGACACCTGGAGGCTTGTCTGAGACTCTGCAAAGATCTGTTTTTAGATCCAGTATGTCCTGAGACACCTGGAGGCTTGTCTGAGACCCTGTATAGATTTGTTTTTAGATCCAACTCTGCCCTTTGTGAAATGTTACAATATAATATGTCACACAAGAAATATGTCAGTCAACAAAGTGTCCCATCTTTGTATTGTGGCCTTTTACTTTGTGTTGTTATGATCAAAGTTTATATGGTGGAAACAGAACAGGAAATACAAATCTCAATAAATAGCTTCTTTTTCCTCTGTGGATATAATTGCCAAAGGGAAAAAAAGCATTAGAAATATTTATACTTGCCTTGAAACTGCAAACCTTGGTATTGGCAGCTAGAGGCACTAAAATGGCAGAGGAGCTGTGAATTTCAGCAGTGTGTATGTTAATCCATGGACTCTTTTGGATCATAGTCTTGTTACATTGCTGAAAAGCAATTAGCACTGTAAACAACGTAGGGGGTGGGGGGGGGGTTATTCAACGTCTGTCCATCTTTGGAGGGTGGGACAGGTGAGAAAAGGGGTTTGTGCAGTTTTCCTTTCCTGTCTTTTTTCTGCCCACAATGAGCCCAGAGTGTAAGTAGTCCGGTCCCGGTTGCATTATTGAGCATCACCAAAACTACAGGTGCTCCTTGACTTACGGTGGGGTTATCTTATGTACCAATGGACTCATCCATCCATCCATCCATCCATTGTCCAACTCGCTGATCCTACTGGCCAATGGACCCATTGTAAGTGTAAAATATTGTAAATTGAATATGAATATAAGTAAATAAATAACTACTGTCACTGAAAAAGTAAATAATTAATGTTGCTGAATAAATTACAATAGTTGAATTATTGAAAACTAAATGAATACAGGTTAAACACACACACACACACACACACACAAAAGAAACCGTGTACGATACGAAACACTGCATGAGATGTTTACACTCACAGTGTAACTGGAAACGTGACAGAGTGGATGCTGCCATCACCTACCTTCAGTAGAAAGTATTGTACGGCATGTCACTTGCCTGGGAACAAATCAAAATACAAAGCTGACTACTTAATATGCATCATTATCACTCAATTGTAAAGTCCAAATATCATAAGTTGGGCCATTGCAAAGCGAGGGGCAACTTTATCAGCTTCTCTCTTATTATGTTTCCCCTCTCCTGTCATATCATTCACACTCCCTACCTCCGTCACAGTAAAGCAGGGAACTCTGCTCACTGCAATCCATAAGTGTTTCAGCTCAGTTTCTGATCCAAGTTGACAATCTCACAGAGGAAACAACAGTTTAATCTTTCTGTGAACTTAATATGAAATATCAACAGTCTCGTTTTGCTCATTTACAGTAATTCACCTCTTGATTTGTTCATTCTTCATTGCAGGCTATACCACAGCATATGCAAAATCATAAAATACTGTCTACAAGTGCTGGGCTTTCAAACTTGTTGGCCTTCTCCAAAAAGCTTGTGAACTTTCTTACTGGAGAGTATATGTCCTCCAGTTACTGATCATTGTTTGTGACTGAGCCTGAGTCATAAGCCCATAGAATTAAAGTAATTTACCGTGGCCTTGTATGGGATTTCATTTTTGTGGATGGAAAATTCAACTTTCTCAAAAAAATTCCAGAGATGGAAATATTACAGAAAATAAATAATCTGTGCTGTTTAAATTAGCACCTCGCATGTCTTTGCTTACTGGTATATACTCTTTGTTGCTGGTTGGTTATTGCTCTATGTTATTACTCAATGTTCTTTTGTAATTCAGTTTATTTTACTTCAATGTGACCAATTACACCAAAACTAATTCTTGTACTCAGGCTGTATGTGGTGAGTAAACTTGATTTTGATTCTGATGCTTTGGATGTCACACTAGGGTTAGGCTTAAGGTTAGGGGTTAGGGGTTAGGGTTAGGGTATCTATATGATTTCCCTGAGATATATGCGACTATGGACACTGGTACAGGAATGCTAGGCTTAATGGTACCAAAGATGAGATGCTTGTTCATAATTCTCCAGGAGGGGCTGGGAGAGGAAGACAGATGGGAAAAAATCAAATAAATAGTAATTCAAGTTTAAAATGCCAGGGATGTCTGTAGTGATAAGTCAAAAGTTTGCCTTCATATGGAGGGCAGTTACAAGCATAGCTATAGGTCATACAAAGCTGCTTGGCTGTGTGGCAGATGTACATTCCTCTGTACAGAGAAGGAGACAAATTCTGTGCCCTTAATAGTCTTAGATAATAGAAGCAGGAAGGTAGTGCTTTCTTGGTAACCAAGGAAACCAAAAATGTGATGAATAGGGTTATAAAACCAGCCCTGTGTATTAAACATCCAAAACACTCATGCAATAAATTAGGCTGGATGGTGACAAAGCAAATTAAACAAAGCATCTCAGGTGTTAAATTGAAATTAAATAATTTAATCGAAGACATTTATCCTCCAGGGTGAGGTTTGACTAAATGTTTTGTAATTTAGTCTTTACGTTATTTCCATTTATTTATTTTTTATTTGACAGAGACCATAGTTCTCCAAGTGTCACAGAACAACAGAAGTTGACTGAGTGCAATAACAATTATAAAGTGTATCCTATTAATGAAAAAAATGCTTAATTTGATCTAGCTCATTGAATCAAGTGAGATGCTATTTGGAAAACACTGTACGAACAGACATGCAATCTCTATCTTAAATAAATTAATCCACAAATACATATCACCCCTGTATTTAAATAGTAGTAGTAATTGTATTCAACATTTGAATTGAATGGCTCAGAATTATAATTAAAGGAAATCTGAGTGTGTACAGCCTGCTGATTCTAAACCTACTCCACCAGAATATACTTTTCCCAAAATCAGCAGGCTTTTCTTTTACTATTATGCTGAAAAACACTAGAATTGTGACAGCAAGAAAATAGATGCCAGAGAGCTCCTCAAATGTCATCTTTTCGAGAAGCTTGCAGCTCGATGTGGGAGCAGCCCATTCAAATACATTCTCTTTAATGATGGCCGAGTCACATGGGGAGCTTCTGCTTCCGAGTCTGAGAAAGACGCTGCCAGGTGAGCAGCAAAGACGTGGTAGCTGGTGGAGCTCGAGAGCCCAGGGCAACTTGCTAGCTTCCTATCAGCAAAATGATGAAAGAAGAGACAGGGCTGTTCTCTGACCCCCAAGCGCTAACAGTGAGTGGTACAACAACAGAAGCAAAACAAGGTATGACTATGTCTACTAGACACAAGATCGTTCAACTAATCCTAGCGAGAAACCCAAAGAGTCCTGGGGTTATGATTCATCCCGCTAATAGGTAAACAAAGCCCATAAACAAAGAACGCCTATAAAAGACATGAGATATTCAGAGGGTAAAATTTCAATATCAAAATAACCCAAAAAGCACTTAGATTACTAGATAAAATAATGGGCTGTTTGCTCACATATATCATGCACATTATTGTGAGGAAGAAACCCACTGGAAATCCATCACGGTTGGCCCGGAAATTGCTATGTGAGGATGCTAACAGCTCATTGTTGAAACAAAAAGGGCATGATGTTCACTTTCTCATCTTGCTCTCCTTTGAGACAAACACATGTGTACAGTTAAGAGTGACGCTTGGGTTCCAAACACAGGGTTCAGCCATTTATCCGGTGCCCTTGGAACATTTTGGGAGGTTAGGGGCCTTGCCAGAGGGCCCAATGGATGTGTGAGTATGACAGTGAGGACGGGATATGAACCTGTAACCTTCCTATTATAGGAACAAAGACCTATGCAGCTGAGACATACACCAGCATGACTTGCCCCAACCAGGGGCTGAGATTGTCTTCCACATTGCAACTTAACACTGGGGAGAAGGTCAGGGACAATGTCCATGGCAAGCTAACTACTCGTGCTTTATCTCCTGGCTTGATTGGACAGTCCTGAGGATCCCATCCTGAAGGGATTGTTGTCTCTTGAACCCAGTGTTGACACTGAAGGACCCACACCCACAGCCCATTTTGTCTCTCTTCTCTGTCCCCCTTTTTGTCTCTCTCCTCTGTCCCCCCTTTTGTCTCTCTCCTCTGTCCTCCCTTTTGTCTCTCTCCTCTGTCCTCCCTTTTGTCTCTTACCTCTGTCCTCACTTTCCATTTTTTGAACCTCACTGCTCCTGGGGTATAATCATGCATCGACTGTGCCTCCTTGTCATCCAGACCTTTCCTGTAACCCCATCCGGGTGCCCCTGCCTCATGCCTTCTGTGAAGAGGTTCTTGGGACAGGCTCCAGGTTTATAGTACAGCAGTTGGATGGCTATGCTACTTATGCACCTAAAACCGCTGTCGCCCTCTTAATTGTGGAAATGAAATTCATTATTTAACACACCTTTCTCTTATATTACTGAATATGTGATATTTGTGTTTTATAAGAAATGTGTTGCTTTATGGTACATTTTACCAGAGAATAAGAGAATATAACCCCTCTTCCCCCTCCCAGGACTATTAATATAGAAAAACTAGTGATTCCCTGAAAGAAACACCTTGAAAATAGGCAATGGTGGAGTCTCTGGATTGTGCTTGATATCTGCTGAAGGGTGCAGGGGAATTGGTAGAATTTTGAGGTAGATGCCTGGATCAGAATCCACCAAAAAATTATGGATACAGTATATTGTGTTATCATTTTTTAATTTGTGTATACATTTTTGTCAGTTGAAATACTGTCATACCGATTACAAAGGGAATGATCCCAAATAGGTGGCTGCAAGACACGAATCCTGCAGATGCATAAACATGAAAAAATCTGTCCTTACATTCAGGTTGATAATTACTAAAGATTAGGTCAAAATAAGCTAATTAGTCAAATTAGACAAAACTTTCAGGCAGCACCTTCCTGCCCACGACAACTGGAATAAGAATAAAACTAGTAAAAAAGTCTCTAGAAAAAGAGTATAAACAGGAAGCTTCCTGTGATAAGTGTCACCCAGGAAATATTTACTGAAATATCCGACGCAGGAAACTGAAAGAAACAGGTATCACCCTAAAACTGGCCACCCCACTCAACCGACACCATAAAAGTCCATTATAACAACAATAAAGACACACAGTCCATATATTAATATCTTTCTGGGTACTATCCATTAATTTCTATGGGCATAACCACCCAACCCAACCCAACTATGACAGCCTTAGCCCCTACCCAGCCCTAACCTTAGCCATACATAACCATGGGCATTTTTAGTTTTTTGACTGCAGACACAGATTTTTATAAAACAGAGTTTCGAAAAAATGGTCCCCACCATGTCAGAATAACAGGTATTTAATCACATTGTGGACACCAAATGTCCCCACAATATAATATATGCATAACCCACACACACACATACACACCCATCCACATAACACATACTATCGGCAATTTAGAAAAGGTAGTTATTCTAACTGTATGTCTTTGGTCTGCCAGGAAAAACTGAATAGCTGGAGGAAACCGCCTGACGTCAGAAGAACATGCAAATCCCACATACACATACATACACATATAACAACAATAGTAATAATTATTAAAGGCTTGGTTTTCTTGTACCCTCCCACCCCCCGGAGAGCAAATTTGTGGTTGTATGCATGCTAGTTAACCAAACAATAAATGAATCTCAGCCTAGCTACTAGATGTGTATGAGAGAGTGTAATATAACAACTTGCAGCAGTTCAGGGGATTTCGGAAAGCGCTGAGGCGGTGGTCCATGACAAAAGAGATTGGCTAAGCCTCCATTTTATTATTTATTTCACTTGCTTCGCAGACACTTCCATCCCTGAAACCTTACGCCCAAAGAGTATTCATAGTTCTCAATTTGACATTTTCTCTGTTATTCTACGATATATTTATAGGCATGCTATTCAGTACAGAATATCGAAATGTATTGGTTCCCCAGGGCAGGATTTTTTGTTGTCCAGAAACATCACCAAAATAAGTCCCATGGCAATAGCCCCTCCCCATATAAAAATGATAAATAAATAATGTGACACTGTGCAGGTGTACAAGTGATGCAGGAACAATAAAGGCGTAAGACAAAACAGGCTGGGTTAAGATCCTCAGCACTGGACGTGTTCAGGGACATGAAGCCTGTAAGAACTGAACAAAGGGCCATCTGACGTGCTCAGTCCTCTGGGGGAAGGTGCTCCTCAAGCAAAGCAGCTCAAGAGGACGAGACGAAGACAATAGTATCAACAACATTCTTCTCTCAGCCACTGCTCCCAGGGGTCCATGGACATTACTAGATTTCCTTAAAATGGATTTATCAACCATCATCCTTCATCTTGGTATTACCTTCCAACAAATAGCAGTGAGAAATATCACCCTGGCTATGATGGGCAGGCTGCTAAACACACTGAAGGACTTTGGGTTCATTTTCCTTAAAAACAGACTATTGTTAAACAATTTTATCCAAATCAAAAATACAGAAAATGTTACCTTCTACAGACTGTTGTCTCAGTGCCTATTTAGACTCGACGCTCAAAAGATGTACACATCATGGCCACCACACATTTTCGGCATTGATTCCACTCGTTGTTTATGCTCCTATGCAGAGAATTAACGTTATGCGTACGTGAGATGCAGTACCACCAAAATCTTGGGTGCAGTATGGTCACCTTTTGTCATGGGACTATCTGTTTTTATATAGTACAGTTGGTATTAAAGTAGCATCTGATTTTTCAAAAATTTATTTTACAAATGAGTGACCGGAAGATATTCAACACTTCAGAGGCAAGAGGAAAAAATATATCGAGCACTACAGTGCACGTCTTCAAAATTTAATGGCAGTTTAAGTTTCTTCTCCTTCCTAATTCAATCTGAGCTAAGAAAGCAGTGTCATATGTACAAAGTACAATGAAATTCATACTTGAAGTTTTACTTGCTTACTTTCAAAAGCAGCATCATTTTTCAATACAGTTTCGGTATATAGAAATCTTGATAATAAAATCCGCTGAGAGCAGGGGGAATACGTTCGGCTAGAACATTTAAAATTGCAAAGCTTGCTAAGTTTTGTTATAGTCAATATAACAATATAATGACCACTCCTTTTCAAGATTAACTAGTATGTTTAACATGAGTTTACAGGTTATCACTGCTACTTTTGCATGAGCTCTGCATGCACTCTCCGAGCCAAGTAAGTTTACATCCCTGCTTTACGTAGATAAAGTTGGATGGTCTCATCCAAGCAGGGCCTCAAGCACAAATTTCAGTCTAAAGGGGCAGGTATGTCAATCAGCACTCCAAATCCCAAGCTGTGATGGTCTCATATATAAACGGGTTTTTCTGGGGAGACTCTGGTCTTAGTAAAGGAATTTAAGTGGTCGTAAGAGAGAAAGCATGATTGACAGCCAGATTGATCTGTTGGCTGTGCTTTTGCGAACAATGAACAGATCTGAACAAGCAGGAAAGTGGGAGCTAAGTCATCACATGAAGCTCATGGTTTTCTGGTCAATATATGTCTCTCTTCTCACCAAAGTTCATGACCTGTGGGTAATAAGTATGAACAGCCAAAATGTTGTTTCTCCACTGGGTTACCAAGCTAACTGTCTGTGATAGGGCAAAGAATTCATTGATTTGGATTGATGTGAAAATAGAGCCAATGCTTCTTCAGATTGTCAGCTGAAGTAGTTCAGGCATGTAATAAGGATCCCACCATCTTGGCTCCCAGAGGAGCTATTCTGGAGACATCCCACTGGGAGCCCAGGGAAGACCCAGCTGGAGAGATAGTATATCTCAGATGGCTTGGGAACATCTGCAGATTTTCCAAGAGGAGATATATACTCCATGGCCTTGGAAGGAGAAGTCTGGTTTACGTGCCAGGAGAATTGGTCTGGAGGTGGATGGAATATAAAAATCAACTTGAAAAGCTTAAAATTTGACTTTCTTTCCCCTATTTTTCCTATTTATTCCAATGTTTGATTAAGGGCTCTTAAATTTGTCTATGAAACAATGCAAGTCCCTCACTCCAACCTTCCCTCCTGTTTTTCATGTTATGAGGGAAATCTAAGCAATTCTCCTTGTCAGTTTTCTCTTTTTTCACACAGTAGTGCTGCATTCAGCATGTATTAACAAGAGGAGGCAATATTTTGGACCACCTCCGCACAACAAGAAAAGGGCCATGCAATGCATCCAAAGATCCTTACACAAATTTGAAAGAATATGCTACTTGCCACCATCAACTAAATTTAATTCAGTTCAGTTTATTTTTGGAAGGAAAGACAAGGAAATGAAAGACATGGCCAAATGCAACATTGCAGTTTTCAGAAAGTCAAATTCATAACAAAACAAAATTTTTTTTTACATCCAAATAGCATATGAATAATTCATATAATTATATCAGAATTATATAAGACCTATATAATACAACAGTATATAGAAATATATAAGTATATACAAGTATATTACCATCACCACCAGTAGACTAATCAATTAGACTAAATGACTGGTCAATTAAAAATAATTCATTTAACTAAAAAGAGTAAAAAATTGGTTCAAATGAAGTAGTGTGTCCTCACGATCCTAAGCCGCAGTGCGTGCATCGTTCATGAGAACGACCAAACATAACGGTAATAGGTTATCGCCACGCTTTCGTTTTCAAAATAAAAGGCTTTCTGTGGATTTCAGTATGGTTCACAATGTAAATGAAAGTTCATGTTCCACATTTTGCTTGTTGCCATAATCATTTTTTGCTTGATGAATTAATTATACTTCTTGCATGGCTACACCTTCTTTTTCGGAGCACTGGGCGTGTCCACGCTGAGGAGGGGAGAATATGCTTAACTCGTGAATTTTTTGCTTAAGTTTTTGATGGGAGAATCGACCCCTTTGTTTGTAGATGTATGAAATTTTTGTCATGTTTAATAAATCATTGTCTTTTTAGTAGCCGAGGCCCATTTGCTGCTGTAACAGATTTGGCTCAGCTTTGCCATTGGATTAATTTATTGTTAATATTGTTTGTTGTCCCAGCTGTGGAAGGTTCTTAAGATTGGAAAAGTATTAATAGGAAATTAAACACAAAATACAGAAGAGAACAAAAAACAATCACATTAATTTGAGCAATGATGGATTTTGGTATGAACCAGAGCAGATGAATTTGAAGCAAACAATGACAAGCAAACTAATTATTTTCCATCCCTGATATGTATTCATCAAAAATAATCATTGATATAACATAATTCTGGTATCAAAGAAACCCTGAAATGTAATTTTATGATAGGTATGATTAAAGGAAAAGTGTAATGTCTGTAGTGTAGATGAACAGAGTGGAGCTAATGAGTTCTGCTAGATGGTGAGTCCAGCCATTGTGAGGGTCCAGTCTAGATTGAAGTTAAATCAATATGTCTTTAGCTGGCAAAGAGCTGACTCGCTTTCAGGGGTATCTGCTGACTCTTCCATGCTTCCCTCATTTCCCATTTCCCTTTTGCTGTAAGCCAATCCCCTGTCACTGTATTGGGACCCTCTCAGTTCTGTGGAAAGTGCACTGACTTGAATCAAGGGAATTCTGGATAAGTGAAGCATGCTTTCCATTGCTGAAGGATGCTGACCATGCTATGCCACAGCAAAAGCTGCTATATATGTGATCCACAGACCAGAGGAGACTACTGCAAAAGTGCTGACAGGCAGATGAAACAATTGTGGACCGCTTGCGCTCACAGGTGTTGTATGCTTCCTCTGAACATTGTCCGTTTAATTACGTCAGCCTGCACTGTCTCATTGATCCATGTTTCGCTGCGCAAACGTTTCATATTGAATCCAACCCTGGAAGGTGGATTTTAAAAAGAAAATCTTTGGCTTTTAATGCTTAGAATGAAAGTTTATCTTTAGCAAGGCATAGTTAAGAAGCACTGTAATGGTATGGTTTGCGTAGTCAAGAAGCACTGTAATGGTTCAGTTTGTATAGTCAAGAAGCACTGTAATGGTAGGGTTTGCATAGTTAAGAAGCACTGTAATGGTTGGGTTTGTATAGTCAAGAAGCACTGTAATGGTTGGGTTTGCATAGTCAAGAAGCACTGTAATGGTTGGGTTTGCGTAGTCAAGAAGCACTGTAATGGTTGAGTTTAGTCAAGAAGCACTGTAATGGTTCGGTTTGCATAGTCAAGAAGCACTGTAATGGTTGGGTTTGCATAGTCAAGAAGCACTGTAATGGTTAGGTTTGCAGAGCAGCCAGGTGGATGTTAGTTTGCGTCTACTGTTGTTTTTGTGATGTTTTTATGTAAAGTGCTGACTTTGTAAAAGACGTACCATAATATGATATTGTTTTGCTCAATTGAATATTGATTTTAGTTTCAATTGTTTCCAGATATGTTACCTATAGATTTCTTGTATTTCCATTTATATATGGACTAAAAATTAAATATTGTTCAACACGCAATAAAATTTTTCATGAACAATGTCATAGTAATTGTAAATATAATTTAAGTTTATTTTGTTTATTTATTTAGTTACTACAATTTAATATTATTTCTCTATAGATACAATATGAACAATTACATGATTTCTTTCTGTAAGAGATTTGGGTTGATTCTGTTTCAAGTGCCAACATCTCTTGCTCATTCTGTCTGATCGATGTAAGACATTACTTCTTTAAGAGCAGCCTGAGGATTTGTACAGGGCATACTAGCTGTCAAATCCCATGATCCATGTGTCTCTGAGATAAGGACCTGTGTTCCGCATTTTATATTCTGATGAGTAAGGCCACCTTCTAAGTGTCTTCACTGGACTCACTGCAATTACTCGTTGAACTAGATGCAAATTTCAAACCTGAAGGAGGGATATTCGAGGAGATCCTCATGGTAATTTGAAAATACTCTTAGTCATTCCCCTGAAGGGCTTTTCAATACAAGAGAAATCTAGTTTCTGAGGCAGAGGTAAGAAAAAATAAAACAATCTGATCTACTATGTAAGATTTGAACATTTCTCCATCTCTGGAATCTACAGAGCCAAACTAGACATGTAGCATGGATGAAACCTTAAACCACACTGACTGGCAAACTCAACAAGAAACATGATTCTGTTTTGCCAAGGTCTGAGTGCCAGATAACCTTATCAAAGCTGCACACTCGTGAAAAGACAAAAGGAAACTGCAGCTTGTCACAAACACTAATTCCTTTCATTTAAATCTCATTAATTAATACCCCTTAATATCAGTACGGGCCATTACCTAAGCTTTTAGCTATATATGCAATTATAGAGTAATTACTGTGGCTGGATATGAAATTATCTAATTAATTTAAAATTTGTTTTCAATTCTGCAACAGTATTTAATAACCTAATGCAAGGAATCTATTCTACATCTGAATTTAAGATGATAAACAGAAATCAGAGATAATTTTTTCATCTGGTCTGACCCTTGGTTTGTTCCTGCTTAAGTCATTCAGTATAGGATAAGCAGTTGGACAATGATGGATGGATGGATAATTTCACACTTGTGATGGTATCTTTCACGTTTCTTTATTTTGTGCTTCACATTATTTAATACCCTTAAACCCCTTGCGGTTTTATAATTAGAATTTTCACTAGATGCCTGCACACTGCTAAGTACACCTTCCACAATGTGTTACCTAAATGTTCTCGGTGCTGCACTTTCTGCTGATTCAAATAGTTGTCTTATTAGGATCTTGCTTTGTTTGTTGTGGTTTGTGCTCTGATGCTGCTTACACCTGTACCTGGGCATTCACTGGAAGCTCAGCCTAGCTGTACTTACTCCCAGTCGAATCTGTGGCAGCGACATGTTTGTAATGTGCTGTTTGCCTCATTAGTAGTGTTGTTATGATACCAAAATTTTTGTTTCGATATCGATACCAAGTCATAAATTTTGACTTTATTTTCGATGTTTTTTCTAAAAAACAGGAAATACAAATGGCATTATTGTGCTTTATTTCAAACAAAAATGTTTTAATGATATTTGGGTCATATGTGTGGTGGACGGTCGTGACAGAGGAGATAGACCCCGGAATGCAGTGTGCAACAGGTTTAATACTCCAACAGGCAGCAATCAAAGTTAGAGGGAGCAGGCGAGATCGTGGTCGTAGAGCAGGCAAAGGGTCGATGTCCAGAGAATTCAGTCCTACACGGAGTGACGGGACAAGACGACAGCAGGAGGAGCAGGGCAGGAGGGAGCAGGCAGGTAGGAGAAGGCGGGTGGATGGAACAGGCGAAACAGGCAGGGCAGATGAAACAGCAGGGCAGGACACAGCAGGCAGGGCGTTCGGGGAAGACAAGAGACATAGAATCGCTTAGTATGGCACATTCGAACAATGGCAACAATACTTCGCAATGAACCTGGTCATGGACAGCTTTAAGAAGCAGAGAAATTAGCTACCGATTGCCTGCCGGTGCTCGGTCCTGCCCTCATGGGCGTGACAATATGTGCACGGGCCAGTTACAATCAAATTTAAGCATATCAGTCAAAAAAGCAGGTCGGGCCAGATTTTGTCTTTATTAATATCACCGGTTTGAGTCACTGTCAGGTTGAATTAATCGGTTCTGGTTGCTCGTGAAATGGACCTGTGCATCACTGTAGATTATGTATGAATATGTATATAACTGCAGCGGAGAGGCTTTTTGATCACTCTGCTTTTTTTCATGGATACAACAGGGCAGTGAACTAGTCAAGTATCCCTATCGGATTTCAAATTCCTCTCTTTTCAAAACTCTAGTACCACCTCTTTTTATGGTGCAGCCCTACTCACTAGTAGAATGCTTTGGACAAAAGTGTTGCCTAAATAATTGTAAACCTGTCTTTTTACTGTAAATAGCTAAAGAAAACTCTGGGCTGGACAGCAAATGGCACCATGTGCCACGGAGTTGGGAGGACTGAATATTGTGGTTTTATGGCTTAACAACTAGGGAGAAGAATGAATGAAAAGGATGGTCATGTCCTCTATCACAGAAATCCTCTTACCCTCTAAGCATTTTGTTCATGAGCACAGTTTTTTAGGTGAAATATTCCTTAAGCTGCTCCTAAACTGTTGCATTATGGTCCTAATACCCACAATGCATCTGTGCTCCTTCTGATGAGGCACCTATCACTATGCACTGGAGTGGGCACCATTGGAGCTGGTGTCCTGGTTTAGTCCCATGGAAGGGTGAGATCGTGGATGTGACTTACAAACTGTAACATGGAGTCTGCACCCTGCCCAGGCTGGCATGGAGAAAGGATTCATTGATAGACTTTGGCTTTGACCTTCAGCACAGTTCACACCTTGCTTTTAGTAAGCAAAGCCACTCTCTTTTTCCTGTAATGTTAGTATGGCCAGGAAGGTTGGGCAGACAGTTGACCTGGAACCCCCAGAGGTTTTCTGTTCTCCCTACTTGGGAGTTTTTGGTACCTGTCCTCCCCTGTGATCGATCGATCGATCGATC
>JAOYFF010000046.1:8967228-8990495 GCA_025773925.1 Cryptomyrus ogoouensis
CAGCAACCATGCCAAGGAGGCAGCCGCGCCCAGGAAGGAGCAGCTAGCCCCGGACCCAGGCCCACACTGCCCACACATGCATTCTTTAGCATGCATGGAAAAAATATATTTGTTAAAATGTGTCAGAAATGTTGATTTTCCCCAGTTCTAGAATTTACTGCATGTGACTATTATAATTAGTTAGTAGTAATTAGGAGTTATATAGGCATTATATTGTCGTCTTGTTTTTACAACTACTACCACTAATACAACAAAATAATAACAATAATACTGCACTTAGTATATATTTAATAACAAAACATCAATACATGAGTTCTGAGAAGCATTAACTATTTAATAAGAAGCTATTCATTAAGGACCTTATTCCAACGCGCACAGCAGTGTGCATTTCTGAGTAAAGCGCATAGTAAAATAGGACCTTAAATTAATAGAAATCTATATGTGAGAGTAACCTGTACCAAGACTGGCTGTCTATGAATATACTTTTGTGGTCTAATTCAAAATTGAGAATATCGATAAACTGAAATTACAAACGTTTTTCCCCCTTGGTTAGACATTTCAAAATTTCTAAGTACTTTAAAAAGTAACTTTCATTGTGAATTACAAATTACAAGTCAGCCATTGTGTAGCTGGAAGCCTGGTATTTGATCCGATGGCACATTTCACGAAAGCTTTGTAGGTTATTCCTCATCTCCTCACTGCTGGTGACAGGTGGCTGAGATCTGAACTGCAGTTCATCTTAAAACCTCACAGTTATGGTTTCAGGTCAGGTGGTTGTAATGAGAAGTGGATGATTTCCATTCGTCTACTCACCGCTTACCCTAGTCGGGGTCACAGGAGGCCGGGATCCTGTGCCACGCTGTGCTGGGACACCAGCCAATCACAGGCGCACATGAGGCACATAGCCACGTAGTAAAGCCATGAGTTTGCACCCTTCCCCCCCGAAACTTGGTCCCGACTTCTGGCTGGCAAAATTTACTAAGAAGGACCCATCAGTAGAGGTGCCTGCTGCCATCCCACAGTACTGGATGGATGCTGATTTGCTTTACCACATGTCTTTGAACAGCCGGAGGCAAGATTCAGACCACAAACCCCTCGAATATGAGGCAACAGGGCATCCTGTGTGATCTCCCTTCAAATCTGAAGCAGTGTCCATTTCAGCAGCACATGCGACGACTGTTTAAGTTTCAAGAACTCTTCTCTCACACTTTTTAAAAGTAACATCAGATCATCTCAGGCTGCAGGCAGGCTGATGGAGTACCGTTATCGTGCAGACACTCGGGTTTAATTTAGTGTCCGGAGAGTGCCCTGTCTCATCCGTTCAGCATCAGCTTACCAGCACGATTAAAGCACCATGAAGGAGGACAGGCAAGCTGGATGAGGGTGTTTCCACGCCCCTGGCTCCGAACCACTGCGAAGGCCACTGTGGGAGGTGTGTTGTGGTTGGGGCTCGAATAATGGGATAACAATCGGTCCTTGGCCCCCACAGCTCATCACCCTGAAAGGCCGCGTGTGTAACGTGTGTAGTCAGAGGCGTGTCTGGCTCCTTTCCTGAAGCAGGGAGGCACGGAGCTCTGTAGGAGCCACACGCCCTCAGGAAACATGAAATATCAACCTTAAAAACGGAAGGATTCACATGTGCCACTAACGGTGATCCCCGAACGCTTTAAAAAGGAAATGTCACATTCATATTCACAGTTTATTTCAGTTATCAGTCCGGTCCAGGATTCTGCCCTGCTTTTGTTTTTAATATCATCATGAGTTATATTGAATAAACTCATATAAAGTCATGAGTTTCTTTTTATTTTAATGCTGGAAATGTTAACACGCTACTTATGTCTCTTGGAAGCAGCACTGGAGGGAGTCATTTTTCTCTTCACACCTTCCTTCAGAAGCTGTCTAGAGGTCTGGCTTCTATTTAGTATCACTATATTACTGCTGCATGTATGATTAATAGTAAAGAATGGCTGGAGTTCGGGGAGCCCCAGGTGACCTATGGGAGAAGAAAGGGGACAGAATGAGGGAGCAAATTGGGTCACTGGGAAATTCAAAATGTCAGCTGCCACGGAGGGTATAAGGCTGGCAAAGACGTGCAGAGAAATCTGTGTTGTTGGGGGAATAATGTGCTGATAATCAACTCCAACTACGTAGCCTAGCCTCATAATACCATAAATGCTACTTGAGCCATGATTTTCCCCTTCCAATCTAAATTTCATGGCAATGGGCAGCTTTTGTCTCCCATTTATCATTAAACTCAAAGAGCTGCAGTTTTTTTAAGCAGGCTGCTGTGGTTGGGGTGACAAGGGAAGCTTTGGCTGCTGGCTTAATGCCACTCTTTCCTCACTTGTCTATTCTAACATCTAACATGAACAACATCAGTAGCCATGAATTTGCAGCTTTCCGAAACTGCAATTTATGTGGCGAATCCAGTATCTTAGTTGTGTACGTAACCATCTTGATATGTCAATCATTGCATTGCAAAATTGCACAAATAAGAATGTCTCTTATTGCTGGTAGCCAGGACATGTGGCCATCATCTGGGTACATTATTACAACTGCTGACTACAACACGCATAAAAGCCACATGGTCATATGTTACATGCCATTAAAAACTAATGGACTCCATACTGATATATTACAGGAGAACAATATTCAGCATTCATTCATTGCTCCCGGGAATGACTGCTGAAGCATTTTTTTTCAATAGTCTACCATATCACCATGATAACTTTCATCATATGAAAGGATTGCAGAAGAATTGGAAGGAGTAGAGTAGGAGTGAGGGGCCTCTGTGTGGCCGAGAGGCCTCCTTCCTGTGGTGTCACATCTGTGTGAAGAACGCTTCTGCGTGTCATGCCCCAAATGCTTTGTGGAGGTAAAAGGAGGAGCGAGGAGCGTCTCTGTGGCCAGGGGGTCTCCTTCGTGTGCTGTCACACCTGTGTGTTTAGCGCTTCTCTGTAACGCTCTGAAATGCTTCAAGGTGCAAAAAGTCCACCCTCCAGGGAGTGTAGAATGAAACGATCTCGGCCAGCACTAATTAGTCAGTTGACTTCAATATTCATAGAGTCCTTAAAACGTTATTGTACACCGTGTTCATCCACAAAAGGAATTAACAAAATGGAAATGACAATACTTCATCTAGTTTTCATCCTGGTTATGTTGTATTACTGCATCTCGATTTTGATAACTACTGAGAACATGTCTTTAAGAGATTTGATTGCCACATTCTGGAAGATAGCAGTTTGTGTCAGGGTCAGCACCCAACCATCCCTGCCCTTCATGTGTCTTCCCTGCTTGGCCAGCAAGTGGTGCTGGCCAGCTTGTTCCCTCTTCTGTCTTGGTACTAGACCCTTGTGAGTTTCCACACAGCCTCGGTTGTTGTATGGCTCAGTGGGTTGTGTATGCTGTATCTCTGCAGTCATGGGTTCAAGGCCAGCCCCATCTGTTATTTTGTATTTATTTATTTTCTATTTCCCTGTTTTAGGTCTAGTTTACTTCTAGTCCTGTTTGTATTTTTGAATTCCTTGTTATTATCTATGTGTAAATATCCTGGCTTGTCGTTTGGGTTTTCTGGTTTCAGTGTTCCTTAGAGTTCCCACTTCTGTGCTTGTTAATTGTTCATTGTTGTCCCGTGCCCTCAGTTATTGGATAATTGTCTTATGTTCTGCACCAAGCTCTCTTGTTAGTCTGCTTGAGGTGTGTATTTAAGTGCCTGCCCTGCCTTGTTTTGTGGTCATTGGGCTTGTGTGTTCATCCTGCTGTGCTAATGTTGCTTTGCCTGGTTCATGGTGTAGGTTCTGTCTGTAGTGTTTACTCCTGTTTAGTTCTGACCCCTTGTGTTTTTGTTTTGTAGTTTTCCTCAGAGTGTCTTATTGTTTTGTGTCTCAGAGCTGCCAGTGACTCGTCACCTTTCCTAAACCACTTCTTACAAAACCTAAGGATCAAGGAATTATTACCATTTGATCAGAAACTTCCATCCATATGCCAGTCACTTATCCAGCACAGGATCATAGAAGTCAACTATAAACTTATAATACCTGTATCTTGGCACACATAACAGTATCTGCCCAGTAAGCAGTTTTGTGCTGCATTATTTAGCATTTTACCTCTTTGCAAATGTTAATTAAGCATCGTTCTACAAGGAAAATTTCTGGGGGAAGTATTTTAACCCACACAAATAAGACAACTTTGCAAAAAAGATGCAAACCTGATAAAGCAGCCAAACTTGCAGCATGTATTACAACACCTGGGGAGTATCGAGCACGGCCGATTGAAAAGGCATCCTTTGTTTTACAGGTGAAGGAAGGTATTCTTCAGATTGATGGGACACTGAAAACAACACAGAGCACCTCAGGCTCACTTTAATTTTCAGCCCTAGGTGAACTATTGAATGTTAATCCATCCATCCGTCCTCCAAGCACTTATCCAGCAGAGCATCACAGTGACCCTTGAAATTACCTCAGGAAACATAAAATGCTGGTCCATCAAACAATCATACACTAAGAGCAATTATGAAGCATTATTGCCACAGTTAATGTCAGTTGGAAATTCTAGGTGCTGTCTTTATCACCGATGTTGAAAGAGCCTTGATAGAATTAGTAACATCCATCATCAATTTTCTCACATTTTCTCATCAATTCTCATTTGGTTTGGAGATACCATGGCGTGTGGCTCAGCAGGCTAAGCCAGGCGCTGCTGACGTGTCCTTCAGCAGTGTCCTTAACCCCCAGCTCCCTGGGTGCTGCAAGGTGGCTGCCCTTCAGTGTGACACCCACCCCCCAAGCTTCATGGAGAGCAAGATGGGGCAAAGCAATAAAGGGAATTTCCTCATGAGAATCAATAAAGTATCACTATTATATTCTAAAGCTTCCAAACAATAGGTTATATGATTTTTTTCATTGGTTAGTTACTTTAATCATCGTATCTGTAGCATCATTGTTTTATGAAATAGCTTTAGAATAGGCTTTCCATTATTGGCAAGTGATGAATGTACTAGAGGATCCCAAATTATGGCATCTACCTGCTTTGGGTACCTGTAGGGATTGTAGGGAGGATAAATGGGTGTAGACTCTCAATGGTAGACTGATACAATCAGCGCCTTCAAAAGCATGAGTGGGACGGGGGGGGCGCCTGCCGAATGAGCTCCAGTGTCTCTGTGTGAACCGCAAGACTCTACACTAGAGAGAGTGATGGAGAGATGGTCCAGCCTAAGGCACATTCAGCACTGCAGACAGACAGCATTGGACGAGCAGGATCATTACAGCTGCACCCACTCCGTGCTCCTTAAAGCCCTGCAGAAGAGAGTGGGCTTTCTCAGACTCAGCGCTGGTCAGGCGAGCACATCCACACTGTGGACCAGCCTGGGCCTTCCATCTCCTACAGAGTGATGATTCGGACGAACCCTTACCTTGCATTCAGCTCAGCTCCAGCAGAATCCTTCTTCAGAGCCTTTGAATGTCCTGCACCCCAGTCACTCCCGACCCATAAACATCCTCTATGCGTCTGTGTCCCGGTGGCTCGCTGGGTGAACTGCAGGCCATATGTTGATAATGTGCTGATAATTGCAGCCTCAACAGAAGTTGCCATACCTACCCATACAACAGCTGTCAATATTTGTCGGCTTTCCAGCTTGATTACATCCCAGTTAAGAATAGAAGCTGGGACACATAACAGAAAGCGATATAATAAAATGTGCGACAAACAAGATGAAGGAAAATACCCCATGCTCCCTACAATTTTCACAGCATCCTTTTCAGAATAGAAAAATGACCCAAAATTTGCATCTGAATCAACTGAATATCAAGGCAGCACCCTTCAAATACAGCCCTTCCTGGAAAATGTGCACCTCTTTTGTCGCTGCCTTAAATATAGCTGCATGAAAGGAATCCCTTTGGCTCTGTGAACTATCTGACAATTTTCACAGAATGAGAAACCGATCAAAACAATTATTATCACAACCAAAACATGGAACAGGTTTTTGGTAAATGGACACTTTCTGAAATTCACACACTCAGCTGTAGGTCTTCTGCCTGCAGGACAGAGTGTGTCTGAGTACTCAGGCATGCCTGTGGTAGGCTGCTGGCTGCACGGTGATGCTGGGATGGGAATTCGTGCTGGAAACAACATGGCCAGCTGAGCGGTTCCTAATCTGGCTCCATGACAGCTGTATGCTTGTGGTATTTCACCTGCCTCTCTGATGCCACTTTGGACCAAGGCATCAGCTTAGTAAATGTGGAATTCATGTAAACCAAGAAGGATCATCAATCTGCTTGTGGCAAGACTTCTCTGTGTCCATGATAAAATGCTTTGATTGAGAAGATAAAGTATTTAGGCTGTTTTTAAATACCAAGTACACAGTAAGAAAAAAAACCAAAAACAATGGATTTTGATCAAAATGTCCATCAGAAGTTATCATTGTGATGACCCTTGTAAACCAACAGTTTCTACAACTAATGCCCAGACTTTTCAAAATATATGAATGCCACCCCCATTCCATCCATCCATCTATCCATCCATTTTCTATACCCACTTCTCCTATGCAAGGTTGCCCATGGCCTGGAGGCTATGGGCGCGCAAGGTCGGGTGGGGCACCAACCCATTTCAGGGCACCGACACACAAACACCATTTGCACACAGATTCCCACCTCATTCTATACATGCCTACATATTTTCTGCCTATATATTTATTGTGAATAAACACACATATACCAGCTGATGCATATACAGACATATTGAGTTGCCCAATAAAACCTTCAGATGATATCAGTGCTGGGGCATATAAGAGACACAGATTAGCCCCCAGTATGAGTCCAGGCAGAAAGCAGGGCATGCAGAGGAAACAGGCATGACGCACAAGGACGACGCGCACACACCCGGAGCAGAGGAGGAGTGTGTCGGCAGAACTCCCCACTGAGCCGCCATGCTTCCAAAAACACCAAGCTGAACAGGCGATAGACAGGGAGCCCATTTCAGGTTATGTTACATCCATTCATTTTCAATAACTTGTTATCCAAATGGGATCTTTCTGGAAGCATAAAAAGCCAAGATAATTCTGGAACATTATAGGATGTCCACAAGCCTGCACATTCAGTCATACCTTTACACAGGAAACTCACTGGCTTACCTGCATTTTAAAATTAAAGCCTGAGCAGAAGTGTTGCTGGGGTCCAAACCAAAAGTAGAATGTTTTTCTTGTATAATACTATGATATTAAGTTTTTCCTTGCCACTGTCATCTCTGGCTTGTTCTCTGGGGGCTTTGGGTAGGGATAATGTGGAGTGCTTTGAGACAATGTGATGTTGTGAAAATGCACTACACAAAAATAAATTGATTAAAGAACGTTTTTGGACTAAACGTGCCATGGCTTTTCAATGGTTTGATGGTTGATGGCTTTGGAAGTCTAGTGTGAATAACAAAGCTGAGAGCTTCTTTGGATGGGTGACCATCTGGGAGATGGCAACGGAAGCTTCATCCTTAGCTGCTATGAGGGTTAGGGGCAAAGTCTAGGTCTGTAAGTATGAAACCTTTGCAGCTATTGACAATGACATGTCTTTTCATTGACACAAATGCATACCTGCAGACCACAGTTAGAATTCAAAGACAGATGCTGGGTTCATAATCTGGATTTTGACTTAAGTACATGTCCCATGAAAGAATTTTAATAAAAACTAGTTAAAAGACAAAATCCACCCATCTTTGATAACTGCTTATCCAGAACAGGAATACAATTAGCCTGTAGCCTATCCTACGAATCTGTAATCTGAAATATTGAAATTATTATCAAAAAATAATCTTCTATACTGCAGATCCAGTAGAGGGTGACAGTGAGAGTCGGAAGCCTATCCCAGGAAGCACATTAGGCAGGATATATACACAGGCACACAATCCAAGGATACTGAATCCCTGGAGGAAGCCTGTGCAAACACATGAAGAGAATGCAAAGTCCACACACAGAGCTGGGGGCACGAGTCAAACCGCCAGCCCACTCCCTGCAGGGGTGAGATCACAATGCTAACCACTGAGCCCTGTATCCATAATTAATAATGACAAAACATCAGAAAGCAAACCATAGGAAAACTCCTATCTCCTTTGCCTAATTCAATCCACAACACTGGGACTAAATCCTAAAATGCAAATATAAAGGCTTTCAAATATAACATGATTTAACATTCAGCAGCAGATCCGGTATTAATCAGTCAAAATGCACTCATGTGACACGGCTCATCGCCTCTCCATTAGCTCCATATAGATGCTTGCATAAGGCCCAAATGGTGCTGGCTTCCAGAACAGTTAACGGAATGACACCTGCTACTTGGAGTCACTCATTAGGACCAACGTTCCATCTCACCCTCTGTGGTCAGCAAGAGAATGTCATCTAATGATTCCTTCTTCAAAGGTGAAACGAGCCACAACAGTAAATTAAGTCAGTGAGGGCCCTCAAACAAGGGTGTACATTTGGGTATAGATGATAGGGATGTGTCCCTACCAATATTGTGGGAGCACCATGTCTGTTTAGGGGTGGGGAGTGTTTGGAGCTGATTTGGTCCTACCAGTGTTGAACCCAAACCTACACCCTTGTCCTCAAGACACGTATCTTCTGTTGCATGAATGACTGATCCATGGAAATGGTACCACTCAGTACTACTGGGTAATCTGATCTTGAATTTTTCATTTACACTTGGTTCCTTCTCCGTTCCCCATTCTCCATTCTTGTATTTGGATAGGTTTTCTGATGATAGGTTGTAATGTTTTGTGTCGCTCATGTTCCAGTACTATCTTACAATTATACTTGCAAGCTTGGACTTAAGTTGGCTCCTTGACAGTTGTAGGCTTGTGATGTCTGCCTCACATGTACATTGCTTTGGTCAAAGGCTCTGCTAAATATTTAAATGTACACACAAATACTTTCTCTGTTGTCATTTTATTCTAAGCAGTTTTTTTTTTTTTTTTGCTGTGCAGAACCTTCTGTCAAATGATTGGTAGTGCATAAAAATAAATGCGTGATCACTGACAAGAAATCCTTAAAAACTGTACCAATTTGAAAAATTAAATACTCATAATTCCTATCAGAATTACTGGCCACAGCACAGAAACTACCTTACTCAAACTTGGGAGATACATTGTTATCTTTTGATACCAGAAATAATTCTACATCATCTGCTGCTTGTATCATTGGCCACTCGTTCCCATTAATCTGTAATAATGGCCTGTCTGGCCCTGTCCTTAAATGGCTTTCTCTTACTGTTTATTATTACGAATTGAATAATCATCACTGTTTTGTGTCCTACATGGATCATTCTCCCTGTACATGCTGGAGGTTGGGGAGAATAAAAAAGAAAATCTGCTGACACACAGACCTGTATTTTAAGGGATGAGTAAAACAATTTGTCTCTAAACCCTGAAACAAATGAAATTGTTTGATGTTAATAACATGGGTAAGAATACATTGTTAGCCTTTAACCCATAGGGTTTAAGCTTCAATTTTTCAAAATTAGTTTGTAAATGGTGTATAATTTTCTAACTTCTGCTTGTGTTATAATACTAATTTTACAATCCTGCACAATGCATACTTTCCAGAGCTCAGGAATACTGCAAAAGTCAAGCACTTTGCTCTTTTTCAAGATGACGAATGAAAATGTGCATCTGTGTATAGCAGATTTGGGTACTTCAATGCCTTCTTGTCAAGGAGTCTCACACTGCCTGCCCTACAACAAATCGAAAATGTTGCAGCAAGGCTTGTTAACATATCTAGAAAATATGAGACGATGCACCCATTTTCATGCCTTTACCCCAAATTCCTGTTAGGTTCTCAATTCTCCTCATCGTTTGCAGCATGTGGCACAGCAGGCTAAGCCTCTGTGCCTGTCAGCAAGGCTCTTAACTCCCAGCTCCATGGATATTGCTGCCAAGCTTGCACTCACCTACATGTGTGTCATGGAGAGAAGGATGAGGTAGGCAAAAAAATATCCCCATGGGGATCAATAAAGTTCATTATTATTATTATTTGGTATTATGAAGTCTGTCCCCTGCTGAATTAATGAATGTGCACAATAAATAGAATAACGTAAATGGGGCCATCTAGAGCTTATTTAAGGGATAATAGTATTTTGGAATATCTACATATGCAATGAATATTATCTATTTTAGTCTAACAGTTTTTACTTACTATCCATTGTGCAACATATTGAAGTGCAGACGTATAATATTAATGCCCGAAATGCATAATAAAAAAAAAAGCCTTTAATACATACATAAGATCCCCGAAGAGAATATATTAGATGAGAATAAGAAATTCTATTGTAAAAAGATTTGGCGGTAATTGTCAACCCTTCTAATATGTATCATAGAATTTTCAGTTTGTAAGCGTGAAAATAATGTCAAGTACAATGTGCAATTGCTGTGCTTTAACTCAAACTTAGTCGGTTAAAAATGTGCGCATAGGAATCGATAAGTAGAACCATAATTCAAACGTCTCATCAAATTCTCGGATCTTAAAAATGTTGAACCGTGTTAAATTTGGAACCAGTTCTCAATACCCAACACTACACACCAGTCCTTGCTCCCTCCTGATGTTTCATATAATATACAATAATGAGTTTAAAAAAAAGCAAACACAAGTCACACTGGCACACTAGGAATACATACTACAAAACATTACCACAAAACCACACAGTAGACAGGGATAACCAGAAATAAAGATACGTCAAACAAAGTTCTATACAAAAATACAATGTCACGCCCCGATCGTGCCGCTCCTCCTGTGCCACGCCCCCCTCATTTACCTCGTGTCGATTCCCAGTGTTTTACAGCTGTTTTCAATTGTTTGTCCTAGTTCGGTGTATTTAAGTCCACGTCAGAGTTTGTTTCCCTAGTTCAGTCATTGTATTGTTGTGTAGTGTAGTGGAGCGTTTTTGTTCTTGTCTTCCCTTCCCTGTTATGCCCTTGCGTTCCCCGATTAAACCCTTTTATTTAACCCCATTCCTGCTTCCATTCTCCTGTTTCCCTGATCCGCGTTCCGCACATTGTGACATACAAGGACATAATTAACCCAGACAAACAACAAAACTCAAAATGTCCAACAAGGTTGAAGCAGGGGAACACACTAGCTACTGTGTCAGGTACTAAACACACTTGCGAACAGGGTGGCCAGTGACACCTGCTGGCCAAACAAGGAAACAACAGACTGAATGGAACAAGACAGGAACAAATCCTGACAAGCCATGTGATGAGAAGAGACCATCATTAGCTAAGGCAAAGGGCAAAAATATTCTATCTTGCACACCTCTAGTTGGAGATGACACGTGATTGTTTTGATGATGGAGGTGTCATCAGTGTAGCAGAGATATAAGAAGCCATCAGTGGCGATGTCAGGATCAAGAAATGAAATGAAGAGTGAGAAGGGGAAAGATTGAGTGTTGAACCTGGGAGGAACTCAGTGGCCCGGCCTTGTGGTGAGTAAACAGAGCTTTCTGCAGACACAGTGAGCCCAGCTAGAGATATTCAATATAAACTAAGGGCGGTGCCTGTGCCTTATCCAGCTCTGCTAGTGACAACAGAAGGATCTGATGGTCGATATTATCACAGGCTGCCAACAAGACCAGGTGAATGGAGGAGGGAGTAGCTGCTCTGGCAAATTAGAAAAATGCTGAGATGGTAGGGGACACTCTTTTCGAAGAGTGACCAGCAAGAACACATTTTAATGTTATGGGAATGAACCAGAGGAGACATAGTAATCTGTAACTGTGGACAGCATTAAGATCCACAGATGGATTGAGGTCAGCTGTAACACCTTGAAAGTAGTGTAGGAGAGCCAAGGAGACAGAGGTGTTGGCAAAGGGGGTTAGGCAGGAAAGCAGTTTGGTTTAGAATAGCAGAGATCGACAGTCTACTCGAGAAAAGAGTATGCATCATGCGTTTCAAAATTTCTCTGTCAGAGAGTGAAGGAAGAGACCACGGTTCTAGAGAAGACAGAAGATATATCTGGGACAATTCATATAGATAAGTAGGTTCTGGTGGCACCTACCTTGCCTAAAAATGTGATTCACATCCACATGCTGTGAAGGTAAAGGAGGGAATACAGCCTTTTGAGAAAAGCGAGGATACAGAATTATTTTGAGTTATTAGCTATTTTTTGTACCATAGATTCATACCTTGGCAGGGGAGACTACTCAGTGGAAATGAAAGCTTTGGAAGCCTAACAGATGGGTTTTACTCCAAGAACTGTGCCATTTCTGTTCTGTCATGCACATCTTTCATCTGTCTTAGATCTATCTAGGTGATGACCTGAATGGTAAAGAATATTGTTAATGTCAGGGGGAAGGTGGGATGAATGATGCATATAAATGGGAAGAGGCCGGAACTAGAAGAGAGCCCATTTCAGTGGATGGGCAATGGTAGGAGGTCAGAGCAGTAAAGAAGAGCAACTGTGAGGCCAGGTAAACAGTAGGTGTAGAAAAGCATTATGCATAGTGACAGACTCGAATGTAATGATATCGATGTGGTCGATGAGAAGCACGAAATCAGCAGAACATAGGCAATGGATCTGCTGAGGAGGATTGCAGGCAATGTGACTAATAGGAAAGAGTTCTAGGGAACATTGTGGAGGTATTTACAGCATGATGCTGAAGGACAAGGAACAGAAAGAAGAAAGAAAACAGAAATTAAACAAAAGGAATAGCTGTTAGAAAGGCTACCAATACGACTTCTATAACCAATACGATGTTATAGAAGATAGGAAATGTCTCTCGACCTCTCCTAGACATGCAGACCTTATGCTGGTCAGAAGCAGGAGTTATTAGTAAAGTGCAATCTTTTAGTTATAAAGATTTACATATTTTGCTTTGTTGTGCATGCTGAGGTTAATTGGAGTTGCCAAATTGCCCATAGGTGTGCCTGTGTGACTGAATGGTGTGTGTGTGCGCGCTTTGTGATGGGTTGGCGCCCCATCCTGGGTTGTTCCCCGCACTGCGATGGGTTTGCACGCTGTCCTGTGTTGTTCCCTGCCTTGTGCCCGTAGCCTCCGGCATAGGATCTGGATTTCTTGCAACCACGAATAGGACAAGCAATTACAGAAAAGGGATGGATAGATGGATGTATGATTTGTTATGTTTTGTTGTATCAGTGCCGGAATGGGTGTTACCTACAACTGCAAAATTAATCAATTCAAATCAATTGAGCTCACATCCCATTCAGTCTGTACAATGCCTGACTAGAAATTAGATGGGTAGTTTATGTGTGGTGAGAAATGCAATTGCTGATATGTTTTATTTTAGTATTTTTTGCAACAAATACCATACGTTTTGCCTTGGGAGAAATACCATTTTGACAGGAATGTCATCACAATTGTTTGTCCTTATTTCTCTCCCCTGTGTTTGATGTAATGGCTTTACTCTCTCAGCCATTAATTTGGGGTGATATGGCTGAAGAACATGAATGTGTTTTTTCTGTCTGTTGCAATTGGGACTTCTAATATTTAATGAATGAAATGGAATCTGCATAATAAGGCCACATTCAGAGCAGCCTTACAAACCATTGCAGATAGTGTGTGTTTTGCCAGTAGCTAAACAGCATATCAATGCTGGAAAGGTTTGAGTGACTGTAGATAGGACAGTGCTGCTGGGAAAAGCACATTCATTATGCTTTAAATGATGACACTTCCCCCCAGTTATTTGTTTTGCATACTTTGCAAAATTTATAACCAGGAGAGTTCCATATCACTCTGATTTAATTAGCATTTTAAAATAAAGTTAAACTGATCCTTCATGCAGACTTACATATCCAAGTATAAATGTATAAAATTTCCATACACATATCCTCCTTCACCAATGTAAGTAAATGATGAAAAGAATGCAAAAAATGTACACTACAAATTGTGAAATTATTGGAAAAAGGCTTGTCTTCAAAAGGCCTTCAGTATTGGACACGGATCTAAAACAAATATGCATCACCCGTTATTCCACCACTGCAGGAGACAGGATCTTATCAGATATAGTAGTTGCCTCATGTCCCTGGTCCTGTTCTCTGGAGGATGTGGTTGGCTAAATGAAGGACAATACACTGAGGGCTTACACAGTCAGTCTGCCTCCTTTCGATCATCACAGTTTATTGGGAACCAGAAGCTAATGTGAGCATTATAAATTCATCATGTAACAATCATTATGTTAAAAACACCTGCACTCATTTCCTAAGTGCTACAGAATGCTGTCATGTTTACAATGGATGTTTGTGTGCTATTACCCAAAATTAATTTCTGTAGCAGTCAAATACTGACTTATTCTTTGTACATACACGACCAGTCAAAAGGTTTTGCACACCACAGGCATTTATCACTTTTCCATTTATTTCATGAACTGCAGATTTTTTTATTCATGTTAAGCATTGGAAAGTTGAGTGAACAGCTATAAATGAAAATATAATTCAAATAAAACATTTTGTGTGGTGATGGCATAGTCATATTCTAGACTGTCCTTTAACCTTAAATGCATTAGTTAACTGCTTCATCCCATGAAACGGAGCAGTATTTATTGTCCCTGGTAGAAAGAATACCTGGAATTTTCTCTCCTGTTATAACTGCTAGAGGAGATTACTTTGATGAATCAAAGCTATGATATTGTCTTGATAATAAAGGTACTCAAATGGAGAACACACTGTAAATTCATTTGGTAGCAGAGAATATTGACTGTATTTTAAGCAAATGTGGAAAATGTCAGAGTGCAAAAACTTTATTCTGCATCTGCTCACATCAATATGACAGTTTCACCTCAGGTCCCTAGTTGTAGACCAATACTGCAAACCTGTACTAGATAAAGATGAAGGAGGGAATATTTAACTGCATTTGGCAGTAAATTATATTATTTATAATCTAGCATTATTATTGGGTGCTGTGAAGATGGTGGCAGTTCCTGGAGAACATACGGACAACATTCATCCTAAATGTCCTTTCTTCTGTCTTCATCTTCAGACTTTCTAGTGATACTTTTTTGTGATGACCAATCCATCTTGTTGGTCATTACTCACTTCCTCATTTGCCTTCAGCCTTTCCAAGCATTATGAGTTAAACTTCCCATAATGGGTCTAATATTAAATTCAATGTGGTCATTTGTACTGTGAGTGAAATGCTTTCGAGATGCTTAGAAGAACTTAAAATGACCTGCATGTGTTCCATACTTCCCTGGCTACATGGCAAAACATGGCAATCTGTTATTTTTTATAATTACAATCAAATGATTCGATTTAGATTACCCAAAGGTTCACTATTAAATGTTAAAACACCTGCATATACTCCCTAAAACAGTCAGCTCCTGAAAAACAGTGTGAAAGTATTGCGTTCTTAAAAGGAATCGGAATCATTCCAGCTGTCAAGCTGTACTGAAACTATTCCCTTGTAAGGTAACAGAAGTGAGTTTCATTTGCACTTTTTCCATCAATGTGAAACTTAGGGACAATGGATTACTTTGGTTGTTTGTTGGCTTCTGAAACACTACATATATTTTAGGTCAAACACAAACTACTCACAACCTATGGAAATGTTTGATGCCATTTATTTTACTCATCACCCACAGGGGGAGCAAATTCCTATATGCAAACAGATTATCAAAATGTTGTTTGAAGCAATCTAATGGTAAGGAAATACACACAGAGCTTTACCCTAATCCTAACTCATCAATTTTAAAACAATGCTTAAGGCAGACGGACCTCAATTATCCTGTAAAAATCCTTTTAAAAGTGTTAAAACTAAAAGGTTATTCACACATGTTTCTTTAAAAAATAAAATTGTAGATAAAATATAATATACACCATAATGAGCTGAAACAATCTCTTATTACATTTATTACAAAGCAAATTTACCACGAGCTTCCACTCTCTTGGCTGCATGAAGACCCTTTTCCATATCTGCAGGCCTTTCCTAAACAAAAAAGGATATATAATACAATTTGTACAACATGAGTCCTGATAATATTATCACACGTTCAAATACCCTGAAGACCAGTTTCCAAAAGGAAGATTTTGTCAGTCAGTCTGTAGAAAGGGAAGAAAAATTGCAGAATAAATAATGATATAACATAAAATTATAAACAAATTATTGGCATTATGTTTCTGTAGAAGGCAAGAAGATGGTATTGAGATGTGATATTGGCAGACTATCTTAGCAGACCATGCATATTTTTAGGGTATTATTTTCTTTGCACTGAAGAACTGCACATCGTTACTAGACCAGTTAAGTGTTTACAGAGCACAACAGTACCGGTTCTCCTTGGATTTCAATTTCCAATCTAGTTTATAATAATTATATTATTCCCATAATAGCACCATAACACTGATTCTGCAGTGTGTTAGCTATTGAAATGAAAAAAAAAACCTAAATGTGTATAATATGAGGATACTAGCATTCAATGTTTAAAGAAAAAGCAAAAAACAAATTAAATATTTGAAATTTTAAGAAAAATCATGAAGCATGAAGCAGTCATATGATGCTTTTGAGTTGTGGATTGGGTAGATACAGCAGGAGACTCTAAAACACAGGCTCAGTGAAGATGGAGACAAAACTGCCAAAGGCCTCAGGATTTGAATTAAAAAATTTTCCATCCTGTTGCCCTTTTCTTGTGACTCACATAAATCCCAACACTATCAGATATTTATTTTTAAATGTTTTTAATTGGACGGGGATTTTAGCAATTTTCTAAAGACACATAGAGTACTTTGAAAAAGTCATAGTCCTAAAAAACTAAACTAGGCATTTCCGCACTAATAAGAAAAATCGTTTGATTCCCCGTAGAGCTTGTGAATAGAAAGAAAAAAAAAACAAATCATACCTGACCACAATATTTTTTAGTGTCACCAAATGTTAGCATTTCTTATGAACTGTGAGAATGCGGTAAATACACATTGTAGCTAAACAACCTGTAATCTAAAAAAATTACATTAAAAGTTGCAAAAAACACGCTGTTTTCAACAGTCATTTCTATAATAAAAAAGAAATGAAGGTTAAACATATGGACTTTAAATGATCAACTGGGTGTGAAATATGACAAGATGAACAGGCTGCAGTAGCATAAGGTCTGAATCAAAGGACTGTACATGTGGGCTAAGGTGAAGTCTGGGCAGGACACTTTGCTTATGCTTCGTGCAGAAGAGGAGGGTCTGCACAAGCCAGCACATATTTACATTACATTTACATTTATTGTATTTGGCAAATACTTTTCTCCAAATAGATGTACAATTGAGGTAAATAGCACATTACAAACATACAGCTGTCTATGAGTAACCTAGGTGCAGCTAGAGTGAGCTTCTGATGAGTGACCTGTTGCAAGTGTAAGCAGAACGGGAGCAAGAACCTAATAAGACAACAATTCAAATCAACAAAGGACAACAGCAAAAGCACTGAAGGAACATGGAGTGATGTAGCTGTTCCTGGAGCAGAGTGTTCTTGAGGCATTTCTTGTGAAGTGGGCTTTTATTTTCACACCATCTATATGCAATCCACAGTATACAGTGGCACGAAATAACGTTCCCCAGGACCACAAAGTAAACAACCCATGTGACACATGAGGAAGTACATACACTGACACACAGGGGAGCTAGGGGTACCCACAGAATATAACAGATACAGCAGAGATTATAGAAATCTTGATTTAAAAAGTGAAAATATTAATAAACATAACAGATATACTAATACATCACGCGTGACACAGATGTAAGAAAAAGTTCAGTCTCGTGCAGTGTCTATTGGATAAAGTTGCTATGCTAGTGGTAGGTCAGATTTAGTTCATAAGTCATAACAGCTTTGGGGGAGACACTAGGACGGGTCTTCTCCAATACTGGAGGCCTTGTGGATGCAGTGCTTGAGGAAGATGTCCTCAATGAAGGGTAGAGGGATCCTGATGATTTTTCCAGCTGCATTCACAATCCATTGCACAGCCTTGCAGTCAAAGACATTGCAGTTCCCAAACCAGAAAGTGATGCAGGACACTCTCAGTGGAGTGTGGAACATGGCCAGGATGGGGGAGGTAGACTTGCCCTCAGCTGCTAAAGAAAATGAAGATGCTGCTGAGCCTTCTTGTGAATGAGGTGGTGTTGAAGGTCCAGGTGAGATCAGCTGCCACATGTACTCCAAGGAACTTGAGTACTGCACAGCTCCTCCGCAGAGCCTTCAATGTGCACTTGGGGTGGACACCATGGGCCTTCCTGAAGTCAATAATCATCTATTTGGTTTTGTCTTCATTAAGAGACAGACTGTTACACTTGCCCATTCAGACTGTTACACTTGCACCATTACACGAGTCATTGTATCTCCATTCTGAATACCGACTCATCACCATCACTGATGAGACTAACCGCTGATGTTGATGATGGTGTTGTTGCTGCATGTGCCCATGCAGTCATGGGTCAGCATGGTGAACAGAAGTGGACTGAGCACACAGCCCTGGGCACTGCCGGTGCTCAGTGCGATGGTGCTGGAGACCCTGCTGCCGATATGCTCTCTGTATGGAAATCCTGGATCAGGTGCATGGGAAGTATTGAAGACTAGCAGGCTCAGCTTCCTTATGAGCATCTGGGGGTGATGGTCTTGAATGCTTAGCTGAAGTCCATGAACAGATTTCTTGAATAGGTGCTTTTCTTTTGCAAATGGGAGAGGGTCAGGTGGAAAGCAGTGGAGGTGGCATCGTCAATGGAATGGTTTGGGGTGTATGCAAATCGGATGAAGTCATGTGATGCCAGAAGTCCTGCTTGCAGATGCCCCATTACTAGCCTCTCAAAGCACTTCATGATGGTCGGTATCAGTGCTGCATGGCAATAGTCAATGAAGTAGGAGAGTTCTTTGGCACAGGTATGATGGTGGTGGTCTTGAAACACTTAGGGACAACTACCTGGTTCAGGGAGATGTTTAAGATGTCTGTGACGATATCTCTCAGTTGGTCTGCACATTCCCTGAGCATCCAGTCAGGTATGCTGTCTGGTCCAGCAGCTTAACAAGGGTTCACTTTCAGCAAAGTTCTCCTTATGTCAGCTGTGGACAAACACAGGTCCTATTCTTATGTGGAGGATGGTTTTCCTTTCAGGCGTATTGTGCATACAAGTCATTCAGCACATCTGGGAGGGAGGTATTGCTGCCACAGACAGGTGATGTGGTCTTGTACAGTATGCTGCTTTTCCACTGGTATACAGGAAGTGAGCCATACCCAAACCCTTCTTTAGCCCTACTGTGAAGAGGGACTAGCAGTTCCAGCTCAGTTCGGTTTTCCACTGCAGAAGGTTCGGCTCAGTAAAGGTGGGTTTTGGAGAGTGACAGTGACATAAAACTTAAGAAACACTTATTTACAGTTCACATAGTGTACATCATGATTAATTATGTGCTAATTTCCTAATTTTCTAGCATATCCTTGGCCACACCCTGATCTGTTTCTGTTAAGGTGTTTAAGGTCTGTTTTATCAATATTCTGTATGCTGGAAATTGCTATGTTATGCAAGCATCAAACACTAGTAGAATTAGTATTTGCTTGTATAAATTTGCATTACAAATCCATTCCATTTAGCTGTTCTGTGGTACTTTTTTAAGCAGGAGGTTGGAAATTTTCAAGCTCTAAGTTGCGGAGAATGTGTCAATACATCCCGATGTGTGATGCTGCTAACAATTAATAATATATAGAATATACCCTTTTTCATTCAGTGCAGGACACCAGTCTCTCCATGCATTTCAACCAATCAGATTGTGATGCAAACTGCTCAGGTTGGTCATGCTTTAGGCCCTGCTAATAAACCGGGCCATATCAGTGTGGGTACAGCTTGGGTATGGCTCATGTACGTTACAATGAAAAACTGTCATTTTCTGGTATGACTTGGGTACGACTTGGTTCTTAGTGACAGTGGAAAAGTGCCGGTAGTCTGTGATGGCCTGGATTCCCTGTCACATGCGCTAAGTGTCTCTGGTGTTCTGGAAGTAGCTGTGGATTTTCTTGCTGTTCACACCCTTCGCTGCCCTGATGCTGTGGCATAAGTTAGTCCTCGCTGTCCTGAAGTCCACCTCGTCCCTGGATCTGAAGGCAGCATCCCTAGGTTTTAGAATAGCACGTACCCCTGAAGTCATCCAAGGTGCGTGGTTGGCTTGTGTTGTGAAGGTCGAGATCAGTGTAACCAGATGCATACTCCTCTAAGTCGATGTGATGACCATAGGAGTCGGCCACTTTAAACAAAACAGTCCTGCAGGGCTGAGGCAGCCCCCTCTGGGCACATCCTGGTTTATTTCTGTAATAGTCTAGACCAGGGTTATTCAAATCACGGTCCTCAAGGTCCGAGCCCTGCTGATTTTCCAGCCTTTCTTTACCTGTGAGCTGGGTATGAAGCCTCTGTGGCCAATCAGAATCAGTCATTATTAAACCAACAACCTGCGACAATTGAAAACAAGGCCTGGATTTGGATTCGAGGTCCAGATTTGAAGATCCTTGGCCTAGACTATTTTATCAATAGTCTGTACGCTGGCAATAGCATAACAGAGATAAACAAAACAATCCTGTAGGGCTGAGGCAGTACCCTCTGGCCACATCCTGACCTGTTTCAGTTATGGTCTGGACTATTTTTAGCAGTGGTCTGGATGCTGGTAATAGCATAACAGTAATATGGTCAGAAAAACCGAGTTGGTGGTGTGGAACAGTTCTGTAAGCATTGCAGGTGTTTGTGAAGACGAGGTCCAGTGTGTTCTCCCCTCTTGTAGGAAAGTTGACATGCTGGTAGAATTTGAGGAGGACAGTCTTCAAGTTTGCATCATTGAAGTCCCCAGCAACAATAGAAAACCACCAGGATGAGAAGTTTGCAAGTCACTAATAGCACTGTAAAGCACTGCCGGGAGAGATGTAAACACATCTCGCACATGTGTTTGCCTGTGTCTTGCATGAACCCTGTACAATCCTCGCGTGTGTCTAGGGTTGTGTATCTTACCCACTATGTATATACCTGATGGTCCAGCGTCTGACCACCTTGTGTTTCCACTGTTGTATTTGGGGTTCTGTGCTCACTGGGTGCATGTTATAGTCCTTATAAGGACTATAACAACCATCTCCATCTGAGACACACCGGACCTGCACAGCGTGCCCTGAAGCCATCCCTGCCAGCCTTGCCAGGCGACATCGTTGAGTGAGGAAGGCAGGCTGTTCTGCGGACTCTGGCCACTCACCGGTCATTGAGTGCTCCCCACTTGTCAGTCATGAGGAACCATAGTGTGAATTCAGCTGTGAGCACGACCGGCAGAAGCAGCAGGTAGTAGCTGCTCTGTGTGAGTGAGAGGAGGCATGCCACAGCTGGGAGGCCCAGTTAGCTTGGGAACACCACGAGCTTGACGAGCAGTGGGAACGGGACCATCAGGACCGGGAGCAGCTGCGGGATTCTGCAGAGCCAGAGTGGCAGGAGCTGGTGCGACTGCGTGGTGAGCTGGCCAGCTGGGAACAGGATTGCGACCACCAGGTGTGTCTGGCCGAGGCAGCAGAGGCAGCATTCTGGGGCCTCAAGACGGTGCTGCTTGGCCGGGAGGAGGCATGTTGAAGTTTAAAAACCAAACTGGTCCAGAAGCGCTGTAAACTGCAGGAGGTGGAGGCCATGATGAAGGACCGCGAGCAGGCATGCCTCACACTGTATGCCCAGCTGATGGCGGACCTCCCCGAGCAGCAGGAGGAGGAGGCCCGCTTGGCATGCTTGTGAGAGGTTACCCGTGTCGTGGTGCAGAAACAACTGTGCAGGACCACCCGACTCTGTGAGCAAGAGGTCACGCGGCAGAAGCAGCCTGCTGCACAACATCAGGGCCCCACTAAGTGGGATAGAAAGAAGGACCGGGCCAGGAGGAAGGTGCACCACCAGCGGTCCCTGGCTGCTCCATGCGTTGGCTGTCCCTGGAGAAGGGTGCCTGGCTGTGAGAGTCTTGGGAGTGGTGTTCCCTGGCCAGGAGGACCCCCTGGAGGGGCTACCACCTAAGCTGCGTAAAAAGAAGGGTCAGTGGGGATCTGACATGCGAGCGCCCGCCAATAGCTATCCACACTAGTACTCGGGGGGGGCTAATGACCTCGTCATTGGAGGCAACGCATTGATGGTTGCCACCAGACCAGGGACTTGCTTCAGAACTTGCTTCTAAGGGGACTAGGAGTTGTGTGCACTGGAATGTTCGACCTAAGAGGAGGGCCAGTGTAGCTCTGGCGGGGTGTGCATGTCCTAGCATGCCTGGTAAGTAATTGTAAATAGCCCCTTGCTGATAATAGTTGTATTTCCCTGTTATTGCACGTGTTTGCCCGTGTCTTGCATGAAACTCGTACAATCCTCGGGTGTCTCTAGTGTTGAGTAACTTGCCCACCGTGTGTGTACCTGACAGTCCAACGTCTGACCACCTTGTGTTTCTGCTGTTGTTAATGGGCTTCAGTGTTCTCCAATATACCCTCGATCCCGGTCGCCTGCTCATGTCCACCCTGTGGCCTCAGTTACCAGACTAATCTCTTTTGCAGCGAACACATCAGCAGAACTCATCAGTGTTTCATAACACAGTTGATTGCCCTTGTTGTGGACAGTGGTGTATCATTCTCTCCTAGTGTGCTGAAGGTGAGTTGCAGAGCCTGACAGTGCACACTCCTCTGTGCTCTTGGGTTGGGAGTGGGACCTTTTCATCTCTGTCAAACTCTAAAGGGTTGATTTTAGCTTTGGGTCATTACCTCTGGATGTTAAAGGTCAGCTATACAAGGTCTACATAAGTTCTGCTTTGTTTTGATTTATCTTCCCCTTGAACCAAAGTTATACAAGTACAGATGGTACTAAATGGCATTTAATACGTAATTATAGCATTTTTGTAGTATTTCAACTTTTCCATTAATGCGTGGCTTCCTAAACTTTTCAACCCACAACCCCCAAAATAACTCACGATCTCCATTATGCTGACGGGAGGGGGTGGAGGATCGCCCTCTGTAATTTATTTGGCCAATTAATCACAATCATTAATGTATGCATTCTCCAGATCCACATATTTCTCAGGGTTGAGAATCTAATACTATATTATAAAATCTAATATTTAAAAACACTCATAAAATGTAAGAAAATAAATCATAAATTTATTTTGGTTATGTAATAATATGATGTCTTAAACAGTGACTGAACTGTACATGCAGTATAGAATATTTATGATTATTGTCATGCTTACTTCCCCCCCCCCCCCCCCCCCCCCCCCACTATGTTTTTAGGGCAGCAGGTCCCTGTTACGAAAGCTGACAGGCTAAACATTAAAATATGAAGGACTTTCAGCT
>JAOYFF010000046.1:8990595-9006146 GCA_025773925.1 Cryptomyrus ogoouensis
GAGACCATGTGGGTCCGTGGGGGTGGACCCCAGGGACAGGGCTCAGCCTCCCCCCCATACCTGTGCCCCCTGTTCAGAATCTGGACCTAAGCACCAATGCATTTCACAGCACAGTGTGCCAAGTATGATTCCATATGTTACAAATGCAATTTTAAAACCTGAAACGCATAATGGTGTGTCACAGGTGAGGAGGAGAGGCAGGAGGCGAGATAAAAGACTTTGAAAAGACCATGGAGTTTCACACCTCTCTCCTTAACAGCAGCTCAGTCGCAGGCTCAGCCTTTCACACCTTTACACCGGGATCATTTCTACATGGGAAATCAGCAGCGGTGGGGGGCGGTACACTCATCTGCTACAATTATAATGACTACTCCATTTAATCCCTTTCTCCTGTAAATTGTTAAGGGACAAATGATAATTTGGGATTAATGGGGAACTTTCCTTCAGTACTAATAAAATAATCAGGCAAGGTTTCACTCTAGCCAGGTTTTAAACTGTTCAGTAAATCCATTTTTTTGTAGTTTTATTAATTATCTTTGCAGCAACATCTGGCAAAACAATTTTTGACTAAAAGTGTAATCTATTCAAAGGGGCCAGCGAGGCAGCCACTGATATGATAGGTGCCGCGGACATGGCGACCTGCAAGTCAGTACTACTGACATGGCCACCGATGATTCTGGCTCGGGAGAAGCGGCTGGCTGAACAGGTTCTAGAGACACAACCTCATCCGGGCCAGATAAGGGAGATATGGACAGGACCTCCTTGGGGCCTGAGCTGTGCTCAGGCGAGGTTATATGGGACATATGCTGTGTTCCATTAGAACTCAGAAGTTGTAATTACTGAGGTCCTAGTCGAAAATTTGAACCAGAATGCCCCTGAAGTTGGAGTTCCACTTCAAATAGTCAGAGGCACCTCTGCAACCCTGACTTCAGCATTCAAGATGGCTGCACCCTTCATAAACAGAAGTGAGAGCTGTAGTTATACACTGTTTATCGCATTTGTGGCTCATTAAATGAGTCATAAACACAGTCATGTCCAACTGCTATCTCTGAACATGTTTCTACATTGTTTATCCCTAAAAAATACCACATAATGTGTTGTTATCAACTGGTATTGCTAACAATGGCAAACAATGAACCTGGCTAGAACTGAGGCCTGTTTCAGAAAGCAGGATTTCTTTCTTAGCCGGATAACTGGTCAGATTTAAGGTTGTTTATGGTAAATGTAAGTAAACAAAGAAAAGGTCAATTTAACTGGGGTTAACTGGGGTTAAACTTACAGCTGACAAGTTATCCGGCTAAGCGAGAAATCCTGGTCCCTGGTATTACTAAATGGATTTACGACTTCTTGTACTGGAACGCAGTTAACTCGGGTATTACATCATTCCTGTCTCCAACTTTTGACCTCCAAGGTAAAAGGAATGCAGCAACAGGTGTTACTGGTGAGGCAGCTTGGGTCACAGGCACTGCTGGTGAGGCAGTTCAGGTCACAGGCATCACTTTTGAGGCACCTTGGGTCACAGGCGATGGTGGAGAGGCATTTCGGGTCATAGGCGCTGCTGGCGAGGCAGCTCGGGTCACAGGCGCTGTTGGCGAGGCAGCTTGTGTCACAGGGACTGCTGGTGAGGCAGCTCGGGTTACAGGCACTGCTGGTGAGGCAGCTCAAGACAAAGGGGCTGCTGCTGAGGCAGCTCAAGACACAAGCGCTGTTGGCAAGGCAGCTCAGGTCACAGGCGATGGTGGAGAGGCAGCTCAGGTCACAGGCGATGGTGGAGAGGCAGCTCAGGTCACAGGCGATGGTGGAGAGGCAGCTCGGGACACAGGTGCTACTGGCGAGGGAGTGGATATGTCAGATGCTGGACTGGAGACAGAGGTTCCGCTGAACCGGGGACTGGAGATGAGGGCTTCTCATGACCAAGGACTGGGAACAGGGACTCCTATGGACCGAAGACTGGAGACTTTGGGGGAATCAGCTCTGGCATGGAGTCATAGAGCTTTAAGTGGGCCTCTCTGTAGTTGGAGAACTCCATCATCACAAACAATATCATCCTCTGTGTTCCTGGACAACATCAGAGCTAGTCAAGTTTGTGGCCCAGGACCTGACCCAGGACCATCAGTTTTCACCGCACAGTGCCGTTACAAGTATGGTGCGTGTAATGGTGGAGCAATCTGCACAGCAGCAGACTTACAGGGTTCGTCGGGCTCCTCCAGATCACTGTTGTTTAAAGGGAGGATAAGCGGGTTGTCAACAAACCATTCAGGTGTGGGGATAAGAGGCTCAGACTCAGGGAGGAGGCAGGGTGTGGGGGAGGGGGAGCAGGCTAAGATATGTCATTCTAGTGGCTCCCTGTTAAAGCCACGGGATTGTCTAGTGAGTTCAGTCATTCTGTCACTTATTGGTGTAGAGAAAGAGCGGTGATCCATGTAGCTTAGGGTTAACAAAAGGGCTCTTTGTTATAAGGGCAAACATTTCAACAAAAGTACAAACCAAAGGATCTTGAGGGGTGAAAACCTAACACAAGAAGAAATCACATGGAAGGGACTAGGGCTGACCTGGACAAAGGGAAAGACTGAACAAAACTATGACAAATGACACAAACCACAAACTGGGACCAACACAGAGCACTGACATCTAACATGACCGATCTGGAGAGGAGGTAAGGGCAGGTACATATATACACAGATAATGAGTGACGAAGCAGAGACAAGTATGAATGATTAACACAATAACACAAATAGATGATTATGGGATGGCAAGTGACCTCTGCTGACCAAACGGGAACATGACTGGACAGGTCCTGACAGTATTTGGTTATGAAATTACATAAAATTCTGTTTCATTATCCCTCAAAATGAAATGGGATATTTAAGAAAAAAATCTTGAATACTAACATGACGACCATGTTAACCTTGTTTTGCACCATCTTCAAATTTTTTCTACAAGCGCCACAAGTCAACTTTTGTTTAGGTACCGGTACAAAACAGGTGCCGTCAGCTGGGCATAGCTATTTGTGAGAAAGTTAGTTGATAAAAAAGTTCCTCTCACTGTGTGTAGTTGGTCTTCATCAATACCCAAATGTACTCTTACAATTCATGCTTGAATACTGGTTTGATGCAGTGGTTCTTGGGTAAAATGTTGCTCTAAAATAGTACCAATACTTATGATTAGAATGGTTGGTGAGTGTTCAGATTTTGCTGTGAAGAGCAGAACTGATTAGATGAAGGATAGCAGTACATTTATTAGTAAAGCACACAAGATGTGGTTTAAATCTTAATCCACACCTCATTACAAAAACTGTAAACTGTTCCTATATCCAAAGTAACCCCTCCTTAGGGCCTGCATTCATTTCTTTCCCTAGGAGTACGGTTGGAATAACATTAAACTCCTATACAGTTTTCTTTGTGTGTCATTTTGATTTATTATAAAGTCAGAAACTTAAAATTGCTCAGTCTTTACAAATGTTTATCTATATGAGTATTATTATGTAGAGAGCCACGTAATATGCCACACATTACGCCAATGAACATCGTGCCATTTGTTATCAGAAACGTTTGTCATGCTACTCCGCAGTAATTGAATGTGTGATCCTGGCCGTTTCCTTTATGGCACCTGAGTTATGATGATGAGTATAAATAGCCATTTTCCTCCACCCCGCTCAGGTATGAGTCACGCTGAGAGTGAAATGTGTGACATGGAGGCAAACTGTCACCCGCACCATAATTCACCAGGACTAGCCGTGAGATTCGACCCCAAGGCGAGCATTTCAGGCAGCACCAGCAATGCAATTTCATTTACACTTTCATTTTTTTTTTTACATCTTCAAACAATAACGTGAAAGTGAGAAAAATGGCAGGCTGGATTGGGGAGCGTCCCTGTGTGCTGAAGCAACAAGGAAACATCTTTCGGACCTTTGGCGGTTTCACCTGACAAGATGAGTCTGAATGTAGCCCTACAGACCACCGTCCATCTTCTCTGCTGTTACATTTAATACATTTGCATTTTGAATATCAATAAAAAGGAAACCAGCTCTATAACTTACAGCAAAAAAAAGAGATTTATTCTGTCCCTGAGTCACAGCCTAACCATAATTTTCACTGCTTGTTGGATATTGATCAAAATGAAAACAAATCAGACTCTGCACATGCAGCTACCCTGATTAACAACACTGGTGCAAGCACATTATTAACTTCCTGAACCAGTTAATTTAACATGTCAAATTGCAACTTCATTTTGTTTATTTATTTAAAGATGTTGATCACTAAAAATGACAGTGGCATTGGTACAAGGATCTACTTCTTTAGAAATTTCTGTATAAACAAACCTTACAGTTTTTTGCAAAGATGAACCTCAAAATGGAACTCCAAAGCCCAAGAAAAAAAACAAAAACGTTCCCACAAATCACTTTAGACTGATCCTGCCAAGTAAGAATGAGTTAGTTGTCAGCGGCGTGATTGAACTAATGGGTATGGTTGGTAGAATATTGCGGAATATATTCCCAAAAGTATGTTAAAATTGACTGATGCTTACATAGGCGTGGGCTCAACATCTGCCGATCAGTTACAGACAGACGGAACGTGAAGGACAGAGGATAAGCCAGGTCCTCCCTGTATTATTGCTGTGAGGACAGCAGGTGTGCTATTCATCTCTCTGAATCAATGTCCACTGTGATTTTCCCTTTTTCTTAACCATCCTGTGAAAATACCAGAAGCAGGCTGTCAGCCAGCATGACGGCAATGAGAGGATGCGCTGACGGACCTATGATTTTGGAGCAAGTGGATCCTGTCAGACAGTGGTGACTTGTCCAAATGTAGTGTCCATATGAGCCCATTTCCAGGGGGGGGAGTGAGATTATTTACACATTACAATGACATCATGCCTAATCTTAAATGTTTAAACAAACTTTTCTTTTCTCCCCAAGGGTGGCAGTTTTCAGCTGGCTTACATGCCCCTTTTAGCATTTGCAAACGGAAATAGCACATATCTCATAGTTCTATGCGTTTTCATTTATTTATTAATTTTTAGTCCCAGGACCCCTTTTATGTTGATCTTCTGGTTACCAGTCTGTCTAGTTACAAAACAGCACAGCTAAATAAGATAACAGTTTTTTTCCTGCCATAAATATAGTGTCACAGCACAGTGCTCAGGGGTTAGCACTGCATTCTGCAGTCCCCTCGGTCAGCTATACAGCCTACCAAACGAATCACTGGGGACCTTCTGGCCCCTGCAACATAACATACCAGGTATCCTATAGTATATCCTAGTGAAAGTTATTCATGGGAGGTAGCACTTGGCAATTCAGAACGGTTCATATAAACTCTGGGCACACCAGACATCCAGGGCTTGTTCTCGTCCGAGCTTTTGTATCCATTTGTGTGGTCTCTAAAGGATTACGGATCTGTGGAGGCGTTCAAACAGGGTACTGTCATTCATTTTAACTAGGTGAGTCTAACTTTGTTCTAGTTAGAGAACTCCAAACTCCTCTGAGACGAGAAGCGTGAAAACTCAAACATGCCAGTGGTTTAGTGGTTTTCCCTGTAATATTACTCAGTATGACAATGTAGTGCTTAGTGGCTAACACTAGAAAAGGCTGTTAGGAAAACTTTTGACTTTATTTAAAACCTTAACAAATGGGCTGGTGGGACTCAGCGGGTTAGGAGGCTCTGTTCTGCTTGGAAGGCCGCTGGTTCAAATCCCAGGGCTGGCAGAGTGATTTCTAATTTTTTTTTTGCTTGAGAGACTTGGTTCAGGGGCAGAGTGACCCTGCTTTTTCAAAAATACGTTGGTCTAGATAAAAGCACATGTGAAACATATGGAAGAATTGTTAGAAATACTGTAATGTGTGAAGCTAACTGGTTTGCCCTTCATGTTTCTCAGATGGATCTTGCATAATTACTGTAAGTAAGTACAGTCACATTATCTGAACTCCCCACCTTATCGACACTGTAGTCAGCCTGAATGCTTCTACGCCCCCAGCAGCTGTGTCAGTCAGCATCGCTACAGGGAGCTCTGGAGGGCTGACCTCAAAAGCTGCCCCCCCCCTCCCGGCTTGGAGAGGAGGTCAGAGGGACACAAACCTGATGTCACACTGTGATGTACGAAGCTGATTATGAAGCTGCCAAAATTTCAACATAATAATTCAGAAAAACAAAGCAAATACTCATATGAAGATAAAACCTATGAAAATTGATTCTTCATTCTCACAGACAATTCCCTTCCTTTTCTAAATCATTGATTAAAATTGTTTTAGATCAGAAGTTTGATCAGTAGTTAGAAGACTGGGTGTGACCATGAAGTCCATAAAGCATACCAAAATGTAAATGTCAAAGGAAACTGAATGCACAGCATTTCTGTTTTCATCATGAGTAGCAACTGATTTTTCTGAGAATATTACTAACAGTCTACCTTTGCTGTCATGAAGTTAGAGCAACTTCCTATTTTCATGTCCAGACATTTCCACAGATATGGAAAGTGTGTCATCATGATTGGTTGAGAACACCTTGCATTAGCTCGTCTTCTGCTCTTGTAGACACTAAATTGTCTTGAGACTGAACAGGACTTGACACATCTACCCACACTGTCTACAGGCAAATCAAATGAATCTTCTTAACTACAAAAATGCAATGCTGTTTTCAGTGTATTAATATGATAACCTTAATTACTACCCTTTGGAAGTATGTCTTATGAATTTCATTTGCATATGCACACATCTGCAAACCTGAATTATTTCACACTTCTTTACAATTATTACAGCCAACCCTTTTTTTCTGAATTCTGACGTTGTGAGCATGTCTGTAATTTACAGTTTTACAAGCGACAAAACATTCAATATAAATAACTAATATAGTTCTTGCGTGTAAATTACATATGTTTGGCACCACTCTGTGCATCCATAAAAAATTTAAGGGCTCTGTAGAATAAACAGAACAGTTTGTTTAAAAGCTGGATTGAGTACTGATGACTAATTGATACCTTTCTATGGGCATTCTGGACCCATTTGGGTCGAAATGCGAAATGCTAGCAAAAGATTTATCGGCATCAAACAAGTCAGGCAGCACGGAGGGTCTAGAGGCTGTTTTATAAAGCATGCATGGCCATGGATTTTATCGTAAATTGGGTGCATGTTAATATCCTCTCAGACATTAAAAGTGATTCAAAGATGCCTGTACATCTCTGCAAGCTTCCAGGCGGTGCAGACGAATGGTTTGCCGCGGCTCCGCAGCTGTATTTCAACCATTATGCTGAACAGCATGAAAGGTCTGCTAACAGGGCAGCATCAGATAGTAAATCCTGAAATGCTGCTGTTAAACAACATGCTTTAAATTAAAATGCCATTAAACAACAAACATTTAAAAACATCATAAAATGCTACCTGATGAAATATACACACATTTATATTAGTTTTTAATGTAACGTAATAAACCGCAGCACTGCCCATTCCTATCAGTTTCTTCAAGTCTTATGGGTTTTTTTACATAAACTATGTTCCTGTCCTATGACAGGCTCAACATACATGGATCAAGGTTTATTAGGAAAGATATTTTGGTGCTAGAAATGGTCGAACTGATATGAATCCACCTTTTTCCCCATATTTAGTATCTAAGTACCAGCATCCCACCCAGCGTATTCCCTGTCTTGTGACCCATGCTTCTTGGCATTTCACACATTTGCATAAGCAGTTTGTTGGTACCCTACAGGTAGACAAAATAATAGGCTATGTGTGCATCAGATGCATGCATTAACGCGTAAGGTAAACAAGATTCTTGTCCCCCCAAGCACAAACATCTGCCTATGATTATGGCCTGCTCCAGCAACCTGGAGGTAGTGGGACTATCAGCAGATGACCAAAAAAAAAGACCCCGGAAGAGGCTTTAAACAACTAGTAGCCCCTTCCTTCATAACCCCCTTTAAAAGCCCAGCCATTCCCCTCTCACTCCTCCATTTCTTAACGCCTAGCAGTGTGGTGATCAGGGCTGCTTTCTGAAGTTCAGTCTGTCGATGGATATCCAGAACCCCACTGCTGTTGCAGTGTGGTGATCAGGGCTGCTTTCTGAAGTTCAGTCTGTCGATGGATATCCAGAACCCCACTGCTGTTGCAGTGTGGTGATCAGGGCTGCTTTCTTTAGTTCAGTCTGTCGATGGATATCCAGAACCCCTCTGCTGTTGCAGTGTGGTGATCAGGGCTGCTTTCTGAAGTTCAGTCTGTCGATGGATATCCAGAACCCCACTGCTGTTGCAGTGTGGTGATCAGGGCTGCTTTCTTTAGTTCAGTCTGTCGATGGATATCCAGAACGCCACTGCTGTTGTTTTCTCCCCTAGTCCAGTTCCAAAGATCAGAAGTGGGACCTTAGATGTTCATGTGTAATTATTAGTTATTAGTGTAATGGCATAGCTTCTCCTTTCTTATTATTTTGGGAAATATTAGCTGGATTTTGAACATTCCTAAGCAGGTGTGCACAGTCACTGCTGCAGACCTGCAGGATAGTTCCTTTTCGGATCCATTGGAAGGCGATTTAGCAGGGTGCTTGGGTCGTTCTGCTATGCCTGCCGAAGACAGAGATGGGGAGATGCAGGGGAAGCCCAAGTCGAGCTCCTCCATACTGGAAACTCCTTAGAACAGTCATAGGATCGTTCCCTTTCAGGGCTATTATTATATGCCACAGCCATTGCCGATTATTTGTACTGATGTGACAAAAATGCTGCTCCCAAAACCCATCAGGAAATACTTTTTGCTGGACAGTGACTGGCTAAAATGCGAAGTCAATTGCTTGATTCCATTGGCTAGGAAAGTATACAGATATTTTTGGTAGTGTACGAACTATTAATAATGGCACTTTATTAATCCTTGAGCCAAAAAATGCAGTTAAACATTAATCCACCTATCCATTATCTGTACCCGCTTGTCCTATTTTCTAAAAAGAAAATGGATAAACAGATGACATCAAGCTATCTCATTGAACAGCAAGAAAACATCACTAGTCACTGTGAGCTCAATACATCAATTTTATGAAATATTTTTTTATAAATCATACATAAATTTGTAGCTTACTGTGTACAGTATAGTACAGTGTAGTATAGTATAGTATAGTATAGTATAGTATAGTATAGTATAGTAGTCCTAGGAAAAAACAGAGCCCACTGCACACATGGCAGAACACACAAGGACTACTGCATCATGCTTGCCAAAGCAGAAAACAGCTTTGTTGTTGGCTTTATCGACTGAGTTTTAGTAAAGAAAAATAGGAAACATATAAGTGAACAAGATCTATTTTCAGTCTGTGAAAATGTTCTGACTGTGGACTCATTAGCTGGCCTATCAGTGTGGGCCGTGACACTGCCAAAGTGTGAAAGCAGCTCCTGTCAGGAAGGCAGGCCAACAGACTTTTTGCAAATGCTTTCAGGGTTCGATACCAATGGGATGAGGTGGGGTAACAGAGATGGAAATAATTAAAGAAGGAGTGAAGTTTGCCGACAAAAACTTGGGAGTGATGAGAAATTGGGTTAAAATATAAATAACTTTTTAATCTTGATGTAACTTTAAACTGGCATTTTAATAAACATTTTTAAAATTTTTTTATGAGTTTTAGATACTCCATTTTCAATATTTAAATTAAAGCCAAACTGACTTTAAGGACGACGGCTGGCCAAAGGATGCCTTTATATTCATGCAGTCCCAGTCTTTGGCTGAGAAGGTATTAAGCTGTATTCATGGCGCCTCCATCCACATGGAAATTGCCTGGAAATACCCTCAAGTTTAAAAAGTTAATATGAAATTTTATACACTAGGTTTCTACCCATTTTTAATCACGTGCTGGTGCTAATATGCTCCTCCACCAAAAGCATTCTATAAGGGTTAAGCTTGCCCGAGCTGACCTTGAAATTTTCATTTATATACTGTATACTGGGTTTGTTATTTTGGTCATGGCTGATAAGGAGTCTGGATCCAGTTGTTTGACTTTCATTTCTGTTGAACACATTCCGTCAAATATGAAAAGGCTTTGTGTTGCTGGTGGTGTTTATTGTGGTCCTCAGGTATCTATCAGTTTCTTTTTGTCCCGAACAGAAAAGCGCACCCCAGGGGCAAATGTGATTCTCACTGGCACATTTTTATATCCATGCTGCGGTGTCCCGGCACCCACTAGGGAAGCGCAAAGAATGAAGAAGTCAAGAAGCAGCGATGGCTATTCTGGAGGATGCCTTCATCTCAGAACCTTCTACTGCGTAGCTGGAGTCAGGAGAGCAGGGATTGCAGGGAGGAGCATCGGAATATGACAGAGGTGGGGTTCTGCATATGTAATCCCCCACTGTGGCTCACCACGCTCCTTGTGACACTCGGCCACTATGAAACATACTGCTGTGTATCGGTACTGCGCTCTGACTGTGATACCCAAAGGAATAAGTAGTGAGCGGCCAGCTTGCCGTCCTCCCTGGAATTCTCCGGTAATTTATGAGCTAACAAGGGCCCTGGTGGTCGGAGGCTGTACAGATGCAGAGATATCATCCTTCCTATTGAACGTTGTTCCATGACGAGCCGCAGAAGCACTAGAGGCGTACAGACGCTGATTTGAGTACTGGGCCTGGCTACCACTTTGCGTTAAGAGGATTCCTTTTGCTTTGTATCCAATTAACCTGAGTTAGAGGCAGTGGAACACTTGCAATAGCACTTCAGTATAGTCAGGAGACCAGCTTCAACTATTAACAGGAATATAGTGGTCTGTATCCCACTTTTCTAATTAAAACCACTGGGAATGATCTTTTTTTTTTTTAGCTCAGAAACGTCAATGAAAGCCAAGGGTACTTTTTATTGTAGCGACAGAATAGTTTTCCTGCCTGCTCTACGGTCTGTAGGTAGCAAGGGAGACAATAGGGAGAAAAGTGAAAATAACAGGAAATAACGGCAAAGTTCCAGTGTGGAATAATGGAACAGTGCCCCTCTAGCTCAGGTACCTTCACACTGCATCATACTGTGCAAACAGACATACAAATGAGGTTTTACAGTAGTTATTACTGGGAATAAAGAGCTCATTATGAAGGCTAGCTATGTTTTTTGAAAAAGAAACTCCTAACACTTGTAATTTGTTGAATTAAATGAAACCTGCACTATGGATTTCAGCTAAGAGAGGTGAATTAAACAATGAACGAGGGCATGGCAAAGGGCTCTCCTCTGGGAATCCCTTTCTGCAGTAGCACTCCCCTATACTGAGCTGGCACATTGGCCACGCATGTGACTGGCCTCCAACACGGAAGTGAAATCCTTCTTAAGGGGGTCAGGTGGTCTTTAATTTCGGCAGCTGAGCTTATAACTCATGGTCCCCAGGTGACAGTGCCATGTGAATAAGACACGTTTATACTGTCATAATGCCATTTATTCAACCACAAGATAAATAAAGCATATGCATCTCAAATATATATTTTATGTGGATGGCGCAGTGACACGGGGATAACCGTGTTACCATGGTTGATGACCTGTTACCACTGTTGTCTGGCTTCTCAGCTACGCAAACAGGATTTACAATGAGAGCCATAGTTCTTCTCTGTCTCTGTAAAGCCTCTTTAAGCTTGGGGCTGCTACAGCTACTCTGGGCTTCAGGCTCACAGCAGATCCTGGCTTGCATTCAGCCCTGAGATCTAGACTGAGCTGCTCCTCATTCCAGCAATTACTCTCTAATCATAGGACCCAGGGCAAAAACGCTCTCTTTAAAAATGCACTTATTTAATTAGCCCTCATTTATTCATTGGATGTCATTAAAAGGCCTCCAGTTAATCATTTATTTATTAACTGGTTTGTTTTTGGTGGTGTTTCAGAGGACGACACATGAGCGTCTGACCTAAAAATGGCACAATTATTTCAGTACAAAGTCAAATGAAGCCATCCACTGCAAAACAAAACAAAAACATCAAAAGGCGTCCGTGATGAACAATGTCTGACTGAATTTAAACAGCGAAGGAAGGACTCACAAATCATTTCTCAATACTCAGGAAAAAAATCAATAAGGTGCTGAATAAATGGACGTGGTTTGCTGTCATAGGGACAGACCCAAAGCCCAGGATCACAGAACAGCCTGAAGTAAATCATTTACTCGACTGGTCTTTTATCACAAGGGAGGTCTGACCTTGGGGGAAATGCATTCAAACTGCAAGCATTGCGTCGGGGAGTCGTTAGGAGTTAGGAGGGCCAAGATCGATGCTGCTCCACTGAGCAGTTCTGTCTCACCTGCATCTGCATAGCACGTGGAAATCTGGGCTCGCCTGTTCTCTTCAGCTTTCATCATCTTTCTTTTATCCTCGACATCAATTGTCGAGCTTTTAGTCTGCAAGTATAACGGTCCATTAAGGGAGACTTTCATGGTGGCCGTAATCCAAAGGAATAAAATAATAAACACAGCAGAAAGAGAAAGGGCCAATAATTAAAGTTTCCGGAGGAACACCGATGTTGAGAAATAATGGTGCACCTTCTGACTGAGAGCTTTCCTCAGCAGCCGGAAGGACTCAAGGGCTCAGTTTCATTTAGTTCTCAGACTCATGAAATAAAAAACTTTTCTTGTTTTTTTTTTCTCAGTCCTTCCCCATTATGTACTCATTCTCTTACATCTGTAGTTGGTGGTGCTGTGTGGCTCTGGGGGTAGGGATAGTAAAAAGCCTATTATCAGAAGGTCCCTGGTTCAAGTCTTGTGCCTAGACAAGTGATGTCACTCCTGAGCTAGGCCCTGAAGCCCGATAGTTCCATGGGTGCTGGATGCTGGTTGACCTGGCACATCACACACCCGTATCTATAGCTGTGTATCTGATAGAGAGCAAGATGGATTTTGTGAAAAGACAATTTCCCCATGGGGATGAATAAAACATCTCTATTCTAATTACAGTCAACCATCATTTTTGACATGGAGGTGAGAGAAATTAAAAATGATGTTAAGACCTAAATTATACAGGCACACAAGCAGTCAGTTGATCTGCAGTGAAGCCTATTTTGTAATTATTTACCCAAATTTTCTGCCTCAAGTCTGACTCGATATGGTGTTGCTTGAGTGTGGCCTGCTGGCTTCTCTGGCTGCAGCCAGGCTGGTCCTGGGCCAGCTGTCTTTTGCATATCAGTGTGTAGCAGCCTCCCTATTTGCATAACTCATTTCCCAGCATGTGTTTTTCCCAGGTAGCTTTTGAAAGCGTAATAAAAAAAAGGTGAGTAGTCATGATCTGACAAATGTTAAAACAGTATAAGAAACACCGGCACAGAAAAGGTAATCGAGTGTCTCTCGGCAATGAAAAATGACAATGCCCCCACCTACCCCGACCCCCCCGCTCACCCTCACTTTCAGTCTGAGCAATCGAAACATGAGGAAGGACTTTTAAACAGTACGAGTACGTCCTGAAATGAAAAAGGTTAGCTATCATAGCATGTTGTTTATTAATGTTGTACCTTGGCTCAGCGGGTTCCATAATCACCTCGCAGCCTCACGCATCTGGAAATCAGATTCACCTTCATTATTGCATAGCTTGCATGTCCTCCTTATGCCCGTGTTGGGTTCCTGCGGATACTCCTGTCTCCCACCACATTTCAGCGACATACTGTTCAGATGAATCACTTTCACCTGACGCTAAATTTTCCACCCATGCATGTTCATAAATGTCCTACAAGGTATTTTCACCCAATGCAAGCTGTCCCTGATGTTACTGATGATGGATTCATCAATAGATGGCTGATCCTGTTCTCATTCTAAGTGGTTCTGCTCAGTATGAGAAAAAAATTTCATTTCATATCAGAATAAAAGGCTTTATTTGCAATTTAATGGATCCGTTCTTTAGTGCAACATTCATTACCTGGCCTCACATTTTGAACAGGCCTCCTTAAACAAGTTGTTAGCAAATTTAGCCTAAACCCTAGGATCCACAATTTAAAGTAACTAATGTATATGTTTGTTCGCAAACAAATCTACCTCCCTAAGACATTCATTGCACCTTTCTTTAATCTGTTGCTTAGAAGATAATTGAATCCAAAGTGATTTTTGTAGTGTTTTGCTGGATCAGATAAAGTGAAACAAATGAGCACTTGAGGTAGGTCACTTTCCGCTAAGAACACCAGGAAGAGTCACTGCGAAGTACGGGGTTTCCCAGGCTGAAGCACAGGGGTCTCTGCTCAGAAAGGGGCCTCAACTATCCCCCCTCCCTGGTTGGGTCAACAATTACAGCATTTTAGAAAATTGTAACGAGGCCTCTACCCCCAGCTTCTACCAGTGTCAGACACCTTTCTTAGATGGAGGAGGTGGGCTATGGCCGTGTTGTAAAAATATCTGAAGGAGGATGGTGGAGGTGCGGATGGTGGTGGGCGGAGCAACAGGAAATATTTATCGAGCGCTGGGGGATGTGGGGTAAATTGCGCTGTCTGTTTCAGTTCGGTGTCTGGTTCAGTCCGGTTAAGTCCGGTTGAGTGCAGTGGAGTCCGGTTGAGTACGGTTGAGTCCAGTTGAGTGCGGTGGAGTCCGGTTGAGTACGGTGGAGTTCGGTTGAGTCCGGTTGAGTATTCCTGATATAGTTGGTAGATTTACCTTTATGTCAGTGACAATTACACAGAACAATTCAGAAGGTCATGAGGGCAGAAGTATATTTTCAAAACGGGCAGCTTCTGTCATTGGTGTGGCGGGGGGGCATCCACATACTTCACATGACATCTCGAGGCACTGCCTCCACAGCGTGAGATACGCAGAGATAGATCCAGGTGTGGGGGGCACAGAGTGAAATTCAGAGATTGCGACCAAATGAACAGAAGGTACCAAGGCCACAGAAACTCAAAAGCAACATTAAGACTTAAGGAATCGGGTGATCAGTACAGTCAGGCTGCAGTAAGCACCGAATGTACCAGAAGATTAGAAGAAGTCACCAAATTAACTGACCAAAAGACCATGAACCAGGCGACTGAGGCTTGATGTGGTGTACAGGCTTGAAGCAGACTAAGATGTGAACTGCAATGGCTCCCACGCTGCGGCAGCAGGCATAACAACACAGTGCAAATACTTTCTAATTAATGTTACAGCAATACACCAATGCAACTCAGATCTACAGTTTATTTTTTGCACTGCTGCTATTCAGAAATATGCATAAAATAGAAAATAATATTAGTATCTCTTGATCCTTTTACACTTATGGACAACGGGCATTCAAATTCCATATCCAAATGGAAAATAAAATTTGATTTAACGTTATTTTAATTTTCAGCTTAGTAGACCTATTCAGTAACTATAAACGACCAGAATAAATACAACATTAATCACCATATGGTTAGGCCATAATAATGCCATTAACCTTTAAATGTAAGAATGAGTTTCTGTAACCTGTAACAGGAGCCAATCCCAGAAAGGATACAGCAGGTACATCACAGAGCGGGAACCAGCCTCTCACTTGCTCTCTCGTAAACACAACGTTGAAATAAATGCTTTTCACATTGCGGGGAAATTTGGTCCCCACCATGTAATACATACATAACCCCCCCACACCCCACCCCCCTCCCCACCCCCACCCCACCACCCCACCCCCCACACACACCCCACCCACCACCCCCCCCC
>JAOYFF010000046.1:9006156-9025503 GCA_025773925.1 Cryptomyrus ogoouensis
AAAAGACTTCCACCAAGCACGACAAAATAGCCCCCCACCAGAAAAAAAACAAAACACACCCACCCCCCCCCCCCCCCCCACACACACACACACACACAGTATAGTTACCAAATCGGCATTTGCAGATTTTCCAGTTAAGATTTATTTTTAAACCTCTTGCTTCTTTCTCCTCCAAATTTTTGCTCATGTTTAATGACATAAAGGTCAGCCAGGTAATTGGATTTTGGGAATTTGTAACATGTTACCACGCAGTAAATGTTATGTGATGAAAAACTGGAACAGATGTAAGTGATATCCCATCCATTGATTTTACAACCGTTTATCTTTAAAAGGTTAAGGGATGGGGCCTGGAGTCTGCAGCATGGGACACAAAGCAGGGGAGAAAGGGCCACATGACATCCTACCTCAGGAAACACACAAGCACGGCCTTAAGGGAATGCAGAGATGCCCACTCATCTAAGCGATCAGCTAACACAGGAGGAGGAGCGGTCTGATAGTTCCAGGAAACTATGCCATTTGTCATAATGGTTTTCTAAATATTGCAGTAAAATGAATGGAATTCCATGTTTAGTCAGCACATATTCAATGAATTTGCAGAGAGCAGGATATAATGATGTTCAGAGAGATGTGTACATTCTCTTTTGAGCATTGTCACAACGGAAAGCGCCCGGAGCGCAGACAAAAGTGCAGGACGCCAGGAGTCGGGGGCAAATACGGGGTTTAATTGAGGTGGAGACAAAGGGAACAGGCAGAACCGCAGGTTGACATTACAATGACCAGACTGGGGAAACAAACGGAAACATGGACTAAATACATTGGACTAATGACAACAATCAGAAACAGCTGGTAAACATGGGGAATCCACACAGGGTTAACGAGGGGGCGGAGCGGACGATCGGGGCAGGACAGCATTACGTAGCAGTTAAATTGAAGTGACATTTGTGCAAATTGCTTTATTTTTCATAGAGTACTGTGAAATTGTTTGTGAAAATTCGGAATATAAGAATCACATGCCTTTTAAAATCTGACTCCACTTAACTGAAAAAAAAACAGTGCCCACAATAATTAAGTTAGAGGAAGTGTTATGGAAACACATAAAAAAATTTACAACAAAATTTGCAATAAGCTACTATGATAGTGACAGACAAAAATACATGTGTAGATATAAACTAAAGAGTAGAACAATGAACCAAAGGTCATTCTGTATACCATCCTGACTCTAGCAATTAATGTGTTCCTGTTGACTAACCAACAAACCACAGCCCCCTCATATAGTAACATATCACACAATTCCCCTGAATGGTACGGCAAACATCTTTGTGGTTTCTGCTGCAAATATGATCATCAGTGCCAACATGAGCTTAAGACATGATCTCACGTTACACCTGAATCCTTCCTTGGTTTCTGACAAGAAAAGGGGGCCAGATCAGATTAGATTTATGCACCTGTTTCATGCGTTTCAGACTACAGACTAAACAGTTTAATTTCAAATCAAAGTCACATTTAAGAATCAAAACAAAGAATTTCAAATCAAAGCCACATGTAAATTAAAGCAGTGTGGTCAGAATGAAAAATTTCCTCTCCCTGTTTGCAAATATGCATCTATAACTATTCAGTACACACATTTTCATTATTGTACACAGAAGTCTCAAAGTAAAGACAAAAATAAATTGTGCTTATATTTGCATGAGTCCAATAAAGCAGTTTCAATATAAAAGCCTTTCACTCTACTATGTCTGCCATCAGAATGTTTTTTATCAGCTTATAACATTGCTCTTAAAACTGAAGGTGAATGATTATGAATAAAAAAAACTAAAATCTAAATCTAAAACCTATTTTACAAATGGGTCTAAAAACAGAAGCCTGACAACCATTGAAGGTACGCTTCATAACTACAAAGATCTTTAATGTTTTAAAATGAAATTAACCAAGTTGGTCCGTGAATACTCCCCCCCCCCCGACCCCAACCCTGTGAACCAGCACTTCATAGTTCAGCAAAAAAAATAAAATCTAAAAACAACACAGCGCACTGCAATGTTGCCTAAACACTGGCCAGCAGCACTGTCTGAACATAAATCCTGGATGAAAGCTTGTCCTCTATCACCCACCAGCTGTTTTGCACAAGTCCAAGCTCCTTTATCCCCTTTTTTCATCCAGTGAACACCTTGAGAAAGGGTATTTTTGTAAAGAAATAACCGAATTTTCTTCGATTTCTGCGATTCCTCTTGATATTAGCATCCCATGAAAGTACCGGTCAGCTGTCTAGCTAAGGAGCAGGAGTGGTGGTTTCCATTCACTGCCAATAACAGTGAGAGTGTCTTGGGGAAGCTGCGCCCCACTGGAACTCGAAGAAAAAAAAAAAAAAACAGTTAGAGAGCCTCAGGTCACAAGATAAAGGACTGACATAGACATTAACAAGCATTATTGTACATGAGCTGTGTCCCATTTTGGGGGCTGCAGTCTTCTAAGGCTGACTGTGTCACAGTGTGACAAAGCTGTCCCATTTCGAAGGCTCCTTCTAATGCATCCTTCCCTCCCCAGGCCTCAACTTATCCCAAGATTCATTATATGTATTATTACAAGGACACGGTCTACAGAGGCTATGTAGATCGCATCCTACGAAGGATACAGCCCCTTGGGACACAGCTATGGCCACTCTTTTGGCTGATGCCCTTTCACCCAGGAAGTATATGTGTTCACACCAATAAATTAAATACAATTTCGAATCAATTTTTAATGAATGCTGAGATACTAAAATACGTACTGTGTGAGTAAACAAATTCTATTTCATAACTACTTAGCATTCTGATTCATTTATGTTTAGTGTGTTTTAGTCAACGTCCTTCTCTAGATATTTGGAGGGGTGCCTCACATTAATGATCTGCCATGAATGATGGAGTCTTTGTCTCCGAATATTATTCATTAGGCCAGAAGACATTCATTTTGTGTCAGTTTGTTACACATCGATTTTCTTTTTTAATTAGTACTGAACCTGTCGTGTGCTGAAGCGGTGGGAGGGGCAGAGAAATCCCGAAGGCAGCCTTGGAGATGGTTAACCCCGAAGGGGAGTTTATTCGAGTGATTACAGTGGGGAAAAGGTCCCTACGAGGACCTACCGGGAGTTAGGGCGAGCAACAGGTAAACCATGAGCAGACTGGGGAGCACAGGACAGAGGACACTGAGGACAGACAGGTGTAAGACATCACAACGGACTGTAGATGATCGAACACCAATCAAGGAGAGCTACATGGGGGCAGGTGTGAATGACTGAGGACACGGGAGGGCCAGCAGGGGAGACATCTGCTGGCCAAATGGGTGCAGGACAGGACTGAGGGAGACAGAACATGACGGTACCAAACCTGCACTCAGAACAATGTATTTCAGCTGTGCTAGTGAAAGTCAGTTGGAGCTGTTTATGTAGAGCACTTATTATATTAATAATACTGGTGTTTTATAATACTACAATGCTCAAGGGAAAATACACACATAAAGACATACACACACACATATATGTATGACGAACTGCAATACAGATGATACCATGCCTAAATGGGCAGTTCTGTCATGTCACGCCTCCAAGGGGGGGGGCGTAATCCCAGCTCCCTTCTGTAGCCTTTACACAATGTCCCTGCTTCCTCTGGGCTCCCCAGTTTGCTTCTACATTCCAAAGTCATGCAGTGTGACGTGACATCCAGCTGCAAACCGGCCACATACCACCAGGGGGTGATCAGCACCACGCGCGCCAATGGTAACCATGCTTTCTTCACTGTAACCTAAAGCCTGTAATGCACCAAGCTGATTTTCGGCCGGCGAAGGCTGTGCGTACCTATTGCACTTCTGTGTGCGGCACAGTCAGACACAGTTGGTCCCCACTGGCACAGTTTTGATCGACTGAGCGTGTTCAGTTATCTGATTGGGCTGTATGTCGTATGGGGGATTGCTGCCTCCAAAGTATGCCCCCCCCCCCATTTGTAACTACTGTGTCTTGCATTTTTGTTAATAAATCCTGCTCTGATTGTGGTTCCCCTATTATATCTGTCTCTGGAGCCTTTGTGCTTGTGGCAGAAGGTAGCCTCTGAATGACTAATAGCGTATGACTGTTATGTCTCTGTGTGTGTGCAGGTGTGTGCATCCTCTGTGACGGGCTGGTGTCCCATCCAAGTTGTACCCTAGCCTTGTGCACCATGCTGCCTGGAATTGCCTTGCCCCGTAACCATCTGCCATGACCGTGGCCAGGATAATTCATTTTGACTCTTCTTTTGACAACCACATATCCATCTATTACTTCCATCTGCTAATCTGATACAGGGTTATGGTGAACCTGGAGTTCATCCCAAGAAGCACAGGCATCAGAGGATGGTGATGGTGAAGACGCAGAGCTTGTAGACAGCTTCTGCCTCCCAATCAATAACAACAAAGCATCCCACAGTTGAGAAAGACGCCGCAAACCGGCACTTGACAGAGCTGGGATGAAGGGCCTAGAATAAAATCTTCAAAAGTACGGACAAGTGTCTAAGAACAAAGATGAGGGCTGTACAGAATGTGGTGTTTTCTGTGAATCTGTATGGATGTAAAAGTTGAAGCAGGACAAGAAGGGTATCAGTGCTTTGCTGCTAGCAAAGACTTTTTAGAATATACTATAAGGAAAGCACAGAAGTGGATTCACCATCATATCAAGCCTGAATTTATACTTAAAGCACATGCAGCCTGTATGCTACATACATTCACTTTTTTAAAAAAGTTGAAAATGAAACCAGTAACACAGTGTTGCGAATCCAAATGCAGAGTGATTAAGGCACCAAAACGACAGGCAGAAGTTGTGGTCAACAGAAGAGGCAGGAGTGTGAAATCCCAAAGGTCTGTCCGGGGGGTGCTGGGTAAGGCAGCCGCACGTGCAGACACGGGAAATGCAGTTACGCAGTCATACCTAGCGAGGGATCAGATCACACACTAACTGGGCTGGGTATCAAGAAGATAACACAGAACCACACAGGAGGAGAATGGGCACTTGGGGAAAGGCTAGGATCAAGAATGGTCAAGATCAGACGAGTTGACAATTCCTCTCAATGATGGAACTGGCTAGACCAATTAAGGTTAAATAAAGCTGCCAATTAAGTGACAGTGGGCAGCAACAGTCAGCACTGTGGTAAGGGAGACTGGCTGAGGGTGCGTAGCTCAGAGGAGAGACGGAAGTCCCTCTTCTCAGTATTTATTCTATCATGATGACAGCGTGCCATTGGGAGGCTTGAAGAAGAAGAGAGAAGACAGTACGTTTTAGAGGAATTATGTGGATATCGTCACCAGAAGATGACATCAAGATGACACCTAATTAATAATATAATTACAGCTTCATGTGGCATGTGGAACTACCACTGTCTGTCTGCTATATGAAGCTGTGATTATATTTGGGTGCCACATTCCATATAGACACATACATACAGAGGGGGTGGACGAAATAATAAAAGAAATCTAAGACACAAGTCTCAGGGTTGATGCCCTTTGTGACCTTTCTCCATTTGGCCAGCAGGCATTGCTGGCCATGCCACCTTTCCCCCCCTCTGTCCTTCAACCCTTGTGTGTTTCCCCTCCTACCTGGCCTGCCGTGTAGCTCTGTGGGCTAAGCATGTGACAAAAATTATAACTCTCTCAGCCATGGGTTCAAGGCTGGTCTTTGACCAGCCTCATCTGTCTGTTTAATAAATAAATTGGTTTCCTGTTCCCCTGTATTTCTTTCCTACCTGTCTTCCTATTTAAAATGACCCTGCTTGTGTTGTGTTCTGGTTCTGTATTGTACTTTTGTTTCATCTCCCGGGGTTTCCTTAGTTCCAGGTTTGTATTTGTTGTTAATTGTTAGGTAAGTTCCTTCTCTTTGCTTGTTACCTTGTGTTCATGCTAATTGGTTGTTATGGTAATATGTCACTCCTGCTCACTTGTTAACCAGTTATCTGTTTGTATTTAAGTGCCAGTGTCTGCTAAGGTTTTTTTTTTTTTTGATTTGATTTGTTTTGTTTTGTTTTGTTTTGTTTTGTTAGTCATTGTGCTTTGTTCTGAGATACTTTGTCTGGTTCTCTGGTTCTGTATGAGCTTTTTCCCTGTGTAGGTCTATTTCATGATTTGGTTTGGAGTGTTTCCTCCTTTTTATTTATAACCCCTCATGGTCCGGTTATTTTTATGTTTTATTTTTTCCCAGTGTTTGTTTTGGGCTCCCTGATAAACCCCAATTGTCTCTTGGAGCTCCAGGTGGATCATCACCTCTTCCCTGCGTGCACCATGTCCTGTGTCTGTTACAATCAAGGGCCAGTCTGGGCCACCGTTGTCTTCAAGCCTAAATCTTCCTTAGAATGTTGTGTGAAGTGTAATCCATTTCTCAAAAAGAACCTCCAGTTCTATAACATGTGAAGGGCACAGGGACTTATTTGCACGTTAGGACTTCTCATATCAGTGATATTTAGGTCTTGCAGCCCATAGCAGAAACCACTCTTCAATTTCTTTATCCTTGTGTATGAATATGGAAAGTCTTATTACTTGGCTGTTGTATAGCCATGCAGAGTACTCACTGGACCTAATGACTCCCAAGGGATGACCGCCCAAACCGACAGACATTGTTATTAGAGGAATCTTTTGGCTTTCTTCAAACTCATCCCCTTGTAGGGAAAGGGGGAAAGACCCATTAGACCTCATTTCTTTTTTTTTCTATTGCTCAGGGGTCCATATCTTGGGCTCCTTTCATCTTTGTGAAGTTCATGATGGACAGTTTCAAACACAAAGCTTCAGTCTTGTGGTTATTTCTGAAGCCATTCATTGGTAGTGTTCAGCAAGTACCCCATTAAGTGTCTATCGATCACTGTCAGAGATATCTGACTTGTAAACGGTCGTCTTTTTTGATGCAATTTGTCCATGTTTGGAATGCTTTCAAGTAAACATAAGAAATTTGCAAACGAGAGGCAGTTATTTGGCCCATCAAGCTCATTTGTGCTTCAAACTTTTTCCCTAAACCAATAAATAATTTTGCAGTTTTTATGCCAGATGCTACTAATACCTGCAATTCAGGCCTGATACTCCGGCATCTTTGCAAATCAGTTGGTTGCCTTGTGTTGCTTTGAAAACTCACATATCAAAATGCTTAAAACCAGACCTATTTTATAGCTCTAACACACTGCTAATTGGCTATGAAACTGTTGTAAATGTGTTTGTCATTGTGATTGTGTCCCTTTTCATGTGGTATCTATGTATATAGAAATAGTTCTCTAAATCAAAATGAAGCCAATAAAAATTCCAAATGGAGAAAATTACATTAAAATATATAAACAGCACTTAACTGTAAATCACAGGAGATAAAAAAAAGTCTTTCATATTTTTCCTGTCCTGAGGCTTAAAATTATTTTGCAAGCCCTTTGATGTCTCTTCAGTCAACTAATGTCTAAAGGGAAGAACTACGGTGGTTTGAGCTGGGAACACATAGCTTATCTGACCTCAATTAGTATTGTGTACTACAGGTGCTGATAAGCAGTAGGGCTTATGTGGAGTCAAAATCAGGGTTGGATTGCAGTTTATCTGGGTGGCGCAGATAGAGTTTACTGCTGGTATGACGCATGCTTTGTTCATATATCTGCCAGCCACAAGAAAATACATAGAAGCTTGTGTGAATGCCATGTGCCACAGAGAGTGTTGGTTGTGGCTACTCTCTTAGTCTGAGGATGTTGCAAACCTTAAATCTTAAGAATGTGGGAGTGGAGATGTCTATACCCTCGAAGGTCCAAATGTACAGCAACCAAAATCAAAATCGAGAGATGGGAGGAAAAAGTATGTGCTGGGTACTAGAAGCCAAAAGGTCTGTCTTGGGGATGCAGGTAGGCAGACATATATACATGGGAAGGCGGGAGTGGCACAGGGGATCGGGAGAGACGCGCATACCGAGGAACACAGAAAGAGATACAAGTGTTTGGAAAGAATGGGGAGATAGTGGTACCTCGGTAAATGCTCATGGAGACAATTTCTGGCATCGAGTTGGAGATTTGCCGGGTTACATGCACGGGGAAAACTCCGAATCGGAAATGAGGGGCAGCTGCTGATGCTCAGGTGAATTCCACCGGTGAAGAGGGGGGCATGGCTGTCGTTGCAGAGGCAGTGGACTGAAGCTGAGCCTTACAGTCTGTCTGCTTCTGGAGACAATTACAGAGTTGGAAAGCTGGTGCCACGTACTGTAATGATAAAAGCATAGACTATTTAAACCTGGGATTCTCAATTATAAGGCTGCTGGCTTTGACACCGACCTGTGACCCAGGCCCTCTTGGGCCCTTCATCGTGGCTCACCCCATAGGAATATGTCATGTGACCCAGGCCTTCTTGGGCCCTTCATCGTGGCTCACCCCATAGGAATCTGTCAAGTTGGCTCTGACCAGACTGAGCTCACAGTTTCACTCTGGCATGTCTGGTACACCCACCACAACGCTCACTGAGTGAGAAGTTCTCCTGGACCCCCTGATTGTAAATCCCCACCGTTGTCTTTTGACTTTTACCTTTTTTCTAGACTAAAGTCATACACTGTCAAGTCCACTGAGAATGTTAGCTACATGAGAAAGACTCTGCCACCTAAGTGTACAAAGATCCTCCCTGTTGTTCGTTTTCCAGTTGGCTATCTGATGGTTTATAAATGTGGTTGGGGGATGGATGGATGGATGGATGGATGGATGTTTCTTGTGCCATTGCCAAATCCTCTGATAATAACTTTTCATGTCTGGTCATTGATTGGTTTATCTTATTTAAAACAACTCTCTCACTTAGACTATTAGTTAAGTCGGATCCACAAAATAGCCAGCGAGTTACTCTCTCCCAGACTTCGACTTGATTCTGTGTGTGATTAGTACCTGTAATCCATCCTCTAAGATACAGTATGTATCTCCTGCTGGGCATGCATCACTCTGAATTTGTTTTGTTCTGCATGCTTGCTATAGGCTTGCAGTCAAGGGGACACTTTAATTCTCTGTACTGTGCTTTGAATTTTAATTCATGTGTAACATTACTGCCTATTAAATAGATAGTTTGGATTAATTATTTTTTTCTGAAATTGCCTTTAGTGTATTACTAGGTAGTGATATCACCGCAGTTCCTGTGCAGGATTACCATGCACTAGTGCAGCGGTGCCCAACTGCAGTCCTGGGGGGCCGGAGCCCTGTGTAGCTTAGTTCTTTCCCTGTTCCACCATAAATGATTCACCTCAAGAGCTGTGATAATTAGCACAAGGAGTTGAATCAGGTGTGTTAAATGAGGGGAAACCCAAAAACGTGCAGGGTTCTGGCCCCCCAGGACTGGAGTTGGGCACCCCTGCACTAGTGCATTAGCGTAAGAGCATGGCTAAGGGCTTTACAACCTAATGACTCCTTTCTAACTAATAACTTTGGCCAGCTAAATTGGAGGAGAGAGACTACATAATATTTTGCAGTGTTAAACTGCCATGCAGCTCCTAGTTGAGTGAATCGAACAAACTAAACAATGTCACTCATGTAGCAGAATGTTGGCAACTGTCTCAGTGTTGAATCTCTCAGACACAGCTGGCAGAACTGACAGTTTTGTAGCTGCCTGAGATCAGGCTGCTCTCACATTGTGTCCTTGGATATCGCTTAATCGGCCAAAGGGAACTTCAGGGGACATCAATGTCCACAATGTACAAAGTTAGTTAGAAGAAAAAATACAGTGGTCTAGTAAGCATACGGCAACCAAAATAACTCTAAATTGCATCACATCATAAGTGCCCTAAAAATAAATACCTAAATTAATTTGGGTCAGATTTATTCTGAAGTCATAGTAAGGAGAGACCTATTGCATATACTGTAATGCAGGGGTTTCCAACTCCAGTCCTGGAGAGCTACTATCCAGTAGGTTTTCTGTCCCACTTGGCTTCTGATGAACCACACCTGCTCCTGGTATTTACCTGAGAACAGGTGTGGCTCATCAGAAGCCGGGTATGATGGAAAACCTACTGGACGGTAGCTCTGCTGCTGTAATGCCTTTGGGCCTCCAGGGATGCTGAATAAATAAGAATCATTGTCTGTATGCCTCCCTCAACTTGCTCTTTGTGGGGTATGTTGTCCATGAAGGGCAGCCACCCGCAGCAGCACCCAGAGAGCTGGGGCTTAAGGGCCTTGCTCAAGGACCTGCAGTTGGGCTGAGGCTGGGTTCGAACCAGCAACCTTGTGGTTACAGGCACACAGGCTTAGCCCACTGAGTCACATGCTGCCCATGTTTGCATGATTATATGGAGAATGAAGGACTGGGAGGAGGGTGCTCGATAAATACATTTATGCTGCATTTATAAAAAGCTTTTCTGTGGACCCCCAGGAAGCCGCCACGAGCCCCAGGATGAAAACCCTTGATCTAGTCTTTCTCTGAATGAACTATCATCCGCCTGCTTCTCTTGCCTTTCCAACAGTTGAACTATTAAGCTTGCTAGTAACTGCTAGTTTCAGTACGTTATAGTATGCTACTACGAGCCCGTTCCAGCATCTTCTACAGCTTCTTCAGGCCATCGCTCCTGATGTCTTTCCCTATGCAGCACCCCTCAGTGCATCGTCTTTCACAGGAGAGCCACGTCAAAGCTGTGCAAAGTGTTTGCTGGCTCTAAGCAGCTCTGGCATTCCTGGTGATGCAGTCAGCTCTGTTGTTCTTACTGCTTTCTAAGAATTACCTCCATTGTGCAAGTCTGTCTGAGGCAGATCCCAATTAACTCTGCTTTTGACGTACATCAGCACATACGGGAAACTTGCCAGCTTGGTTGAAAAATCATGCAAACTTAAAAACTGAGTCAATTATTTCACTTGGAATGTAAAACATGACTACAACTTTTTCAGATCATTTTGTAAGAGAAAAAACAAAATACATTTCCCATAATGGAATATCCAGAAGGACATACAGGAAATTACACACTGTGGCACTTTTTTTATAGAAGCACGTAATGCTACTCTTGCTACTCAAAACCTAATTAATAACCTATTACTGAATAACAAGAATATGAGTCCAAACAAAGGATCACAGTTGCCTTCCACCAGCTGAACATTCCTGCACGTTTCTTTAAGGTAGATAATCTGTATTTCCCCCCTTCCTTCCTACAGCAGTGGGGGCCACTGTAATTTCCACCTCATCTGAGACCCAATAAGATGAGGCCACTTGCAGGGTGAGGCTCAGTCACAAGGGAGGGGCAAAGGTGCTGCCTTTAATCAAACAAAGAATGTTTTATCGTAAACAGAAAATGAGGACACGCCCCCATTAAATATCAAAGCCGAACGTAGAAGCACCCAAAAGGAATGACTATATACACACACATGCCCTGTGTCACATTCGGGACTGTGTGGTGTTCAGAAATTTTTGATACTGGTAACCGATACCTTTACTTTGATTCCGGTTCCTGAACAATACTTTATGCAATACCAATTTTATGTAATTAATTTTAATAAAAAAAAAATACAAATTACAGTACAGCTCCTTGGCAGTTTTACACACTCAAAGTGCACAGTTTCATAACGTAAAAAAATGAGCTTAAGCCACCTTCCAGAATTTGGCAGCCCAGTGCCCCGCTGACTGTAAAAGGTAGTACTTGCATAGTAAGTAGTAAAAAATTAGCAGCACAGACAAAAAGCACACAGGCGTTGAGCAGAAACATCGATTCTAATGAATGAATGCATTCATACTGCTATGAATTCCAGGTGCTTCACCCTCCCTGGACAATGGATTTGCGCAGAATCACAAATGCAAAGCGTGCAGTATGTCATTATAAGGTAGGTGTTTCATTCCAGAATAGTTGCGAAGTTTCTACAGGAAAAACATGTGTGGGCCAATGTGTATGTATGTATGTCTTAGGTTATATGTATATTAGGGGAAAAAACCACTTTGGGCTCTATCTATCTAATCTATCTATCTATCTATCTATCTATCTATATCATTAATTTATTTATGTATTTATTTATTTCCAGTCAGCATTTCCCCTACCCCCTGACAGTACTTGCATATGTACTTAAGCACAACATTGCATAAATCATGGGAAAGCTGTAGCATACATACAGTCAGAAGGTACATCTTTGAAAATTCTCTGTTTGCTTGCAAATTTGCAAAAACAGTCACTGATTATTAATCTACGGAATATTCACATGTAGGCTAATATCTGGTTTCAACCTAATTGGTACTAAAGAAATTATTTGAAAAATAATAAGGTTCATCTTATTGAGATACTGTCCATTTAAGACGTAGGACCACTGCATACAGTGCAGAATGTGGTTTGATTTCACCAGAAAGGCTGAGTAGCCTGTGAGCCCATAAATGGTTAACTGGTCATAACCAACCTATGAAATTTGCATATACTAGGCTACTCAGATGTTAATCATGGTTTGCCAAATTATCCTGTTAGTAATTGTCACTAAAGCAGACCTGCTGCTCTTGACCAAGCTTGCATTATACTGAGCAAATTCAACAGAAGACTTTCAGAAAAATGTGCATTTAATATCAGCGCCTTCTTGGCTCTGCGTGCCAATGACATTTACTCCTTAGGTATCAAAATTTAGTACCGAATGACAAGGCATTTTTAGAATACTCAATAGTATCTAAGCGATTTGGTAGGTGCCAAAAAAGTATCAAAGTTTGGCACTTAGCCCTACTCATATTTACTGCCCCATTAAAATCCTAACAAGTCATTTATCCAAATTGGGTTACAAATTGCATAAAAATATATCTATGAGTCAAGGAAAAAGAAGTGAAATGCAGTTATGCTGTAGAAGGACTCGTTCGTGCACATGGTGAGCATGAACTGTCATAATGAATATGTGTGCCTGTGGAATTAGGGCTCTTCAGTCTCTCTGGTATTGGCAGGTCTCAAAAAAAACAGGAGGGAGTTTCGGAAAATCAAACTACTTTTGTTACCACCCATCATGTGGCATATTGCAAACTACGTACATTCACATGGCCAAGTATCCAGTCACTTCCCCTTCAGCTGGTGTTGCTGAGTACTCAGTGATGACAGGACCGCTGACTGCGAAGCAAGTAGCTGAGGCAGCTAAGATGGACTCAAGCGCCAAGTTGCTGGAGCCTATTCCAAGCAGCACAGGACGCAAGGCAGAGATACTTGGCTGGGGTTCACCCTGGATGAGATGTGACACTCATCTTTTATGTAGAATTTCTGCCTCAACATTTAATGATTTTTGCCCCTGGAAGCGGATGTGGCTCGTCTTGAGTTTATGTCCTTTGAGTCATCCAGGCTTGCCAGAGGCTATAACCTGTGCCCTTTTCAGCACCAGATCACAATACCCTCAAAATGTCCCGACAGCTCAGCATGTGGTGTTGCATCGTGCTCCCTATAAATGTTTAAGCTTGTTTATTTGTTTACAACACTAAAAGGAGACACTTTTGCTCTTCCTCCAGCAGCAGAATCTATTTGCTTATGAATGTAAACATACTGTCAGATCCAGGAGTAGCTCAGGAAGTTCTCATTTTCCTTGTAAATCTAGGGAACGCTTCCCCAGTGCCTCACCAGTGTTGTGTGCTGGGGATTTGTCTGCTCCGGATGGATTGTTTGATGGTATCCAGGAGCTCCGATAGATACAGCTTAGCTTTGCCTTATCAAAGTCTACTTAATGGTGCAGTGCAGAGGGAGGTCATCAGGCAGATTTCAGGCAGCCAGTGAAATCACCGATTCATGACTGTAGTGCAGAGGGAGGTCATCGGGCAGCTTTCAGGCAGCCAGTGAAATCACCGATTCATGACTGTAGTGCAGAGGGAGGTCATCGGGCAGCTTTCAGGAAGCCAGTGAAATCACCGATTCATGACTGTAGTGCAGAGGAAGGACATCAGATAGCTTTCAGGCAGCCAGTGAAATCACTGATTCATGACTGTAGTGCAGAGAGATGTCATCGGGCAGCTTCCAGGCAGCCAGTGAAATCACTGATTCATGACTAGTGCAGAGGGAGGTCATCGGGCAGCTTTCAGGCAGCCAGTGAAATCACTGATTCGTGACTGTAGTGCAAAGGAAATAATATTTTAAGAGAAACAACTGACTAATTACCTGTTTAACAACATTCATAAAATGCACATGAATTTAAAGAATAGTCAAAACATGTATTTCCTCTATATAAAGACAAAATGATTACAAACCAAACCAGATGATTGCTGCTTTCACCTGACATCTTTGCATCCATAGACCTCACTAAAGGCTTATGAGTAAGAGTACAACAGCTACGTCATACAGGAGCGTCCTTTCAAAGAAACCATCTGAAATGTAAATGCTGTATCTCAGGATATCTCAGAATGAAATTATCACTTATTTCTTTTTGGATTCTATGTTGTTGAGTATACAATCTAAAAACCAAAAAAGTACATTTTTAGATGCCAAAACTAAGCTTTACAGGAACAAGCTTCACACAATAATCAAACTATACTTCTACACAAATACATATAATTATCTGAACAAATTATTCCTAAACTGTAATCCTTATAATAATTAATAGACAATCTTAATTAACAAACATCACACATAGCATTTTGTGGTGCCATATCTTCAGTAAATAATCAAGGTATCGGTGGATAAAGGATTTGGAGATATTTAATAACTAGCGGAACCTGTCTAACTTCAACTGTGTTTGTGTATATAATATATGGTACATAAGGGGTAAACCATGACTAGGTGTGTGATTATACAAAAACAGTCAACGACAACTTGGTGTAAGTTTGAGTTACTTTCATATAACTGCACAATTTGAAGTGGTACATCCCGCTTATACAGTTAACTACAGTTAACAGACAAAAAATAATAATAGAATAACCTGGTCATGGTTAATTTTTCAGAAGAAATTTTTTTCTCTTTGCATTTAATAATGTTCCAATATGCTGTAAAAATATCGTCCCTGTAAGGATAGAACATCTGGTCAGGCTGCTCACTGGAAGCGACAAGCCCATTACGTTACCATAGAAACCGTCAACAGACAGGCGCTTGCCTTTTGACAACCAAAGAAAATGATGCAGAGCAGAATGACTGTTTATTTATGACTAAAACGTCACACAGGTTTTTATATGAGCATGTTTAGTAAATCACATTAATATAGGACAGTTGTAAGGCTGCTGGAACTACCTGACTGGTTACAAAAAAATAATTAATAACTGTGAATAATTAATCTCTGGACCAATAAGAAAATAGTATTTACTAAAGCTGTGGTATAAAGCACTATAAACATTTTCCAGTTAAACAAACATAAGCAGTTTATACATATTTTCTGCCTTTTCTCCCTTGTCAATATCGATAGCAGCACCTGCTCAAGTCCAAGTTTAGTTAAGGAGCAAACGAGGGAGATATTTCAGACAAGCAATACTGTTGAAGACAACCTGGGGCAGAAAGGGGTCCTCTCCCCATCCACCCCCCTGTCTCCAACACATCGCTGGCTGCCTGCTGCTTCATTATGATGATGCTATGGGCTAAATGTAGCCAAGCATATCAAATATCCTGGCAGCACACACTAAATAAATCATTTTATTCATTCCCTCACTGGTGATGTGTTTTCCTGTTAGCCTGCCCAAAACCTTCCTGACACAGAGAAGACATTAGCGCTCGTCCTGCCTGCACCTACCTCGTGCTGGCATCCCTGTTGCAATAGCAGAGCCAAGCATCTCTAGCTACAGCCCCTGGACCTCTGTCCTGCTGAAAACTGGCAAACTAAGCCTTTCTGTCTCACTCAAATGGCTAAACCTTTTGGTTTGCGACATCAGCATTAGCGTTTTTTACACTATAATTGATGTGTGTACTATATGCAACATTTAAAGCTCAGAATTTCACTTTTGCTAATTTTGCATTACAGTAGCGGTGGAGCAGTAGGTAGCATGGCTGGATCGAACGGCTTGTTTAGGCCGGGAACTCAGACACCAGGCCAGCCCACTGCAAGCCTGGGCGAAGGGGGCCGACGATTAAATTTTGTTGAGTCAAATCGGGTAGCTTAACTGGGTCGGGTAATATCAATTCAATCAGTACCACTTTTTCATTTTTAAGCTTCTGGATGGTAGCCTATAACAGTAAAAATATCAAAATTAAATTAAATTAATTGTGTCACAAGGCAGCAAAAACCGTCAAAAAAGAAAAATAAAACATGAACATAAAGAATTTCAAGGTGAATGGACCGAAGCACATTGACAGCTCTTTCATCAGGTTTCCCCCGTGGTTAATGTTCCAGAAGAAAAAAAAGCAAATTATAATGTTAATGTTGTGACAGTGTATTGTATACTGAAATATTGTGGTTGCCTAAATTATAATTGATCACAGCTGCAAACATAAAATGTGTAAATGACCTATTTAGTGTAATTTTTGTGCCTGTATATCTTTGGGTAACTTTTCAATGTCTGGACAGTAGCCTACAAGTTTTGTGACATCTTTGGAGATTTATAATACATGGAAAGCCCTTCACCAATGCTAAATGGTGTTTTATCAAAATAGCAGAATTCCTGTTTACCGATTTCAAAAATGAAAACGATATCATTAAGAAAATTAGGGAAATGTCTTTTTTCGTATAAAGACCATGAAACACTGAAAATAATGTATAATGTTGTTTGTATCATATTAAAAATGATGCTAAACTCTTTATAATACATTGTACAATGACTGAATGATAAAGTGCTAAGACTAGGACATTTTTGGGTCTGCTGTCAACATGGTTATAAAAGGTAAAAAAAGATACTTATGAATTTAAATGTTTCCAATTAATTGTGTGCCATTTTCAAAGATTTTCGGAGTTTTAAATCCTTATGAAAAACCAATTTTGATGTTGGACTGGAAAAACATATATATTTAATCATCGTAGCTGCACTTTATTTATTTAGTTATCTGACAGTCCAAAATGACTCCTTTTTTAAAGCAATATTTTTTGTACTGTATTTCTGTATGAGCTACAAACACAGAGGAAAAATGGGCCAAGATCTTACATGTGACAATATGGTAAATGTAATGAAAAGGTATGGCTCTGAATATTAGAAAATAGCCCAGGTCTTGGTGTCACAGTGATCCCAATGAGAATTGCTCTGAGTTACACAGGATCTGCCGCGGTTGGAGAGCAAGGAGAGATTTATTATTGCGTTATCTGAAATCTGCTAAAACCGTGAAACCCGCTAGCTGTGTAGAGGCCTGATAACGTAACGGCCAATATGTTCTCGGGTCATGGAGGAAAAAACAGCTAACATCCCAGAATCATCTAGAAACTTGTAAGTTGTGTATGTGCTGTGTTTACCATGCACTGCTAAGCAACCCATCTACTGTTTGTTAAAGTACAAAGGGGATTAAAAATCCAATCAGTAGCCCTTTTATCCAGTCTGCTTATTCAGAAACAAGTGAAATATTTAACATTGAAAGATTTGACTGTTCATTCATCCATCCAATATCTACAATATTTTAGACCAAACCAGGAATGGCTCTAGCACAATGTGTTCCGTGGTGCGATTAATGCTCATTTGAAAAGGTGATGTGGTTGACATACGTTTTAGTTTATGAAACAAAGAAAGGGAATTACTGATGAAACTCAGTAAATCTGGTGGTGGAGAGGCTGTGCAGGGGGTAGGAGTGCAGGGCTGGCTTACTGACGGGGCCCCACGTCCTCTGAAAACACAAACAATGCGGAATCATTAGGGAGCTCAGAGAACATGCCTCTGAATCTGACAGAAAGATTCGCCTGATGGTACGGGCAAAATACCAAGGGCTTCCTTCCTTTAATATAGTTTGTTTTTTGGAGACTACACAATTCAAGGGCACCCAAATGCACGCAACAGCAAAAAGTGAGCAGTTTTTTTTACAGATGGAGGTCCGTGAGGGCCGTGAAAAACACGAGAAGAGAATTCTGCTTGTATCTTCAAGCATGTTTTCTGCAGTGTCTCTGGAGATAATCAGTCCCAACAAGAAGCAGAGCAGGGGCTCTGTCCTCTGCTGCCCTGTACCAGGTTTAGGTTCAGGCATGGCTGCCCCATCTGTGGTGGGAAAAAAAAATCTTGTTCTTGAAAGATGCATCTGTTCATCTTCTAACTGCTTATCCTGGTCAGAGCTTTGGATGTGTGGGAGGACATGCCTATCCCAGGCAGGGAGGCTGCACCATGGATGGAATTCTCTTTTACTGCATTCAGTAATTCAGTGAGTACCTGCTCAGAGTGTAGTCATTAATAGTAATTAATGTTTATTCCATTATTTGTTTTGTGGAAAGAAACTTACCCTGCATCATTTTAACAGTTTCAATAGTTTCCGTTAGAAATTTAGTCATATGGATATTAAGCAATCATTGCCAAAAGTATAATAGTTTGTTGTTTTTATTATATAATAGTAGGATACACGGGATATATAGTTTGATAGGTAATTCCTACTTTGTTGTTGTTATTATTATTATTATTATTATTATTATTATTATTATTATTATTATTAATAACCTTTTTCTTTTTTTTAAGCAAAAACATCACTAGATTCTCCTGGTGGAGAGAGAGCAGAGCCCTCTAGGTGGGACATCAGCACACAGCTTGTGTGTCCTTGCAGGTACTCTGCCGTTATGGGCAACAATTCCAAATTTGAAATAGCCACTTAATTGCCAATTAATATAACCATTAAACAGCAGGTACAAAATTCTCAGCCAAAAAACTTCAGGGAATGAAATGCATGAAAGATTCTGATTTCACTTTTCCTTTATGGCTCCACAACATATAGCTCCTCTGCTAATTTTAAATTTTCCACCAATTGTCTTCCTAAGTACAATGAATAGAACATGATGACAAATTACGTATATGCAATGGGTGGATTTATGCAACATTTAACCAAGGATCAGAGAGCAGTATCAGTCAGTCCCATGAGCAATTGGGGTTAAGGGTCTTACTTAAGGGCCCAATGGATAAATGACTCTGTTAGCCATGGGATTTGAACTGGTGACCTTCTGATCTCTGGCACAGAGTCTCTATTAAGCCCTAATAAGATGGGATTAGACTGACCAAACTTTCAGGCATTCAGATGCTCTATATAAGAGCAAATGGGTGAATATGTGTGGAAAGTACGCTTAAGGCTGGCTCATACCTCCCTGCACGCGTACCAGAGAGCGTGTCCACTCCAACAGACTGGTTCACGCCTCTCCGCACGCGTAGCAGAGGGCGTGTCCACTCCAACGGACTGGTTCACAACTCTCCGCACGCGTACCAGCGGACGTGTCCACTCCAACAGACTGGTTCACGCCTCTCCGCACGCATACCAGAGGGCGTGTCCACTCCAACAGACTGGTTCACGCCTCTCCGCACGCGTACCAGAGGGCGTGTCCACCCCAACAGACTGGTTCACACCACTCTGCATGCGTACCAGAGGGCGTGGTTCAC
>JAOYFF010000046.1:9035623-9048214 GCA_025773925.1 Cryptomyrus ogoouensis
GCAGAGCTTATCTCTGGGTGTGCAGATGATTCCTCGGGGTGAGCAGAGCTTATCTCTGGGTGCACAGATGATTCCTCGGGGTGGGCAGATGATTCCTCGGGGTGGGCAGAGCTTATCTCTGGGTGGGCAGATGATTCCTCTGGGTGGGCAGATGATTCCTCGGGGTGGGCAGAGCTTATGTCTGGGTGTGCAGATGATTCCTCTGGGTGGGTAGATGATTCCTCTAGCTGGGCAGATGATTCCTAGGGGTGGGCAGGGCTTATCTCTGGTTGGGCAGATGGTTCCTCTGGTTGGGAAGATGATTCCTCGGGGTGGGCAGAGCTTATCTCTGGGTGGGAAGATGATTCCTCTGGGTGGGCCAGGCTTGTCTTTGGGTGGGCAGATGATTCCTCTAGGTGGGCAGATGATTTCTCTGGGTGGGCAGATGATTCCTCTAGGTGGGCAGACTTTATCTCTGGGTCAGAATCTCCCACCCCAGCCCACCTGTAGACAAGCTGCCGGACTTTGGCGTCCACCATGACAAAATTTGCTCACCAGAGGGAAGGGTGATCCACTCCGTGAATTTTGTTGAGCAGGTCCCCCTGATAATTTTTGCCAAGATATCAATTATGCCAACTGGGGGAGAGGTTCCCCCAATAAATTTTTCGGACCCACATGCCGATCACACCAGCGGGAAAATGCCCAGGATGGCCAGTCTAGCCCTGCCTCTGCTGCTCTGACCAGGGTAATGATGGTGTGAATGGAAGGATGGATGTATATGTTCAGACAAAGATTGATCTCTCACTCTTTCTCCCAAGTGTAGTGTAGTTTAAAGTCTATAATGCATGCTTGAAACACAGCACTGGATTGTTCAAATACAGTGTTAGCTGGTACTTTAGTAAGGGGAAAATAATAATAATAATAATAATTATGATAATAATAATAACAAAAACATCATTCATTCTTCAACTGCACTCATGCCTTTTTCTCCATTCATTTTTGTACATGCTTTTTTCTGCATTTCTTTTTTAAGTTTGTACACTGTGATTGACTTCCAGCGGTACATATAATATTGCTCAATATGCTTTTGATTACAAACGTCTGTTTCCAGTGCAATGAAAAAATATTTTTTGCTATAGCACAATGATTTTCACAATGGCTAAATTGCTATGTAATTAAACAGAATGCAGCAAATAAAGACAATACTTGAAAATAAATTTCCTAGCAATTGTTAAGCAGTTATCATAATCACTGATCACTATTTATAACCCTTAAGGCAATTATAGCTTTAGATAGTTTCCTTCCTTTTCCTGCTTGGTTTTAATGAAGAAAGTAAATTCTGTATCTGTATTGGTTGTTTAAACAAAATGGCCAAATTAGTATGCAACCAGTGTAAACATCAAATGAACCTAAAAGCATGTTTGGGAACAACATACTGGTAATTTCCATAACCATTAGAAGGTGGTCCACCAGCTGGTCATCCAGTTTCTCAATTTAATAATTCTGCTGGAATGCATATGATTTTATATCTGTTTATTTGTGGTAATAGCAATGTGGCTTGTTGTGTAAATATTTCAGTGATAAAAACCTGACTCCCTGAGCAACAAATCAATTTAAAGCCTGGCAGCTTGAAGAATAGCGGCTTGCCGTGACCTTAACATTGGTCAAGATCCCTTCCTCCGTTATTGATTTTTACACTGTAACGTTATATGTAGGGAATATTTAATTGGTGTTTCCCTTCACAAACACAGGCAGCTCCTATATCCTAACCTTTCTATTCTCAATGTTGTTCACTTTTGTTTACTGTAGTTGTAGAAAAGGTATTTTATGCACATCCTGTGTATTATTTTACACAATTATTGAAGTCACGTCTTCATGGGGCATTTTTAACAGAGTCCTACTTTGTCACTCTTATTTTTCCTGCTTATGTGCTATGTAAATTCTTTATATTATAAAAAGCAGTACTTTGTATCTAGGTGATATCCTAGTATGCCAAATAGAAATTAAATCAAATAAATTTTGACATAAATTCGCAAAATGGCATTTGCACATTTATTTTTCATTAAAAGCAGCTCTTTTGATGCATATAGACTGGGGGTGTCAAACTCCAGTCCTCGGGGGCCGGAGCCCTGTGTAGCTTAGCTCTTTTCCTGTTCCATCACAAATGATTCAGCTTAAGAGCTGTGTGGTAATTAGCACAAGGAGTTGATTCAGGTGTGTTAAATGAGGGGAAACCCAAAACTGTGCAAGGCTCCGGCCCCCCAGGACTGAAGTTTGACACCCCTGATAGAGACAGACATGCTGATGCAAAACCAACAAAGTAAATCGACTTGAAGAATATTGATGTAAACTACACAGCTATGTACAGGGAACTCATTCTAAGCGCTGCTTCATCTGTCCGTTTTCAATAGCTACTTCTCTAAGTAGAAATGCCAGTGCCTGGCCCTGGGATGGACCTGAATGAGACAAGTCAGCCAAGGAATTCTTCTCAGGAATAGCAGTTATACAAACAGTATTGCACTAACGGTTGCTGATTGTCATTATGTCAATTGAACAGCACTTCATTGGACTGTACAAATTCCAGAAGTGCAAACACTAAGGAACGTACATGCTTTTTGGACTGCATAAGTGAGCTAAAGTTCCTGGAGGAAAACCCAAACATGGAGGCTGGAAATTCAGCACACGTTGTGGAGGCTGCAACTGCTATGCTGCTCGTCTCTGTTCTGTATCTCAGAAAGAACCTACAAACTCTGTACTGTATCTCTGAAAGAACCTACAAACTCTGTACTGTATCTCTGATAGAACCTACAAACTCTGTACTGTATCTCTGAAAGAACCTACAAACTCTGTACTGTATCTCTGAAAGAACCTACAAACTCTGTACTGTATCTCTAATAGAACCTACAAACTCTGTACTGTACCTCGGAAAGAACCTACAAACAATAGCTTATTTTATACACAGTTTAGCCATGACATTGTGCTAAATGCTTTCATTTGATACATTTAATACTTAATTTTACAGTCCATCATCCATCCATTCATCCATCCATCCATCTGATGGTTTTAACTGTTTAAACAGAACAGGGGAGCCTATCCTTGGTATCCTTGGAAACAAAGGGCATGAGCCAGGGGCTCCCTGCATATGATGCCAGTCCACTGCATGACAAACAGGTTATATAGCAAAGCACTGTCCTTTCAGAAGAAACATTCCCACCTGCAAGCACTGAAAGAGCCTTATACTGCACTTTATTAATGACTGACCGTAAATTTATGCTTGATGTAAAACTCAGTGGCATCATTATACTTAATGATAAAAGATCCACAAATTTCCATCTTGCTGGTAAATAGACTACTTGCTGATTGGTGTTTAAAAAGACATTCTTTGCCATATATAACATAACTATCCTACAAACCTACAAAATCTAATGAATTAAAAAAAAAAACACGCATACAAACATGTATATACTCCAATCTACGTTTATTTGTTCAATATTCAGATTGAAAGTAGCAATCGTTACTCTTCTAAACAGCTAAAAAATATACATAATATATAACAGAAAACAAAATATACCAGATGCCATGGTATGTCAAAGCACATCTTAGCACTTTCCACTTCTTTGCAAAAAAAAAAAAATAATTTTACATTTTATACAAAGTAAAACAATAAATCTTTGCATTTAGCACAGACTAACATTTGTTTTTTTCCTACTCAAATATCCTACAGTACTGCAAAACACTCTGACCAGTTATGCTTAATTTACATGCCACCCCTTGCAGTCATGAATAATTAGTGTGGTAAAACACTGCCACAAAACAAGCTTGCTGAGGATGAGCCAACACGCGGTAAACTCAGTAATGCATAACTAATGAGAAGCCTCCTAATATGGCAGGGGTTTTCACAGAGACAGACGCATTGTACCAACAACATGAATAAACAACAGGCAAATGACTGAGGGGATTACCATGAAGTTTTCCGGAACACTTAAAATACCCCCTCCCACCAAAAAAGTGTTGCATTAATCAGAGGATTAGAGAATTCTTTACAGGATAAAGAAGGAATATTGAATTGAGAGGCATGACTAGAACTTTGAGGGACTTAACAAGCAAGAGATGATATGAAAACCAAAGGCACCTCGTGTTATGTCCTTGTGGTTATAAAATCACCCGTAGCAGTGCTTGGGATGGGTGGATGGATGGATGGATTGTCACAGGTGTTAAGAGGAGGACAGCTGTACCCATTTACCACATGCTTCTGTGGCATGTACATTAAAATGGGTATTTATTGTTAAGGCTCTTTTTGTGCTAAATGGTATTTCAGCAGGTGACAGCATCATCCTGAGGACAGTCCTGTGCAGACCTCCACCTGGATTGTGGGGAGACACTATAGCGTTACACAGCATTATCCTGAGGACAGCCCTGTGCAGACCTCCACTTGGTTTGTGGGGAGATGCTGTAGCTCTGGCTGAGATGAGCCATCTGATCATGCCTACTGATGTGGAGAGGAGGCAGCCTCTTTCTGAGCAGGAGACAGAGAGACATCTGCACCGCTAGGAGGATTTGGGAGCATACAGAAAGGCTGTCCTAGTCCTGAAAGACAGGTTTTCTTCTCAGGAGGACACAGTGAGAAATTGGGGTGAACCATTTGGGCAGTGGGTCACACGCACAAAGCTGCAGGCTCCCTGCTTGCTGTATATAAAATGGGATACTTAAGAGACACATTCTACTCTTGTGGAGCTTCAAATGTGCATTTTACACTGAGTGATACAGAACGGGTGGCACACATTTAATCCTACAAAATATACTGATACATCAAACACATTGAAGAAACGCTTTTTTGTCTGTTTTTGATACATGACAGATGGCTCATAAATTAAAAAAATAATACTCAAACTTTGGGGTTTTTTTTGTGCCACAACAAAACGGGTTAAAAGTTTTCATAGTTTAGACAAAAAAAGCATTCGGTATGTAAACATACGATATACATGTCTATGCATTTTATTTCATTCCTATTACTATATCTACATTGATATACGTATATGATATCTACAGATTTTTTTTTCAAATTATGATGTAGTGGATCATGATATCTGTAAATTAAAGTAATTGCTTTTAGGCTATTTTTTTCAAAGTGTATTCCTTGACTTACTGATATTGTGTATGCAGAAGAAATTTTTGAAAATTATGCTGCAAACTAATTAGCAGTCTGCCCTGCATTTTCCCCATTGTTTGTTGTTTCAAATCCTGCACTGAAATATGAAATATCTGGTTCATTAAAGTATCTCTTTCCAAGTTCAAAAGGATTATAAAGAGTGTCTCAAAGCATTACATGGATGTCAGCCACACAAGAATTTTACTGCCACCACAAAAGCATTATCCCCTTGACATTTCTCAGTAGCTTAATTCTACAAAATAGCACACATACAACATAAAAAGTATAAAAGTCTAAGAAAATACATACTCGACAGCCCAGGTGTGGCAAAGAAATATTTTATCACCAGATCTATGACGATACAAAGGCTAAATAAATATTCCAATTAGCTAACGCAGTGAATGAAATGTTTTTTAGAAATGGCAGATATCAGATATATATCTCAATTATATATAGTCAGATATATATCAGATGTCAGTGTCATAGGAGGCCTGCCATTCGAGAGTATCTTTTTGACCCTGACAGTGTAATAATAGGCCTGCCATTCGAGAGTTTCTTTTTGACCTTAACAGTGTCATAGGAAGCCTGCCAGTAGACAGTCTCTTTCTGACCATGACAGTGTCATAGGAAGCCTGCTATTAGACAGTTTCTTTCTGACCCTGACAGTGTCATAAGAGACCTGCCATTAGACAGTTTCTTTCTGACCTTGACAGTGTCATAGGAGGCCTGACATCTCTTTTTGACCCCTCTTCCATGGAACTAAACAAACATGCCCTATGACAGTTTCATTGAACTGCCTGCAAATGTTTAATAGAATCTAACATATCCGATTGATGGGGAACATATTGTTTAAGCATTAGCTGAATGATCATTTACTCTGTTAAGAAGAGACAGTTAATTACAACTCTTTGACCTTTACTTAATCAGTCCAACAAATGATTCATGTCTTTTATTTAACTGGAAAAAAATAAAAATAACTGCTAACAGATGGTAGATCTTGAGTGGCAATTAAGTGCATTACAAAGCCTTAGGCAAAACACATTCTGAATATGGTAAATGTTATAATTATGTCTGTGCATGGTATAGAATAGTCAAAGTCTTACGTTAATATATGAGGCTAATTTAACAATCATACTGGTTTATCCAAAACAAACAAGGTCCTCGTGAGTAATCTAACAGTCGATATGGCAATACTTTAGTTTTGATTATAGCTGCAGAATGATCTTGAAGAGTAATGCTGCTTTGCCATGGGGTTCATGTAATGAGAGTACTATTTGTGACACCCAGTGAGACCCACGGGGGCATTGTGAAGTTCATTTTGCTTGTTTTACATTTTTACTACTCATCTTGGCTTGATTATGCAAATGCATCCTGGAAATTAATGGATCATCGGTGTTTAAGGAGACGTGCACAAGGACAGTGTACACAAAATTTGCTAGAAATGCAATATCCTAAGCTGACCTGACACCGCTGTCATTATTCGTTTTTGCGATGTGCTAACGAAGGAGCAGGCCTACATATTTGCCGAAAAATCAGCTGTGAAAGTCACCGTGAACTAGATACAAAATATGGCAGAGCTGTGTCATACAGAATATTTGCGAGACAAAACACATTTGGCTGGAAACATCAGTTGCAGAAACAAGGTGTCAGATTCAGTATGGATACAAACACATGTTTTAGAGCACATTTCATTCATTTAAGAAATAAGGATAACATAAAAACAAAGCACTAAGTGCACCTCACAAAAAAAACTCTCCTCTAGTAGCAAATCTGAGGTAATAACAAGAGATGCACTGGAAGCAGACTGAGGGAATATTCAATCTGAAGGCTATAAAGGAGAATTGTCAGAGCTGTGGCTCCAAGGTCTCTAAAAGCAATGTCTGGTGTGGTGTTCCGAGTCAGGGGCGGAGACGTCGTCCTCTTTACACTGTGGTTGCCCCAGGGAGATGCAGTGCGATGATCATTCAAAAGGAAAGATGTCAAAAAGGCAGTGTCAGCCTCAGAATTTCCTTTTCATTTCATTCAAGGGAGCTTGTTTGCTTGAGATATAAAAGTGGAGGCCCAAGCTAGTTTGATGTAATATAAGTTTAAGTATGTTTATCAAGCCATCACTGTTTGAAAAAAAAAAATATATATCCATTGCATTCATTTTGTAAAAAGAAAATAATTGGGCTGTAAGGCTTTTTTTGGGCAACATCGGTGAATAAAGCACATCACACTTGGATGGGAGGAATGAATGGGGAGTAGAGATGGATTTAAGAAAATGGTGGGGAAGAAGGAAAACTGAAAACTGCTATTTCAGCTTCACATGGGACAGCTAAACTGCAACAGACTGGTGGAAAGGGATAAAAGGGGGTGTGGCCTCGGACCTTATTAGGAAACAAAACTCCACCTTATATGGTAGTAGAATGTAGGTGGGATGCTTACCACTGACTTCACCTCATCCCACTCCAGTCCCTATTGTCCCCCTCTTACCTCATTTTGCACAGCATATATTTTCCAGAAGAGGAAATAAACAGGGAGAAAAACTCAGTTTTCCAGTATGGTGAGAAATAAATACTTGTTGGACAATAACGTAATACTTCTACGCTGTCAGAAAAAAGTAACAATTACTTGTCACTGGGGCTGTACCCTCAAGGGCCTGCCAATCGAACCCTAACTGTCGGTATATGTGTCTTTGGTGTTAAGGTACATTTTCGTACCATTGGGAGTACATAAATGTTGTTTGTATGTTGGGGAAGAAAACTGTACCATTTTTCTAACAGTGTAGGAAAAAAAACCTTATTTAGCATTTTTTTTTAGTAGACATGTCCAAAGTGAGCAGCATTAGCACATTGCAAATATATAGCTGTCAAGACATCAGTTAGGCATAAGTGTGACTAGGCCTCAAATGAGGGAACAGTAACAACTGCAAGATAACAGCTAAGACCAGCTAAGGGAGACAGAGCTGGTCCATGGCTGGAAGGTTAGTTGAAGTGTCTTGAGGTGCTTTTTAATGGTTCAGAGGGATTCTCATGACTGGATATGGATGGACAGCTGGTCCCACCAATGAGGAATCACACATGAGAAAGCCCCTCACTCGGGATATCCAGGCAGCATATGTATGTCATCAGTCATACATCAGTCTTTATCATGGCAGTTTATTAACAAAATTAATTATCCAAACTTAGTAATGTGTGAAGTTTTCTGTGACATGTAAATGATTCTGACTAATAACCCGGTCATTACTGCATTATCTTAATTGTGCTTCACAGACTACCCACCCCAGTGTGGTCATTATTGTGTAAGGGGACATACAGTGGGGGTTGTATTCGGGATCTCATTTGGGGGACTCTTATTTTGATGGGTGCGCATCAGGAGAGGACTGAGGTGTGCCCTCGGCACTCAATTGTGGTTACCAAGGTTATTGGTCTCCCGGATGTATAAATGGCGCAAAAGTGTAATGGACGGGGAGTTTGGCCGAGCTCTCTGTTAATGGCGAGGGGAGTTGGTAAGAAGTGGTCCCTAAAATTTAAGATGTTTCTCTTTCAATGGTAGGTTCTAGAAAGGGGGGTTAAACCGGAAGGGTAACGCTTCTGATTGGAATTTACAGGTGTTTTCCCAGCTCTTATCCTTGTCTATGGCTAAAGATGTTTTTTAACTGTTGTAATTGTGAGAGAATGTCCGGAACACCATTGCATGGTCTTGCTGTGCTTTAACGACTAACCCTATGTGTGTGTTTGTTATTGCTTTTGCTGTGTATCAGTAGTGTTGTGTGTTTGTAATGAAGTGGTTTATTCGTAATTAGTGTTTGTGTGTGGGTGTATATATATATATAGACTGGCAAGAGCCCCCTCAGCCATATGCTAGTGGGAGGGCTCCATTGTGAAAATAGCAACGTGGCCCTGCTAATCAATTTAGTGCAGATGGCAGGCCGATATGTAGATGGTGCCATCAAGTGGGACACATCCAGTGAAACTGTGGAGCTCAAAGGTCCACAGAGATAACTGTCGCAGTCTTTAAACTAGAGGGCCCCATTGTCTGTAGTCATGGGGTGGGGTGAGTCGTGACTGGGCCTAAGGCCGAGGGCGTGTTAAAGGAGCTTTTGATACGTGAGAGCCCAATTGTGTGTGTGCTCATGGAAGGTGAGTCAGTTGCCTGCCTTGTAGACACAGGATCCCAGGTGACCATGATCCACGAAAGTACATTTAATGAGAAGTTTGGTGACCAGGAGGCTCGTTTGCAAGACCCTTCATCATGGCTGCTCCTTACAGCTGCTAATGGTTAAGTAATTCCATTTGTTGGCTGCGTGGAAGTAGACCTGCGGATCGGAGAGGTGACACAGTCCAAGTATGGGGTGGTAGTGGTTAAAGATCATCGTGTACCAGGTTTACCAAGTCGGTAGAACGAATTTATGAAGTGGGAGTATATGCTTGTTTCGGTAGTAATTAGCTTTTGGATCTTAATTCTGCTTCACAGACCACCCACCCAAGGGAGGTCATCTTGAATGGCATCCCGATAGTCCTAGTTAATGACTCACACCTGCTATCAATGTATTTAAGATCGTCTTGGTTAGTGATTCTTTGCTCATGGTTGAATTTGATCACAATCCCAATTTGTTTTAATTGGCTAGGCACTAGGATTGGTTTTCTTGATTATGATCTATCTCTTTTTTCCTGGTTTTATTTGTATTTGTTTTGTCTGTTCGGGTTTTGTCTTGAGAATTGTTTCTGGTCTAGCTTAGACTCCTGAATCCAGTATATTGTTTGCCTGCTCCTTCTTCCATCTACTGTATGATCTTGACATTACTTATTTCCACTTTGACTCTTCTGTGGGGTCCACCGTGGCCTCTTCCTCTGTGTACACTTGCAGTCAGCATCCCCAGTACTGAGTACTCAAAGATGAGCCTGTCAAAGACGACGAGAGGTGTGCTTACCTGGTACTGTTAGCGCTCCTTTGTTCAAGCTTAGTTAATAATGTTATACGCCACCCTGCGGACTTCCGGAGGTGTCGTCCCCATCCGTTCCCGTTCGGCTTCCAGCGATCTCGACCCCGCCTCCTGCTCCTCCCGTCGCCGCCGCCATGTCCCCACGGTCGGCTGTTGCATTGCTGCCTGCAGCACGTCCCTTTCCAGGAAACAGCCAGAATCTTAAAGGGGTCAGGTCAGTAGGGGATGCCATTCCCCAGATCCCCAGGGCCCTTAAAGGGGCAACGCCAGCCCCTAAGGTGCCAATCCTGGCCGCCTGATATTTGTGCCTGTGTTTGCCCTGCCAGTCCTGCTTGTCTTATCTGCTCTGTCTGTGCAGCCCTGTCCTGACCCACCAGTGCTGCTCTGTCCCAACCTGCCTGTCCTGCCTGAGGTGCCTGTTCTGCCCGGTCCTGACTTGCCTATGCCCGAGGTCCCGCCTCCGCCTGCTGCTCCGCCTGAGGTCCCGCCTCCGCCTGCTGCTTCGCCCGAGGTCTCGGCTTCGCCCATGACTCCTGCTCCGCCCGAGGTATCGGACTGCCTGAACGTTGTTCCTCCTCCCTTGATAGGGATCTCCCTAATGGCCCCAAAGGACCCCTCCAGGGGAATGACTGCTTCCCCATCACCCCAGCGCGGTGTTTCCTGACCACGTCCCCACCTTTCGGTGTCCCGAAAAAGGGAGAGGACACAGACGTAGGGGATGGGTCCCACCTGCCCTGCCCCCTGATTCACCCTCACTCGCGTTGGCTGGGGCTCGGGAGGCGCCTGCGGGCTCTCTGGCTCCTGCTCGGCAGTCACCTGCGGGTCACCCTCCGAGGACTCATCGCCTGCCTCCGGTGCCTTGTCGGTCGCCTGCGGGTTGTAACAATGCTGATTCCTGCCTCAGAGCCAATCTATTATACACTATACATAGGGAGGGACATTTCAGGGTGGCGTAAAGAGAAATACACCATCAGTTCACAGACCAAAGAATATTTACTATTATCACAAGGTGAGCATATGACCCCAGCAAATGTACATGTAAATAAGGAATTAACAATAATTCGGCGGTCACCTGTGGATCTCACCACTCTGGCTCGTCGGTGGATGACGCCTTTGCCTTCCACGGCTTCCCCTCCCTCCTTGCCTGCACTGTGGTCCCCTCCGTCTCCCTCCTTGCCTCCTCCGGTGCCCCCTCCAACTTCCTACTCATCTTCTTTGCCTGTCCCTCCACCTTCCTCCTCGCTCCCTGCGAGGTCCCCTTTGGCTTCGGCCTCACAGTCGCCTGCGCCCGCTCCGGCAAGCACCCTCAGGCTAACCATTATCCTCTGCCCTCTGGTTTCATGCCTCCTTCCTTCATCCCTCTTTTTTTTTCTTCTCGTCCCTTGGTGTCTCCTCTGTTCACTCCCGGTCCCTTTGTCTCTCCGGTTGGTGTTCCCTCTGTGTCTCCTTTTCTTGTTTATCTGTCTGCATTTCCTGTTCTGTGTCAGATTTTGTCCTGGCTTTTGCACTTGTGCCTGTTTTGTGTGTCTGTCCTGTTCCTGGTCCCTCGTTAATGTTCTTGGTTTTGTTTTCCCCAGGTCCTGTGCTGTTTCCGGTCTTGTCTCGTCCGTCGCCTCCCCTGAGGTGCACCCGGAGTGCGTGCCTTTGGGGGGGGGGGGTTCTGTCATTACCTGCTTGTATGATCTTTCCGTGTGCCACGCCCCCCTCATTACCACATGTGCAACCCCGATTGTGACCAGCTGTTTTCTGTCAGTTTATTTCGTCCGGTGTATTTAAGTCCATGTCTGAGTCTGTAACCCCAGATCTGTCATTGATGTTTGTTGCCGTCTGTCCTCGTTTCCCCTAATAAATCTGTCTGTTTGGATTCCTGGCTCCCGGAGTTGTGTCCTTGCTCCCCGCTCACGCACAGATTATAACAACCAACTACTCTAAGATACAAAATCCTTTATATTTCATTTGTTCACTGACTGACACCAGCAGTGGTGAAAATCTGACTCAAAATCAAATAATATATACTGAAAAAGCAATCATTATATTAGAGTAACCAATGATTTCAGGACTGAAAATGTGCTTAAGAGGCCAGAGATCAATCAGTAATGAATGAAGCTTTTTAATTATTAATATACCCTACAAAAATATACCTCCTTGATATTCTGTCCTTGATCTTGTGACATTGTAATAAAGTTGAGACCGAATCTTATTGTTCAAATTAACTTCTCCACTTAATGAAGCTGCCTGTATCTCTCTGATAAACATTTAAATCAGATCACTGAAGAACACATTAAATGTTCCATTATGTCTCAAGAACAAATTGGTTTACTGCTTTACCTTACATCATGAAGGTCATTGAAATTATCCAGCAACTGGAAAGAAACTATATTATTTCATTGTAGTAGTAAAATTAATAGAATGAAAAACTGCAGAAGCTAATTTAAGCATTGCTAAAGTAATTACTACAAATTTTAGGAAATGTGTTTTAGCAATTCAGAAAAACTGTAAAATGTCAAGGCATGTCAGACTACTTTGAAAGTGGGTG
>JAOYFF010000046.1:9054057-9065351 GCA_025773925.1 Cryptomyrus ogoouensis
CTTCAATGCTGCAAAAAACACATCTAAAATGGGAAAGATCTCTCCTGCAATTGTACAAATTCATTTGAAATATGAGCTATTTTTTTACAGACTGTCAAAAACTAAAGAAGTAAGTATCAGACGTGGAACAGTCACATAAAGCCGATATCCGGTCTGTCTAATAGGTCTGGATCGGTGCCAATACTGATCTGAATATCAAATAGGTGCATCTCTAATAACAACTAATATTATTTATGTTATATTTATATTAAACTCATTTATTCAACATCCTTTCCCATTTTTAACATCACTTAGTATTGATGAGTGGTCTTGACTAGTCTTGAAATAAAACCTCAAGTCCTCATATCCAAGACCAAGACAAGGCCGAGTGAAAATAAAATTGATTCCGAGACAAGACCAAGACTGCAAAAACGCGGTCTCGAAACCGGTCTCGAGTCCTACATCCTTATTTAATAATAATAATATTAACAACAATAATAATGGTTAAGTAAGTGACACAGAAGACCTTCCCTCGTTGACCCAGGGAAACTCGGCAAAATCATGTCCCTATCGCTGGTATGCCTTCTAAGTTAAACCAAAAGGCGTGCTAAGTGGTAGGGTGTGACTCAGGATGCTGTGCATGTGATCAGAAGGTTGCCTGTCATCAGCAGAGTGATTTCACTGTGGATCCATTAGCAAGACCCTTATCCCCGGTTGTTCCAGGGACTGTATGACCCTGCATTGATCAATGGAAAAAAAAAATATGATGAATATTTAATTCTTCTTTCCCCACAGGAGATCTGAAATAACACACTCATTAAACACCGGCTCAGAGTTATTACGTAGGAGATCTGATATAACACTATCATTAAACACCGGCTTAGATTTATTACCTAGAAAATCTGAAATAACACTCATTAAACCCCGGCTCAGAGTTATTACGTAGGAGATCTGATATAACACTCTCATTAAACACCGGCTTAGAGTTATTGCCTAGGAGATCTTAAATAACACTCTCATTATACACCGGCTCAGAGTTATTACGTAGGAGATCTGATATAACACTCTCATTAAACACCGGCTCAGAGTTATTACCTAGGTGATCTGAAATAACACTCTCATTAAACACCGGCTCAGAGTTATTACGTAGGAGATCTGATATAACACTCTCATTAAACACCGGCTCAGAGTTATTACGTAGGAGATCTGATATAACACTCTCATTAAACACCGGCTAAGAGTTATTACGTAGGAGATCTGATATAACACTCTCATTAAACACCGGCTCAGAGTTATTACGTAGGAGATCTGATATAACACTCTCATTAAACACCGGCTCAGAGTTATTACCTAGGAGATCTGAAATAACACTCTCATTAAACACTGGCTCAGAGGTGGTTCCCACATCCCAAGGATGACAAGAGGAAGCTGCCAGGCCTAGTTGGATACTTTTCTCTTTTCTACTTGATCTGTTTCCATTCTTTTTTGGAACTTGATATTCCCCACATCCTAGGAGAGCAATTTTGTTTTTCAATATTATTTGCCAAGATCTAGTTGTTCAAAAACTCCGTTTCCTCCCCATTTCATCTCCTCCCTGGAGGTTTGAGTGTGCTGTTCCCCATCAAATCACAGGTTCTGTAATGTCCATGTTCTTGGAATAGCATCATAATTACCACAGAACTCTTGCATAAGCAAGCACATGAGGCAGCTTCATATTAAACAAAATTCACAGGTTGATATATGAATTGATTAAAAAGTCAATAAGAATAATAAGTCTATTCTCATTATTATTATTATTATTATTATTATTATTATTATTATTATTATTATTGACATGTGAATCCTATGCGGAACACGGCAGTCACTACAGAAAGGGTTTCGCAAAGCTCAGGACCGAGTCTGGACTGGGATTAGGCCCAGGACTTTAAGGTTTCCCACAGCAGTGGGGGGTCCAGTTGATTTTGCTGCTGGGGGAGGGAGGGGAAGTTCTCCCCACAAACAATTTTGCCAGCCCATGTCGTCATCAGCCCCTCAGTATGCCAGATGGCTGGTCCAGTCCAGCTCAGAAGTATATCTCTGCAGATTTCATTCATTCTTCCCTTGCCGTATATGGGCATCTGCTTTCCGTTTGCTACCCTTCCTGTATTGCGCTTTTTTGTCAATTAAAACTTAAATAGCTATTCCAGCACAGGGTGGCTGTAACACATTGTGTTGTGATGAGTGATGATGAATAGACCTACTTGTATGCACAATTATGACCAAACTGCTGCACCATATTCTTCAGATGCTTATCATTTTACAGCACACACTGTTGAGTTGTAGGTAATCTGTTTCAAACCAGTAGCACAATGTATTATCAGTGTTGAGAACATATTCAACTGGAACAATCCATGTCATATTATACATCATACTTTCATTGACAAAATGTTGTTTTAGCTGTTTAAAAAATGTTTTAGAAAGCATGAATGTGGATGGCACAGTGATGCAGTGGTTAGCACTGTTGTCTCATTCCTGCGACCCGCCATGGCTCCATGTGTGTGGAGTTTGCATGTTCTCCTCATGTCATCATTTGGGTTTCCTCCGGGTTCTCCGCTTTCCCCCCACGGTCTAAAAACATGCTTATGAGATTATTTGGAGTTATCAAATTTTGTGTGTGAGGGATGCACAGGATGGACGCTAACGCAGACTGAGTTCAGGTAAGCGGTTTTATTGCAGGATGAGCCGTTAGAATATAACCAGAAATCCGAGTCAGTGAGCCGGGCTTGGGTCGGGCGATCGGTGAAAGTGTCCAGAAGGAGAAGGCGAAGATCGGAGTCAGAAAATTGGCCGTGGGTAGGGCGATCGGCGTCGGTAGTGAAAGAGGGGGTAGGCAACGCTCGGGGTCTGGAACACGAAGCAGAGGTTGGTACACTGGATAGTCGATAACAGGAGAAACGCTCAAACTCTGGGCACACCATGAAGATTTCACATAGATCAGAACGAGTTGCCAGATATAGCGCAACAAAACAAGGGGAAACTAGGATCAGCTGGGAGAGGAGTGTCCGAGACCAGAGCAACCAGTAAAACTAGACAAACTGGACAACAGGGAGCGAAGCCTCAGGGAAGCCTTATCGGTTGGAAACCCCGGGAGGGGGGGGGGCGTGGCTTTGATGGCGATGGGGATTCTCCAGCGCGATCCATGACATTTGTGTGCATGTCTATGTGTGTGTGGGTCATGTATATATTACTTTGTGGAGATCAAATGTCCTCAAAATTTGATAAAAACCTGTTATTCTGACATTTTTTTCGGTCCCCACAAGGGTAAACTCAATTTTATAAAAATCTGTAACTGCAATCTGTAGATGCCAAGGTTTGTATTTTGTTTGGTTACAAACATGCTTACTAAATGCATTAATTAACCGGTTACTAAGTGTTAGTTACGTACTGATCCCGTGCTTGCTCATCATTAATCAATCATGACAGTTCTTGTATTCTATTCAGGCACTAACAGTTAACTAATTAGTTAATAATGGTAAGACTTCACTTGAGGGGGCAAAAATTATTACTCACTTATTAAACTTAATTATCACTACTCAAGAACAAATCATGAACTAATATAGGTTTCCTCCATGAAATACATGAACTGTCATGATTGATTAATGATGATTGAACATGTGTTGAGTACTTAAACACTTAGTTACCGGTTAATTAATGCATTATGTAAGTGTTTACTAGTACATTATTAATATCCCCTCTGGTAATGGGGCAGTGGTGGCCTAATGGTTAGGGAAGTGCACTTGTAATTGGAAGATTATTGGTTCGAGTCCCTGACCAGCAAGGTACCACCCCCAAGCACTGCTCCCTGCTATGTCACATATGGGTTAAATGCAGAGGATGCATTTTGTTGTTGTGGTGTGTCAAGAATGATCACTGATCACCTGATTCTAAAACGTTAGTAGTTTGTTTTGTCTTCATCTTCCCATTTTATTTTGCAAGAGTGTCAAGTTTTCCACACTAGCATTTGTCCATTTCTTTTAGTTTCAAGGCTTTCATAATCAGATTCAATTTCCCTACAGGGCTTTACAAATAATTAATACATCTCAAAATGTCTTGATTACATTATCAATCTATTTGACTCGTGTGCTTGTATGCATATATAGAACCTCCCTGGGTCCAGAAATGGTCTCACAATAAAGCTTCAGATTTGCAGATGGATACATACTCACTTCTGATAATCAGTCAATTTGATTCATAGATTTAGAGTGTGTGCATTTGTATACAAAACATGTACATTGTGTCAATTGCTCAAGCATCAGTGTTGCACACAGCCTGGAATGGTATATCACACCTTGCGAATGATGCAAGAAGACAGGCATGCCAGGTCGCTGTGGTGGGTGGCGATCCGTCCTGCCGGGGGGTGGGCTCCCGTTTGATGGGGCCCTTCGGCCCAGGATCCGCTAACCTCGGTGGGGGGGTCGCTGCCTGACCCCCCTCTGCGGGCTTCCTTGTACAGGGGTTGGCGCCCCCTTAGTCCCTCGCCTGGTTCCCCCTGCCTTCACCTTGGGCCCGGGGTTGGAGGAGGGGGCACTGTCACGCCCCCCGACGGCATAAACTACCAGCACATCCAATGACAAATCAGTTCACACCTACACTTGCACATGCAAAAATGGACGCATACGAGGTTGAGCGATCAATATCATTATTACTTTTTAGAGTAACTTATAGATATCGGAATTGAAATATATGTGTATATGTTTTTGATCACGTGTGTATGCTACATATATATAATACCTATTTGTAACATTATTATTATTATTATTATTGTTGTTGTTGATATTATTGTCATAATTTTTTATTGTTGTCAGCATTAGCCTACTATTACTGTTTTGTTTGATGGTGGGCAGAAAAAAAAATCAACAAAATAAGGCTTTGGGTATTGAGTATTACTTGAAGCAACTAAAAAGACTTTTCACCATCTGAGAAAAAAATTTAACACTTTACTTGAAGGGACACGAATAATGTAGTATTATGCCATGACTTATGTATTTATGTATTAATTAACCACAAACTAAACCATAGTTACATACTTATCTCATGTTTGATCATCATTAATGAATCGTGACACATCATTTATCTTAAGCAGTTACTGTGTTTATCACTATATGTTAATTCTGCTTTGTGAACTACTGAAGGAACAAATAATGAATAACACGTGAAATACTGATCTCATATTTGTAATTAATGAATCGTGACACATCTTTTATATCAAGTATTAACTATATTTGTTAATATATCTCTTAATTTTGTAAAGCTTTATGAACTACTGAAGGAATTACTGAAAGATCAAGTAATGTATATCACAAGTGAAATACTGATCTCATGTTTGTTCATCATTAGTGAGTTGTGACATCTTTTAACTAGTTACTATATTTATTCAAGATTTGTAATTCAGTAGTAACTGAATTAGTAACTGAATTACTACTAATTATTTGTTCTCCCTAAAGTAAAGTGTTACTGAAAAAGCAATACTTGTTTAAACATTGATGGTTAATTTTTATTCTTACTGCAGAAAAGAGACAAGGAATAAATTTATTTTTAAAAAGGTGAATTTAATGATATAGTGGAAGAAATATATTAGTGAAAATATTTTATGTTTTTACTGGCAGGCACAGGAGAATGAGAATTTAACATTCATGCAAAGTGTAGTCAAACAAGGATGGTATGCATTTCTTGTATTTCATAAATAAAATATTGCTTCTAATATCTTATGCACATTGCAATAAAGATGTTCTTTCTTATTCACATAAATGCACAACCCTTCCCACAGCATTGCACTATAACCTGTTAAATGGACAAAGACCCACTTATTTAGAAAATCACATTCAAACAGTTGTACTTGACAGTATAGTTTTTTAATTGTGAAAACAACACTAAATGTATCGCTCAATATGACCTATGTAATTTCAGAAATAGAAATTGCAGGTTCGCTGTTAAAGAAACAGATCAGCAGGAAAACGTTTGTAATTAGTTACGAATGGCCCTGGGCAGAGAGACATCACTGCTTTGCAGATAATGAAAATTATTTGTTTTTTCGCACCTTTCCTTAAATCTGCAATTAGTTTGTTAATCCAAGTGTGTTCCTCCATAAAATCACAGCAATCTGATAATGAGTCTTCCCTGTACTGATAGAACACTGCTGTTTGCAGTCAGTAATTAACTCATCGGTCTCTATGCCATTACACCATTACATGTAAGTCACAGTGCTGCTTAGAATTTTTTTTACACATAATACAACAGATTTGTGGGTGGTGTAGTGGCACATTGCTTAGCGCTGCTGCCGCTTAGCAAGAAGGTCCTGGGTTCGGTTCCCAAGCTGGGCGTAGGACCTTTCCGTGGGGGGTTCGCATGCTCTCCCCGTGTTGGTTCTTGCCTGTACCCATTGTTCCTAGGATAGGCTCCAATCCCCCCCCCCTCCATGACAGCAGTCGGGATTATGTGGTTACAATGATGGATGGACAATAGATTTGTGCTGGAACAGCTTTATGATTTTAATGTTCAAAGACCAGGCATCAACACTGAAGGGGTATTGTACTTTTGTTTCATCTTTAATTCTTTCCCACCGTAAAAGTCAGTTATGCTGCACTATGTGTTTGATTTGGAGGTTAGATTTAAGGAAATGTGTGTCACTATGTAAAATCAACAGCTACCAAAGTTTTGTTTGCACCTGGTCCTTCGCATAATGTATTAAGCGTTTAGGTGCGGGCTGTAAATAAACCAGCAGCCCTGGTGCTAACGAGACAGAGAGAGGAACTCACTGGAATGGAATTGGCATGTACGGCAAGGCATGGACCGGGGAAGCAGGAGAAGGAGATGAGGACTGGAGTAAAAAGGGTTTTAATTGGCACACGATTGGGCATACAACGCAACAATGCAATGACAGAACTAGGGAAACAAACTCTGACGTGGACTTAAATACACCGAACCAATAAGGACAACTCGAAACAGCTGGGGCCTTGTGTATAAACGGTGCGTACGCACGAAAATGTTGCGTACGTCCGTTTCCACGCTCACGTCGAGATGTATAAAAACAAAACTTGGCGTACCGCTACGCACATTCTCACGGCAGCTCCAGACACGGCGTTCGCACGTTTCTGCTTGGTTTTGTAAACGGACGGCACCCAGCGGCAAGTCATTGCTACTGTGGTTTGCCTTTTTAAACTCACAATCACGACGCTGACTTTATCCAATACACCAAAATTAATTGTATGATGTTTACAAATGTACGGCACCTGATTTTTAATCAATCTGTAACAATAAAACCGTGCAGAAAATGACCGAACTATTACAACTACCATGGCAGCTCATGCGTTACTTGAAGATATTGCAAATGGAAGAATTAGAAGAGAGCGCATATTCAGGGATCATAGTGATTTCCTGGCCCATGATGATGACTGCATGGCTTCTAAGTCGATTCAGATTTCCAAGAGCAATCCATTTGGAGCTGTGTGCTGAACTGGGACCAGCATTACAAAGGCAGACGATGAGGAATTGCACTATACCTGTTCCTTTACAAGTTCTGTCCACTCTCGAGTTCTTAGCCACAGGTGCTTTTCAGCGAGAACTTGCAGACTGATTGGGTATTTCTCAGTCAACACCAAGTCACGCCATGCCAGCTGTATGGGGCGGCATAATCCGCCTGTCACCCAGGTATATAAAATTTCCTTACACTGTGGTTGAACGGGCAAACATTAAAGCGTAATTTGCAGCAATGTCCGGTTTTCCCAATGTAATCGGAGCCATCGACTGCACACACATTGCTATAAAGGCACCTTCAGAGAATGAATTTGCTTATGTAAATAGAAAGCATTTTCATTCCATTAATGTGCAAATAATATGTGATGCGAAAATGCGTCTCATTAATGTTGTGGCGAGATGGCCTGGCTCAACCCATGATTTTTTTATTCTCAGAAATAGTAGTATTGGAAACAAATTTGAAAATGGTGTGGTGCGTGATGGCTGGCTTCTCGATAAGAAGACTTGAGTTTTATACTTTTGGGCCAAAATTGTAAGTTTTGTGCACGATGCAGCCATTTGACAATTCCTTAGGGGACAGTGGGTACCCACTGAAGACGTGGCTTCTCGCCCCTCTCGCAAACCCACAGAGTGAACAAGAGCGACGTTATAATGATGCCCATTCTCGGGCACGGGCAGTGGTAGAGCGCACTATAGGGCAGCTTAAGGGCCGTTGGCAATGCCTGGACAAGACCGGTGGGGTGCTGCTCTATAGTGCACAGAAAGTGTGTCGCATTGTGCATGCAGGTAGCGTGCTGCATCATGTGGCACAACATCGTGGCTTGCCTGTACCTGAAGAGCTGAGGAATGATGAACCTGACCTCGACCCACCAAATGTTCTGGCAAATGGGGCAGCATTACGACTTCATTTGAATGTAATAGAAAGAATGTAAAAACAGGTAATCAAATGTAGAATTTATTTTGTTCACTAATTCTTTTAACGTGTGGTTAATGTCACATAGCACAGAATGTATATTTTTTAGTTCATTTGCAACTGTTACAGCATTTACTATTACATTTTGTGACTGCAGCACAGCGTCTGTGAGCACATGGCCGGATGGTCGCCCCTCGGTTTCTGAGGCACGGGAGTGTGTGCAGCCAGCGCCCGAAGATGTGCTCGGCACAGCAGCACCTTCACCGCCAGAAGTATCATCCACAGTACGGGGGTCACTTCTTGTACTATTGTCTGAAACAGAATAAACATGAGTATTGCCGCATCTGCTGCCTGTTTGTTCAACTTAGCCATGCAAATTAATCAAACAAGTCAGATAGATAGATAGATAGATAGATAGATAGATGGATGGATGGATGGATGGATGGATGATTGGATGATTGGATGGATGGATGATAAATGAAAACTCACCAGCTGTGGGCTTGTTCATGTGCGTAAAATTTCACGCTAATTGGGATTTATAAAGGGAATGTGCGTCGATCTGTGCTTATGCACAGTTTTGTGCATCTGGATTTTTTCTTGGGTACACAAATTCCTAGTTTTATCCGTACGCTTTAGTGTGAATTCTACGCACGTCATTATACATGAGGCCCCTGGTGAACACTGGGAATCCACATGAGGTTAACAGGAATGACAAATGAGTGATTATGCAATATTTGTACTGCCAATAGTAACATTCAACATTCCATGATCTTGTATTAAGATGATCAAGCAACTCCATGAAAGCAGAAAAGCACATTTCTTCAAGCTTTCAGTAAACAAGGCAAAATGCATTTTATGTCTCTACATTGATCACTATTCTCATTTCCAGAACCTGTACCTCTCATTTTCCAACAACATTGGAAAGCATGTGGTCATGTTGATATGAATGTAAAACTGAGAGTTTGCTTCTGGAATACAGAAGGGTGGCTAAGAAAGCTATTAATTAGGAGACAGCTAACGCATCAAAATGACACCGTAAGATAAAGAACGCAATATAGGTTTTGAATGAATCATTATACTCTCTCTGCATTATCATATTCTGCCATAGTGTCATGCCTGCAAATGAGTTTCAGACGCTTCTATTTCATCATTTACAAATTAGGTATTCGCAAGAATGTTGAAAATTTATGGCTGACATTGGTGCAACTAAAAAATTGCAGAAAAGAAATGTAGAAGCAACACGACAAGACAAGGCGACATCAAATAGGGTAAAGACATTTAATAGCTAGCTTAATTTTGTGTTTCATTGAAACACAATAGTGAATAAGACAGTGGGGCATGCAGAGTTTATCTGGCCAAAGACCAAAGTATCTCCACCCACACTGGCCACGTCTGCCATGGGCTGAGATCCCAAACCACGAGACATTCACATTGACCAGAACTCAGCCAGCTGCAGGAGTAGCTTTAAATATTGTGCCCAGTGGTGTTACATGATTGACAGCGATAAAGAGACACTGGAACAGGGTATAACCCTCTCTTGCTTCATGACAGTGGCAATGCTTTTACAATGGATCTTATTCACACATCATTTAAATTTCTGTTTTTTTGTTTCCGTACTGTAATAAAATTGATATAGTTCTGAGATCAAACTATGTTTGTTTCTAAGGAAATAGGTGCCATAGCCACAGAGGGGTGTATGCAATGGCCCGGTGTGCAGCACTACAGCCTCACACCACCCAGCTTGGGGATTCACTCCCACCTCTGCTCTCTGTGTGCAGAGATTCCAGGTTCACTCTGTGTCGTGAGGGTTTCATGCCACATTCCCGTGGTGTGTGCCCTGTAATGGCCTGGCATCCCCTTCAAAGTGCACCTCTGCCTTCTGTTGCTTTGGAAAGGCCCCAGGCACCAGAATAAACAGCTGGCAGATAAATAAACATATAGACCTGAATTTAAATTGTTGGCTGTGTACATTCATGGCTTTGTAAACAATTTTTTATAGCTCCAAGTACAAACCTTATACATTTTCTTATGCATTTAGCTTTTCTTACACTTTTTTTTTTTTTTTTTAAATTCTGATTGTTCTTCGTTATATAATTGTGTACGGTGTCCTTGTGTGCTCTGAAAGGCGCCTTTAAAATAAAATGTATTATTATTATTATTATTCAATTACTTATAGACTACCTATGGCAGAGTTCACTAACAGGTGGACCGCGGTCCGGGTCCGGACCCAGAAGCTGTCCTATACGGACCCAGACCAATAGCCAAAACATTATATTATTTAAAACCTGACGCTTCTATTTTATCCGTCGAAGCTTTTGTAGTCTTTTCTGTAGTGGTTTAGCAGTAGAGCCGCCGTTTCCCACACAAATGAACATCAAACCCCTTTAACCGCCAAGCTAGACGTAATTCGGCGTCTGCAGCCCTTTGTATTCGCTAATGTGCCTTTAGTGTTAATAGCAGCAGCGAAGCTAAAACCCGCAACCAAAAAGCCGTAATGTTCCTAAGAGAGTGGCTGGTCTGTCCTGAAATCATACAGCTGAAAAGTTTTTAAACACAGTATATATTATATAACATGTTGGATAAATAGACGTAGTTTATTGTTGATTTCATGTTCGTTGAAGTTTCTGCATTTTAACATATGTATAAAATAATGTTATCTGTTATATAAATAAACTCAAGTGAAACAAAAAATGTACGTTTTCATGGTTGCCAAATCTCAAGCATCTAGCATGACACTCACGCTTTCAGACTCACGCTGGAAATCTTACGGCAAATCTATATTATTCCATTTTAAAACCTAAAATTAGCTACGTCAAAGGTGTATTTACACGGTTAAATACAAAAGCAGACTATTTACAAGGTAAGAACTGTTACATGTGTGCAGACATCT
>JAOYFF010000046.1:9077231-9095855 GCA_025773925.1 Cryptomyrus ogoouensis
GCAGTCGTAGGTGTACAGGGAGTACAGCAGGGCTCAGCACACAGCCCTGGGGGGCCACCACACTGAGGGCGAGGCTCGACGAGGTGTTACGGCCCACTCATACTTCCTGGGGTCTATTTGTGAAATATTTCTGTACCGCATTACACAAGGAAACGTTCAGACCAAGGACACTGGAGGGGTTTATGGTGTTGACTGCGGAACTGTAATCTGTGAAAAGCATCCTCACATCATTCCCTGTCCTGTTGTCCAGGTGAGTCAGTACTGTGTGAAGTAAGGAGGTGATGGCCTTGTCAGTGGATCGATTCTGTCAGGAAGCAGATTGGCCAGCGTCCTGGGCTTTGGGTAGTGCATATACGCATTCTATACAAAGCACTTCAAACCTACAGAAGTTAATGAAACAGGGTGGTAATTTTTCAATATGGAAGGGTATAGCATCTTTAGTACTGGTATGATGATGGATCTTTTAAAACATGTCAGCACAATAGCTGACTAGCCGATGGGTAGTCAATGATTGCATGAAACACCGGAGCTAGCTGGTTGGCGTAGGCGTTGACTATCCATCAGGGATATTTTGTGGACCTGCTTCTTTCCGGGGATTCATTCTCCAATGATCTGATTAGTCCCCGAACACCTCACAAGCATACAGAAATGAACAAGCCATAAAAATGATACAAATAGCCCTTTAACCTTTATAGCCGGTTCAGCAGTGATAAAACAACTGTAGCAAGAAAATAATAAATAAATCAGATAAAATAAAATAAAAATAAGAAACAATCCAAGAAAATCTAACTGCACATAAAATTCATTTTCATCAGTTCCATCCTATTGCTTCCTGGCACAAGCAAAACAAATGAGAACAACTAACATTAGAAAAGAAAAAGAAAGTTTAATGAAGTACTCTGTTGGGGAAAACTTGGCTGCTTTTCAGTCCCCTGTAATTTCATCTATCAGTTCCCCATCTTTGCACTCTGGCCTTATTAAGAAGAAGAAAAAGAATCTTCTTAAGGTCTGCAATCTGGGTGAAGCCTTGCTGCTCTAATCTACAGCTCAGATGCCGTTGTCTCAGTATATAAATCAATGGCTGTAGCAAATTGACTAGATATAGAAAACAAGACTTATTTCCTTTGTGTATCATTGTGCTTTGGAAGGAGTCCAGAAAGGGGCTTAACCATTTTAAGAGAAATGCTCGCACAGAGCACATTAGTGTATTTGTATTAGATTAACCATTAGAGAGATGCAACTCTGTAGAACATGTCACATTTGGTGATGTGTGAGCTCACTAAATTGTAAGACAAATAATGTATGTGTTGTATTTTTACTATTTTTGTTAACTTTTTACGCAAAGATACAAGATGGTTTGTTGCTGTCAGAAATGACAGCATTGTAATCCCCGGAGAGCCCTGTCATTTGGTCTGGCACTCTAAGTCATACTCGCCCCACATTCACCAGTTAGTGCAATATCTGGAATTACTGTAGGACCCACCTGTAGATGTGAAAAAGAAATACAATTTCTAGAATTACTGGATGTATCGCCTGCAAATGTAAAAAGTCAATGTCTTTTTACTTAATTCTGCTGTAAGTCCTTGTCCTTGTGAGTCATGATATGCAGGTCTGAAAATATACTTATTCATTTGTTGTACATCCCACTTATATGACAATTTGCAGAATCTTTCCCAATCAATTAGGTGGGTACTTGTATTCCTTTGCGTATGTATTATTGTCCATGTATGAAAATATCATTTATCCATCCATCCATCCATCTGTCATGCCCTGCTCGTCCGATCCTTCAGTGTGCCACGCCCCCTCATTTACCCCATGTGGATTCCCCATGTTCACCAGCTGTTTCCTGTTGCTGTCGTTAGTTCAATATATTTAGTCCGCATTTCAGTTTGTTTTCCCAGTCCGGTCATTAACGTTGTAACGTTTCGCTGTCTGTTTCTGTGCCTTTCCTGATTAAACCCCATACTCTCCCGTCACCTGGAGTCCCGTGTTTTTACCGTCTCGCTGTGATCCCAGCGGTTCATAACAGAATGACCGGACTCAGAATGAAGACGCCTCCCATCAGCGAGGTGGAATACGTCGACTAACGAGGTATTATACTGGCTCGCCCAGCCCAACATCCAAGAAGATCCCGAAGCTTGCGATCTGGCAAGCCAGTGCTGGGACATCCTCGAGGGGATATCCCGCTTGCCCTGCCCCCTGGCTCGCCTTCAGTCCCCCTGGCTGTGGCTCAGCTGTTGCCTGTGGGTCCTCCGGCTTCGGCTCGGCGGTCACTTTCAGTTCCGCCTGCGGCACCTCGTCGGCCGGCTGTGCTCCTGCCTCCGGCGCCACGTCGGTCGCCTGCAGGTCCCCAATCTTCGGCTTGTCGGTCGCCTATGCCTTGGTCGGCTGTGCCTTTGCCTGCCGCGGCTGCTGCTCCCTCCTCCCCTCCGCCTGTGTTCCCTTCGCCTCCCTCCTCGCTCCCTCCATCAGTCCCTCTGCCTTCCTCCTCCCACCTTCGGCATTCCCTCCTGCTCCCTCCTCACGGTCGCCTGCGGCCCCTGCAGCTTCCGCTCCTCGCCTGCTGGGGTTCCCCCTGGCTCCCCGTTTTCCCCCGCCCTTTGCCTCCTTGCCCTCTGCCTTTGTGCCCCCTGTGTCTGCTCCTCGTCCTCCTGTTTCTCCTTCGTTCACTCCTGGCCCCTTCATTCCTCCCGTTGGTGTCCCTTCTGTGTCTCCAGTGTTGTTGCCCCTGTGTCTGTTTGCTTCTCCCATTGTTTGTCAGTTGTTGTCTGGGTTACTGTCTTTGTGTCTGTTCTGCGTGTCTGTCTTGTTCCCTGTGCCCCATTGATGCCTTGCTTTTTTTTTCCAGGTCCCGTGTCCCTGGTCCTGTTCCTCACTCCCCTTAGGCGCGCCCAGAGTTCACGCCTTTCGGGGGGGGGACCCTGCTCGTCCGATCCTCCCGTGTGCCATGCCATGTCATTAACGTTGTAAGGTTTCGCTGTCTGTTTCTCTGCCTTTCCTGATTAAACCTCGTATTCTCCCGTCACCTGGAGTCCCGTGTTTTTACTGTCTCGCCGTGATCCTAGCGGTTCATAACACCATCCTTCCATCCATCCATTTTCTATAGCCGCTTATCCCATTCAGGGTCATGGGGGGTCCAGAGCCTATTCCAGGGGCTATGGGCACAAAACAGGGAACAACCCAGGATGAGGAACCAGCGCATCACAGGGCACACTCACGCACCAGTCACTCACACATATAAAACTACAGGCAATTTGGTAACTCAAATTAACCTTGGCATATTTTTGGACTGTGGGGGGGAAACTGGAGTACCTAGTGGAAACCCAATTATTTGTCTTACATGAAAACAGGGTCAGGTGAGGGGAGAAGTAACAGAACCTTGTGGAGGGTTTGACTTGGGACCAGACCAATTTCATCAAAAATGGCTAACTAGCCCTAACTAAAGAATGAAAAACTGAAAACAATCAAGTTAGCTAGGAATCCAAATAGGGAAGCTAGCAAGGTGGAAGACAAGAACAGGATACCCTCAAGGAGACTAAGAAACCCGCTGAACAAGAGGACCCTGAGAGAATTGCGGGGCGTGTCAATCATCGAGGGAGTGCTCCCATTTCCCTCTCAGGGAGACAGAAACCCGGCCCACCTTTCTCCAAGGCCCCCATCAACCTCAGTTATCCCCCTGGGACCAGAGACTGGCAAGACTGAAGTTTTGGATGGATTAGGGAAATGGATGCCGTCCCAACAGTGGCCTGGAAGTCAGGCACAAAGTCAGCTGTGACAGGGATGTCGGACACAGGGCCGGCAGTGTTCAGCAGAAGAGGAGATGGGTGCCTTAGGGACCTCAAGAGGTGACGAGATGGCCGGGGATCAGTCGGGAGTTAACGAAGCAGCTGACAAAAAGCCAATGAGGTAGTAGACGAGGAGTCAGCAGATGATGAAGCAGAAACCTAGGAGTTGCCAGAAGCGTGGCAGGGGCCGAGTGAGTGGCTAGAGTAGCCAACAAGGCAGCCACAGGCAAGGCAGAAGCCAATGATGTGGCCGTAGGAGAGGCCGGTGCCCAGACAACATCAGGAGTAGATGTGACTACTTGCAACTGGTAAGGCAAAACCAGGACCTCTGAGTACCGGCTGAGTAAGGCTGGGACACCAGTAGGTGGGCAGGATGCTCTCACTGGCGTTGGTTACAGCAGCAACATCGAAGATTTTATCTGGCACAGCCTCAATCCAGATCTTTAGCCTCCACCTCTGATGGAGGGCACTAATGCAGAGCTCTGGGGAGCCAATGGATGGCTGACAATCAGCAGCAAATCAGCAGCCAACTGTGGGAAGCCAGCGGGTGGATCGGTGGCTGACTATAGGAAGCCAGCGAGTGGAATGGCAGCTGACTATGGGAGTCCAGTAGATGGATCGGGGGCCAGCTGCAGTAGGCCAGCAGGCAGATCGATGGCTGACTGTGGGAGTCCAGCGGTTGGATCAGTGGCTGATTGTGGGAGTCAAGCGGGTGGATTGGTGGCAGACTGTGTGAATCCAGTGGACGGATTGGCGGCTGACTGTGGGAATCCAGTGGACGGATTGGCGGCAGACTGTGTGAATCCAGTGGATGGATTGGCGGCTGACTGTGGGAATCCAGTGGATGGACTGGCATCTGACTGAAGAGAGCTAGTGGGCAAATCAACGACATTCTGAGGGGCCTCACGCTCAGCAATCTCCCTCACCTCCATCAGCAGACATCTAATCTCCACTGCGCCTTGGGGATTTGAAACGTGGGTGAGTTGGCAGAACATATCATCGGCGGAATGAAAAAGAGCTTTTGCTTCAGGATTTCTCCAGACCTACAGAATACTCCACAATTCCAGGGTGAAGTCTAGGAGGGTAACATAATCCTTCGCCTGAAGGGGAGGTAGCTCCTGTGCAGCTGACGACTCTCTTGGCTTCCAGGGTTGAGATACCCGGGGTATTAGATCCACTGGATGCAGAAATGTTTGCAAGCCGGAGTGAGGGTGGAGGCTGGTGAAGCCGCAGCTGAAATCAGTCATTCTGTCATGACCAGTGGGACGAACAAAGCAGGAGCATGGTCATGGAGAAACAAGAAACAGAAAGATAAACAGGAGATAAACATGTGAGGCAGGAATAAGAGGTAAGGCTAACATGCACTGCACTGGGTTTGGCCACGATGTAGAGGAAAACAGCAAAGGTGGAGAGTACAAATCCAGACCAAGATTTTGTTTCAACCAACCAGTTGAGTATAAAGAATAAATATATAGTAATAAGCTAGTTAAAATTTTTCAGTCGTGTCTTCAGGTTTTCACTCAGTCCTGTTATTCTAATACAATTCTGCCCCTGAAAAATTTGGTATATAACTCAAGTGGCATGTTGAACTGGAACTTATGTCATTTTAGTCATCTGAAGACCTCAGGAAAACCAAAAGTTAGTTCCATTACTTTCTTTTCTGTATTTTTCATGATATTGTAAGTATGTCTGAGGTGGTCAAACTCAATGCTCTGTCATGTTACCCAATCAATCAATCAATCAATCTATCTATCTATTAATAAACTTTTGGTAAGTTACTTGAATGTACTTAGTGTTATCATACTATTAGGTTTGATGAAATGTGGCTATGGTTAATGAATTTGCTAATTTAATAATTAAACTCATGTTACTTTCTGTCCTGTTACTTATATAAAGAGAAAAGTATAACTTGAACGCATATGCAGTGGATATAAAAAGTGTACACACCCCTGTTAAAGTGGCAGGTTTTTGTGAGGTAAAAAAATTACCACAATAAATAATTTCAAAACTTTTCCCACCTTAAATGTGACCTATAACCTGTACAACTCTATTGAAAAACTAACAAATCTGATAGGGTGGAAAAGATAAAAAATAAAAAACATGCAATAAGCTGCTTGCATTAGTGTGAACACCCTTAAACTAATACTTTGTTGAAACACCTTTTGATTTAAATAAATTTAATAAGAGCAGGTTTGGGGATGCACACCTGCCGTCATTTAAAGTTACTCTGATTAACTACAAATAAAGTTCAGCTGGCCTTCTAGGATTTTTCTGACATTTACTCACAGTTCTATCCTACAGCAAAATCCATGGTTTGCAGAGAGCTCCTTAAGTATCAAAGGGCTTTATTAAAAGGTATCAGTCAGGAGAAGAGTACGAACAACAATTCTCTGGTATTAGATATACCATGGAACACAGTGAAGGCAGTCATCAAAAAGTGGGGAGATTACAGGACAGCAGTGACTATTCCGAGAACTGGTTGTCCCTCCAAAATTGATGACGATTAGGTTAGGGAGGTTAAGGTTATTAGTTAGAGAGACTGCCAAGAGGCCTGCAACAACACTGAAGGAGTTGTAGGAATTTGTCAAGTACTGATTGTGTACTACATGTGACAACAATCTCCAGTATTGTCCATCGCAAGACAGAAGCATTTTCTTACAAGGAAAAACACCCAGGCCCAGCTAAACTTTACAAAAAAATACATCAGGTCTCACAAAAGCATATAGGAAAATGTGTTATGGTCTGATGAAAGCAAAGTTGAACTTTTTTGGCCATCACCCATTGAACATCATACCCATGGTGAAGTATGGTGGCGACAGCGTCCTGCTTTGGGCTTGTTTTTATTGAGCTGTAACTCGGGCTTTAGTCAAGGTGGAGGGAATTATGAACATTGCCAAATACCAGTCAATTTTGGCCCAAAACCTTCAGGTGTCTGATAGAAAGCTGAAGATGAAGATGAGTTTCACCTTTCAGCATGATGGTGACCCCAAACATACATCCAAGTCAACAAAATATCTTCACCAGAAGAAAATTTAAAGTTTTGGAACGGCCCTGCCAGAGCCCAGACATAAATCAAATTGAAAATCTGCAGGGCGACCTGAAGAGGGCTTGGCACAAGAAATGCCATTGCAATCTGATAGATTTTGAGTATCTTTGCAAGAAACGGTAGGCAAACCTTGCCAAGTCAAGATGTGGTATGCTGATAGACTCCTACCCAAAAAGACTGAATGCTGTAATTAAATCAAAAGATGCTTCAACAAAGTATTAACGGATGTGCACACTTATGCAACCTATTCTACATTTCTTTCATACATTTTCCTCCTACCAGATTTGTTTTTCAATTGAAATGTATGGGATACAGGTTACATTAAAGGCGAAGTTTTTGAAATTATTTATTGTGGTCTTTCTACATCACAAAAAGCCCTCTGCTGGCAAATCCAGTTTTGCTGCACTTTTTCATTGCAGTTACAATTTTGGATCGATGTGCATGTTTTTAGATGTAGATGTTCATACATATATTTTTGTGAAATGGTAATAAGATCCAAAGATTTAAATAGGGTGAACTGAGTAAATAATGACAAAAAGACTGATCCTGTTTGCAAAGATCAGCTTCCAGTCAGTTCATCTTTAGCTCCCAAGCGGAAGGAGGCCTTCCAGGCTTTGTTAGATTGTAGGTAATGGCAGGCCAAGCGGAATGCAGCTGTGTGTAGGATTAGTTCAGTGAGGTCATAGAAAATGATTTTTGGTTGGCCTCACGGATTCTGGTTAACCGTAAGGCGACTTGGGATTGGGAAATCTTTATAATGGGGATGGAGGTACAGTACTGTTGACAAAAGTGAGAATGTAGTAGGATGGTGGAAAAAGTACTTTGAGGATCTCCTGAATCTCACTGACATGCCTTCCTTGGAGGAAGTAGTCAGAGAACTCTCCTATAACCGGGGCTGAGCTCACTGAAGTAGCCAGACTCTTCAGTGATAAGGCTCCAGGTGTGGATGAGATTCGGCCTGAGTGGCTGATAGTCCCAATCATTAAGAAAGAGGACCGGTTGATGTGTTCCAGCTTCAGCGGGATCACACTCCTTAGCCTCCCTGGCAAGGCCAATGCCAGAGTACCGGAGAGGAAGATCCATCCATTGGATAAACCTCATATCCAAGTCGAACAATTTGAATTCCGACCTGATCATGGAACACTGGACCAGCTCTCTACCCTCATAAGGATACTGGAGGGTTCATGGGAGTTTGCCCAACCAGTTAAGATGTGTTTATTCGACTTGGAAAAGGCATATGACCATGTCCCATGGGGAGTCCTTTTGCGGGGGGTTCATTGTGAGTATGGAGTCCTGCGCCACCATCATGGGTTATTAGGTCCCACTTTAACCACAGTGAGAGCCTAGGTCACATTCCTGGCAGTACGTCAGACTCATTCCTGCTGGATGTTGGACTCCGCCAGGGCTGCTATTTGTCACTGATTCTGTTCATAAGTTTTTATAGACGCAATTTCTAGGCACAGCCAAGGGGTGGATCACCTCAGGATTGCATCTTTGCTTTTTGCAGATGATATGGCTGACTTCATCAAGCTGTGAATTCCAGTGTGTACTGCAGTTTGCGGGCAAGTGTGAAGCTGTTGGGATGAGGATCAGCACCTCCATATCTGAGGTTATGCTTCTCGGCTGCAAGAGGGTGGATTGCCCCCTTCACGCTGGGGATGAGTTACTGCCTCAAATGAAGGAGTTTAAGTATCTCATGAGTGAGAGGAAAAATTAAGCGGGAATTAGAGAGATGTATCTGTGTAGCATCATTAGTTATGTGGACACTGTACCAGTCTGTCATGGTGAAGAGAGAGCTGAGTAGCACCAAAGTGTGGCATTTGTTTTTATTTGGTTGTTTATTTACTTACATTTTGGAGCCTAATAAATCAAAGCTAATTTTTGGACATCTCTGTTCTCTCTTCCTCTCCCTGTATTTAACTCATCATCTCGATGAAATTCTCACCCTATGTATGGCCAGAAAAAATGTATTTGATGCATAATGGACACAGATGTAAAATATTTCTTGTGGTCATTGCCACATGATGTTAAATAGATTATATTCCTCCCAAATAATTGTTTCGGAGACTTTCTGTTAACCCAAACTAGCATAAAGTGAGTTTTTTTGTAGTAACTTACACATACTACAATCTATGAGTTACACTTGTAATATTACCAGATAGTCATAGTTATGCATTAGTCTGCTACTGCATAAGTTTCATTCTAGTCTGAAATTCATTCCCACAAAGTCAGTCTCTTTTAATTAGTCAGCCTTTTCCATTGTTGTATATATTACTGCAGTACCTTGGTTTTCATTTAACAATTTACGCATTGTTTTACCTCAGTTCAGTGACTTTATTGTTCGATCAAGTCATCATATAGTCACCTCCATGCATTATTAAATCCCACGCCAGAGTACCTGTTCACAGTTGGGTAGAAATATTTGTGTAAAGGTCGATATTTTAACATTCAGTGGTTCTGGTAATGGGGACTTGGCTAGTAATAGAATCCCTTCATATTAAAACGCTCACAAGTAATTACATGACATGTGTCCTTTATGTCTGAAGCTCAGTGTATTATCCCTGTTCCTTCACACAGACAGAACTTAAAGCAATCTTACATACATAACCTCCCGATGACTGGCGCAAATAAAAGTGATAAATGCCAAACAATGGAACTAAACCCCAGGATTCATCATTCATTTTAATGCCCATGAACTGAAAGTGCATTAAAAAGCAAGCAGTGAGCCCACTGAATGCAAAGCCATTAAAATGTGCTGTTTGTGTTTATAACCAGCACACATTAAGATTCCAAGGACTCTAATTAAAGGCGGTAATTAGATTTTGTAATGAACTCTGGGTAGTCGATGTACAAATATATAAAAGGCCACATACTAATAAAGGCCGTCTGCTGCGAGATGGTCCCCAGGGGGCTGTGTGCTATAATGTATGAAATGTAAATTAACAGATGCTCTAATTCTGCGTGGTCCAGGGGGCCAGAGAAGGTGGCAGGCTGCAAAAATGAGGAGGACCGCACCTGAACGGAGAGCCGAGCTGGACAAAAAGGAAAGCAGATTCACCTCGGCCCAAAATAAATGCTCGTGGGAAATGGAGAAGCATGTGAGGAAACGGAGAGAGGGGTGGAAGGATCTTTAGCTGCATAACATTGTGAAGGAAATTTAATTATCCGTATTCCAGAGCTATTGCTCAACAGCTGGAGCAGATGTCTGGATCTCACATAAAACCTTTTTTTCCCCCCAAGAACTGATCTGATGGGTAAATAAATATCAAAGAAATATATTCTGTCGTGGTAACAAGTAATGTAAATTCAGTTTTTCTTTGTATTGAATGGTATCCTACAAAGGCATTAAACACTTATGACCATAAACAAATTTAAATGAAGCCTTGTTTGTTTTTCATCACAACAGAAGTGTCACAAATACTGGAGTCGTACCCAGGGCTGTGCTGTGGAGCACAGACAGTAAAAGACTAGATCAAGAGTGGCAGCTGGCCTTGGATGTGGAGGATCGTGGATCCAGGGACAGGAACCAAAAAGGAGCAGAGGGAGATGAGCTGGGAGGCACCATCAAGGAAACAGCAGAGGTGCTTGAGGTGATGGATCCAGGAGATAAAATGGGGCGAAACCGAGAGAAAGCAAGAGCACTAGGATCACAGGGCAAACACTAAAGTGCTGATCAAGAAGCATATAAATACAACTATGAGATTGGAAAAGCAGGAGAACAGCAAGTTCTACAAACAAGGCCCAGACAGGAGTACCAGGCAACCCTGAGCTCCGCAGCCGTAGCTGGTAGCACATCCTGATTGGTCACCTTGTCTATACCTGGGAGCATATATTGTACATCTAGTATAGCCCATATAGGTACCATCCAACCAAGATACAAAGTAACCAAGGACACATACCGGCATCACCGTACATCCATGCCTTCATGCTTGTCCCAGATGTTTCACGCAGATGAGCACTATGTGAGACAGGGTGGTGCAGATTTTCCAGGGGACAGGCGTGCTTGTGGGACAAGGCCCTCTGTGCGCTCATTTTAGTTTTAATTGCTTTTAAGTGCATTAAATGAGTTTGTATTGTGTGTATGAGAGAGTGCCTGTGAGGAATAGCCTGATGTTTCACTGTATGATTTGCTCATTTAATTTAACCATGTTTTTGCATGTTGTTCCAGATGCCTAGCCTTTCACACTATAAAGGCACCCGACCTTATAGTCGTTGTTCATGAAGAGCTGCGTTTTTCAGTTTGTGCCAGATCTGGGGCACTGATCAGGTGCAACTGAGGCTGCAGGTTGCAGTGCTGGGTCTTTGGATGGCAGGAAGAGCTGTGGACCTGCTCGGCCAGCTTTACAGACACGGGGACTCTTTCCCCACCGATTCAGCTCCAAATTGGCTGAAAAGCGGATGGGGCATTTCGAGTCTCTGGGTCCGAACCTGAAATCAGTGTCTCGGTCTGAAGCACCATGTCTCAGCACTGGAGCCCCCAGGAAAGGTCATACGACATTTTGTCAATGGCTCTGTGGGTTCTTGAAAGTCAGGCCATTTGCAACTGTACTGGGATTAGAGGGGTTAGGGTGCTGGAAGTGATCACAAGACTGGACGTCTGGGCAGAGGGAGGGGGGAGCGTCAAAACACTTACACCCCCATTCTGTGGCAGATAAGTGTTGCGAGGTATAAGTGCTTGAGTTTGTGAAGGGGGCTTAAAGTGGGTTTGGGCAGGGGGTGGAGAGGTTCCTGGCATTCTGTGGGCCTGCTTAGGTGTGTGTTGGATGAGTATCTCTGTTAATTAAAATGGTTTACTGTTTTTTTTTTTTTTTTTTTTTTTTTTCCCCCTCCCCAAAAAATTGGGCCTGGTTTGAAATGCTGTCCACTCTGATCTGGGGATAAATGGAATTTTCTGAGTGTTCAGTGCTGATATTTCTTCAAGGGAATTGTAGGTACTCCACAACAACCGCTGATTCTGTCCACCAAATTATGATGGGGTGTGTTTTTTTTTCTTATTTGCTTCTGCATGTTGTTATAATCATGATTAATGTGGAATGGTGATTGACTGAAGTTTAGGGGAAGGTTGAGGAAAACACTCTCTCCTCACCGATAAGTAATCGAATTGTTTAAAGTTCATTCATTCCCCACATTAGTGAGAGTCTGGAAGCAATGGTAGCTCCCTCTTGGGTTTTACATCTTGCTCGTTTAAATTAGAAAGCGAGACATGTATTTGTCTGGTTCAGCTCCCAGTCAGATCAGTGATGCCAAACCACCCCCCCCCCCCAAATCCCTTTGTCCCACAGATGTGTTCTCTGCAACGTGAACCAGGTTTTTCCACAGTGTTGAATTAAACTACACCTGAGCTCCACTTCAGTGATGATTAAAAATATGAGAACTGTTAGCATAAATACATATAAGAAATATTACATTTTCATATAGCCTTAACATTCAGGTAGATTCCCGGATAGCACCTACCTTAATTTTACATTTCCTCTTTAAATTTGCAATGCAAGCTTCACTGACAAAGAATAAACAAACAAAGGCAATATTAAATGACATCTTATCAACTTCCATTGCTTTTATGGTTTTTACGCATTTCTGGATGTTGTGTATGCTGGAGGGTTTTCACAGAACTCAATAGTGGGCATCTCATACTAGACACCAAAGTACATATTAGATGTTAATAATACAATTAAGTGTGATTTCATTTCATATATCATCTGATACATACAAATATGAGAACTTTGTACCTGCTTGTACTCGCTTGTGCTATGCAGGGGTCCTGAGACTAACCCAGGGCAGGGTGGAAATGCACTGCAGGGTGGAAATGCACTGCAGGGTGGAAATGCACTGCACGGCACACACACTTCATTTGTCACCTTTCTGGACTAGCTACCGGCAAATGGTAGCAGGGCCATGCAGATAACACTAGGCTGTGTGTCCAAGACAGGATTTATATTAAGTTTATTTCAGTATATATTTAGTAGGGGTCTAACGGTACACAAAACTCACGATTCGGTACAAACCCCAATTTTGGGTTAACAGTTTGGTGCAAAAAACAGAATTTTGAACTTATTAAAATTGCTAACATAAGCACAATTAGGGACAGTAATCCAAAGGCAATGTGTCCATCAACATGACCGAATAACAAAACCCAAGAGAAGCTTATTAGCACATTCGTATGTAAAATATTACTTTTAAAAATTTTATAATGATCATAATGGGAAAAAAAATGTCTTCTCCGCTACCGAGGATGGTTGCAGATCTGTAGTGATAAACACTCCTATAGACTATAGTTTATTTTTCAGCTCGATCTGAATTTCCTGGCAAAGCCCTTAAATGCCATGGGCAGATTTACTTATAGAGCGTGTTTGTCTTGCTGCAGTTGTACACATACTCGGATGTTGTCTCAAATGAGTTAGCATGTTTGCTTGTGTTTTCAGCCGACAGCCAATCTTGGACTTATCAGCCACTCTCTCTCCAGAGCTGGGCCACTTTAGCATAATATTTTCCATATGAAACATCTACTTGTGAATTTAGGTTCCACCCATGTCAATAAATGTATTCATTCATTTTATCATGTGTACCAAACTGAAAATAATGTACCGCACTGTTCACGACAAATACATGTACCGTTACAGCCCTAATTAGCCAAAATAAAGTATTCAGGTGAAAGGTAGCTGAATACAATCAATGGAGAAAAAATGCAGCATTGCATCACAAGGGGGCTGCAACTGACACGGAGGCCTGGCTGAATTTAGGTGATGGAAAATGCAACTCCGTTTTATATAACAATTGGAAATAAATCCCAAGTGAACTATTCCCTTCTCTGGACCCATATAAAGGCACATATAGATGAATTATTGCTTATAGTTATAACCCAAATAGGAACTATTTAAGGTTTAAATACACACACTTTACAAACACAGGTGATGTCAAATTTCTCTAAAACTACATGGGTTACAGATGTCGTCTTTAGAAAGTTGTCAAATTTTGGAGTCAGTAATATTTGATGGTCAATGCTTCCAAGCCACTTTAAATTCATATCCCAGACGAGTGTTTGTCTGGGTCCTTCTAAGAATGTTTTGCTTGTTTGGTCTTTATGTAAATATTTTATTTAAATTGCTTTCTGAGCATGTTAAGTAATACTATCATCATTTATGTGAGCAATCATAAAGAAAACATTAACATACACAGATGAAGCCCGACTACAGGTGAATTACGGAGATGGACTATAGGTAACAAACAGCCAAAAATACAAAAAGCCACAAATGTGCAAATTTCTTATTGTATATTTGATTAAATAAAATGCATAAAATATGCAGATGAGCAACTAAAAAATTACAAAAATTACGAGCTTCAGAAATTCTGTTATGGATTCGATGGCATATCTGCTCAGTGGCTGATCTGTACTGAGCAAACAAAATGAATACAATGCCATTAAGAAGAATTATTTGTTAGTATTTAATAAGGAATCCATGTTTTTGGATGAATTCTTTTGCGGTGTCTATTTGTACATATTTTTTTCCTCATAAATACCACATTAAACTGTTATTTAATATTGACTTTGGGCTACTCACCGGCTTCATTCAGCAAATGCAGTTTAGAAGCTTAAAATGCCCTCTTGTGGAGATATGCTGTGTGAATTCCGAAGGCACATAAGTACAAGTGCTCTCTTATTACACGTGCTGTGTACTGCAGATCACACTAGGAATAACTGCTGTATATAATTTACTGTCTGTATATAATATCATCGTTAATGTTCACCACTGCGTAACATTTGCAATGTTGTACCGGGGGCAGGGAGGCACAGAGTTTGTAATGGTGTTTTCTGAGGTCAAATTAATCCTAATTGTGTGTGTGTGTGTGTGTGTGTGTGTGTGTGTGTGTTTCACCCTCCCTGGCAACTCCACACACAGCATATGTTATAGTAGCATGGGAGGACTAAGAAAGCAAAAACACAATCATGGAATTCTAATATTCTTGTGCACTGAGGCAACATTAAGCAGGGAGAGAGAATAGTGGAAAAAAAAATTGGGGGCGATTTTTCTTTTAATTGAAAACTGACCATTAAATTCTTCAAGACTGTGGATAAAGGATGACACGCACTTCAAGGAAAGGGCGGCACGTTTTAAGGTTTACAGTAGCAAGATCTCACTTCAGATGGAGAAGACTGTATAATAATCACTGAATCCTATTACTGTGACGGGAAAGGCTAGTTAAACTTGTACATCAGATACTGCAAACTTCTTTTTTCTTTGGTTTTGACTTCACTGTCAGAAGGACTCCGAGCTTGTTAGAAAAAATGTAACTGACATGAAGTTGTAGTTTTCCATCCACAGTGCCTTGGCTGAATGCGCACACAATAAGCCTTTGTCTCTGTCAGCGTGTCACTTGTCTTTGCGACGGACACCAGGATTCCCTGTTGAGTCACGGTAGATTTTACCTGAGGAGAAAGCTGTCAACACGTACCTGGCCCATGAATGTCAGGGAAGCAGACCCACCAGTGTCATCAGATGGCAAAAGACAGGCAAACACAAGGTGAGGGTCTAAGGGGAAGCGGGAAGAGGACAACGAGATGGCGGCTACTGCAGAAGGCAATGCAATTCTGGCATTCTGACAGTAATTCTCAGTATTGTATGAGGGTGTGACATACCTTACCGTGGGAGGAGAGGCCTTCGTCTCACCTACAACTAATTGTCTAGTAAAGTTCAGTTAGGTTCACCTGCCTGTCTTGTGTCCTGTGGATTTGTCCATAGGGTGTTAAGGGACACAAAATACCACAATCGTCTCTGGCTGCACATATGTTACAGATACTATAGATTTTACAGGCAACCAAAAAAAAAGATAAAACACTTAAAATTACGTATCATGGAAAATACTGATTATGAATCAATGTTGCTTGGGGGAAAAAAATGTTGCATCTTGTAACTAATCAATAAGGATTACAATTATTGTATAATGTAATGCTTATTTCTGGCCAACTGGTGAGAGCCATACGACAGGGGGACGGAAGGGTAGAATAGAGGTGTAGGAGCAGAGATGGAGCAGAAATATGGAGAGTGAAATGAGAGCTGACCTGGTAGGAAGTGGAACATGGCTTAACTGAAAGGGGGGTCTGCTTCCAGAGTCAGCATCTCAACATGTGTTCTGGGGGTGAGAGTAAACACGGAGCCCATGCAGGTGCGTTGCAGGGGTACAACTATTAACCCTACCCTACCCTACCCTACCCCCCCACCCCCCGCACAGCTCCGCCACAGGCACTCAGTTAGCCTGGAGCAGGAGATTCAGAAGTACTGATCTAATTTATGCAGCGCAGGGTTCTATAGCAGACTATCGTAATCCTAGGAAGTACATATAAAAGATGCATACAGGGCAGGGCACCAAAGGTCTACTGTAGCGTGCTGATCAAAACCAACCAAACAAAATGCTTTGTCCTTGGCTTTATCAATTAATTTTTACATTGCATTTGTGTATTTGGCACATTTATCCATAGTGATGTACAACTGAGAAAGCAGTCCCTAAAGTGACTAAGGTATAGGGCCTTTCTCAAGGGCCTAATTGTGACATCATTCTTATTTATCAATGGTCCATTCAATCACTATATACTGTAGAGCAGTGGTCATGTATAAGAAGGTCTGCTGGACATTATTCATAATCTGGTCTAAAATATTGTAAAAGCTAGAAAATTTAACCTGGCTTAATAGAGATGTATTGTGAAAGTGATGATTGTGTTTTAAAATAAACCCCAGAACTTCTTCAACTGGGAAAACAAAATAGCACCATGATCAGATTAAAGTTAATATTTACAGGCTAAATTCAAGAGATCCATGTCAAAGGGAAATCAAGTATTTGTATGTTTTTCTTTTTCTTTTCATGTTACGCTTTTTTCGCTCCACAGAAAGGGCTTCTGGGAGTGAGTTACAAAGTCCTTCTGTCATACTGCTCTGTGGAAGCTGAACTGTAATATTTAGCTGAGCATCGCTTCCTGATTCAGGATTCCCTACTGCTTCTGAAAGCTGTCCTGATCGCATCTCCCTTGCACCATGTGAGCTCCAACCACAGCTGAGTGCTGAACGCAGTCGAGCGAGCACGCTTTCTTTTTTCATTTGTGTGGGGATGTGAACAAAATAACACACTCATACCCGAGCCGCTAATGACGTATGTCGTGATTTTTGGCTGAACAAAGGCCTATTTGTAGATTAAAACAATGTTAAACGCTTCAGGAGATTTACCTGTACTACAATTTGCAAGAGAATTCCAAGATTTTAGACAAACAATAACTAAACTAATATAGACTACTGTGTCATTCTAGGAGTGTCTCTGCTAATAATAATAGTAAACTATTTAAATAATAATAATGATATCATATACATTGGCATGTCATAATCCTGCTACAAATAAGAAAGGCATTTTGTTTTTTTTTTTGAATAAGCAGACCACAGGAGCTTCGTATTTCACACTTTAATGTCGTTGTATTGTCATGCCAACAAACTGCCAATACATCTGCACGGATGAGAACTGGCTGCGGCGCTGCTTCTGTCATTTCTGATCCTAAAGGGAGGGGGATCGATAAAATATTTCAAGACTTCTCCGCCTTGCCAGCGTGATTGTAATGGACAGCACCATCTTGCCAAAATATGCTTTCTAACATATACATGTCAAAAGCAATCAGAGGAAATGGTTTGCCTTGGTTTCCGAGTAAACTGTGGAAGACAATTCTAGGACAATTTTGGACGAAGGAAACTATTCTTATACAAGACAGAGGAATTTAGCAGTCAAAAATAGGCTGCAGTAGATTTACTAGGTAAAATCATTTTGTGCAAAGTGTTCAGAACAGAAGGAAACAATGCATCATACATGTTAGAACTGCAAAAAAGCAAATTACAAAGACGTTTTCGGTTTTGTAGAACAATGACAATATCTCAACAACTACTAAAAATAAAAATCCCCTAAAATTAAACAAGAACTGATTAGAAGCCAGATCCCTACAGGACTCATTTGTATTGGAGGGTATATTTAATGTGCTTTTCATAATTTGTCTCTTGTTGCTTATGTAAACAGATGGCAAGTGAGCACAAAATGGTCTCCAGTAACGCTCTCGACAAAGACGTCGGGGGATGAGAGCAGCGGTGGATCCTCCACACTTTCACCAAAGGCAGCGAGCGCTTGGCTTTTGTGCCGCCCACAGTTTCTCGACGTGCGGGTACATTCACACGTGGGGAATTAACTGGCATGAAAGGCAGGACGGGGACTAAGGAAGAAATAAAGAAGACGAGGAAAAAATAAAAGGTAGAGGAAAAGAAGAAAATGAAGACGCAATAAAAATATTAATGAAGAACAGCAAGGGCATGAAGGAAAGATGAAGTCTAAAAGAACAATAGGAATAAAGGATAAGAAGAAAAACAAAAGATAAGTAGGAGGTGCAGCCAGCAACACGGCTTTAAGCTGCGTGATTCCTGTACCCTTCCCTGTGTCTCTCACCAGTCCAGACCGATGATACTATTTACACACTATCAGAACCAACAAGAATAATGAGACAATCACAGATGCAGCCCATCCATCTTCCAGGGGGGCCTGGAGCCTATCGCAGGAAGCACAGGGCAGAGAACGCTTTGGATGTGATGCCAGTCCATTACACACACAGAATGTGTAATTTAGAGACACCAATTAACATAACTGCAAGTCTGTGGGAGGAAGCCTATGGGGGGGGGGGGGGGGGCAGAGGCATCCCAACCACATAAGGGGGGGGCGGGAAGGGATCCCCTCCCCTTGGAATGATAGGGGAGGAGTGGTTTATAGGGGACCCCCCCC
>JAOYFF010000046.1:9119429-9130079 GCA_025773925.1 Cryptomyrus ogoouensis
GTGGCTCATCAGAAGCCAAGTGGGACAGAAAACCTACTGGATAGTAGCTCTCCAGGACCGGAGTTGGAGACCCCTACACTAGAGCCTAGGAGACATTAACAATCACTGAGGGCTATCTACAGAAGGAGAGACAAGACACACAAGTAAAACAGAACACATCATGGGCAGGGTAACCACACGTACACAAGGTGAGGCCAGCCTGAGGTTAGCCTCGAACTCATGAGGGAAGGGATGTCTGCCTTTGAGCCGCTTCCTTAGCCCAATCGGTAGCAGTGTGGTAGCTGGTTTATTGTGGGGAACATGGCTAAATTTATCATGGGGGAATTTAATTATGTCACTTAGTCCTAGTCAGTGGTGGCACACGAAAGAACAGCTACAGATGTGGTGAACCTGATATACATTGAAACGAGTCATAAAAGGATGGGCTTTTAATAAAGATTTTTTGGAAAGTGTGTAAGGTAGGATGGGCAATATTGCGATAAAATTTTCAGTATACTATGGTATTTTGTTTGCCTAAATTTATCGTGGGCAAACTGAACCAGGTATGCCGTCAGAACAGAGCATAGATTTAGCACATGAAAAATGCAACATTTATTTGCAAAATACATAATTAAGGTCAGCATAGTACTCACACCTACACACTTTTTAAATAATGATGGATCCCTTCAATAAAAAGTGTTACTGTGTCAGGAGCAGGCTGTTTATTTTCTGTAGATCTCACTGGCATGTTGCAGGAATTGATGCTGTTTTTCATCATGAACTTGGATAGATTAAAAACACAATAAGACGTTGTATATGTTTGATGGACAGTTCACTTACCGACCTATATGCTACTAAAGAGGTACTCAGGGATTTAGCAAAAAAAATCAAAGAAACCACTTTGCTGTCTATGGTTTGATTTCAAGGGACAAAGGCAAACGACGAGGATCTAAGATATAAGACAAAGGTTTGCAGAATGACAAATGCGTATGAACCAAAGACTTTGAAGCAAATTTGAGCGATATGCTAGTGCAGCTTAAGAGAATGAGAGAAATTCATCAAATAGATATGTATAGCCCAGCTAATAGCTGGAGTTGAGTATACAACTGTGTGTAAAGTCACTGAAGAGACAATTACAGTAATTACAATAATTACAGGCAGGGAGAGGGAACTGAAAACAGAAGCAACATTTATAGGTCATATGTGTGACAGAAAACAAAACAGAAAATAATGAATAAAAATAAATTATAACAATGTAGACAGTGCTGCTGAGGAGTTTAATGTCCCCCCTGGTGTTAGGCTAGTTAAGACTTAAACACTATAGCAGTTAACATATAATAGCAGTTTAAAAAATTAATAAGAATACAATAAACAAACAAGCAAACTTTTTTTAGCTATTGTTTTGTGTTGTATGTGACACTGCTGATGCAATGGTAAGTTACACATGTTTTTGGAAAAAAAATGTTAGCATTGGAACATTTGCATTATTACAAGGCATCTTCTTATTAGAAAGGAAGGTTCTGAAACCAGAGATTTTACAAATTCAAAACGTTTAATGAGGCAGTACAAATACGGATATGGACCTGAACTGACGGGACACCTTTAAGTTATTAGGAGAAAAGAGTAAGAGAAGTCTACTGGGAAGATTTTCAAGTTATCATCTTGATCGTAGTAGATTCTCCTGTTTAAGTTTATTTAACCTACATATTTTTGTTGTAAAATCACAGCGAACATCGAGGAAGCTCTGTCAGATATAAACAGCATGATGATTAATTGTCCCACACTGGTATCATCCGGGAAATTAACTCTTTATAGCAAGTCCCTTTACAAACATTTCTCAAAAGCCTAGCCGTAAAACTAAATTACAGGCGGCATCATTGCAAGCCGCTTGCACGTCTGGCCGGAATAAAAAGCGTGATCATGACCAATGTGACCATTCCGAAATGACTATTACTGCTGCAATACTTTTCTGTCAGTGCTGCATTGTAAGGATAGCAAGATTGGCCAAGTTGTATTGGCACCAGCATAGAGGTTCACGTTGTGATTGGCCCAATTAGAAAAGTTTGCACTGGATACAATTTGGGATGAACACTGGATGCATCATTTCTAACATCTCTGCATTGGTAAAATTAATACATTAATACATAATTATTTTATTAAAAGGCCCAATGCCTTTATTTTATATATTTACATCATATCGTGATGTGTTGAATTGCACTGCGTCGCATTAAGGGGTGAATGATATCATGTCGCATTAGTAGTTGCTTCATATTTATCTTTAACGTATCGGATTGTTCGCAATGCATGGAGATGTGTATTGCGTTGACCTCAGTGACTGAGATGCACATCCCTACTGTATTGTAGTCTGTGTTACACTTTAATGGGACTATCAAGCCTCCATGTTGCATTCGTTTCATAACCACTTAAAACATTTTGATATACTTCAGGCAATTATGCCAGCTTTTCTCACTTTCCCTAGATACGTGCATCAGTTGCTAGGAAACAGAAGGTGGCAAATCTAAGATGTGAAAAAGTCAACTCCCATGCTAAAACACCCCACGGACACAATGGAAGCTACGGAATCCTTTATCTTAATTTTGTCACCAACAACTGGGTTTTATATATAACTATCATGGAAGGCACAAAAGTGTCATTTTTAGCATGCAAGGTATTACCAATGTGTAATGTCTTAAGTGTTGATCAGGTATAATGTTTTCTTATTAGTGTAATGTCCTGCCATACAAAGGAAAAACTCTGTAATTGCATATTTTATAAAAATTGCATTATAACTGAAATGGGGTTTCCTATACTCTTTTTATCTTGTGACATCATATCTCAGTCCAACTATGCTCAGTTTTGAAGGAATCATACGCGGGAACAGCTAAAAAGCCACTGGAGCCCTTTTCTCAGCTTCGATGTCAGCCTAGTCACTGTGTTGCATAGCATCGTGCCTTCAACTAACCCAACATGGGCCTCTCTGCTACATGTATGCAGAATGGATAGGTTGCAAAGTAACATTCCCACATAGACTTTCACTGACGTATATTCGCATCGTAATGGTAACTGGGGGTAATTTTAATGTAGAACCCCTTAACCACTTAACTGTAGCTGTTTTTAGGCCAGTAGAATTTTACATGAATTTTATTTGATATGTGAATGGTGTTTGTGTGCCCTGTGATTGGTTGATGCTCTGTCCTGGGTTATTCCCTGCCTTGTGCCTGTAGCCTCTGGGAAGGGATCTGGTCCCCTGCACCCCTGCATAGGACAAGTGGGAACATGGATGGATGCCTTCAACACAATTATTCAAAGGATGGTCTATTTTAGAAGTTACTGGGCAGTTAGGCACCTGTAGGGAATGCTTAATATGGGAGAGATAACACTGTTCTCCACAGCAGAAACCTGTTCTTTTCACCATAGATGAAGCTCAATGTTGCAGCTAATCCCAAATATATTGAATATGGGGAAAGTGGAGACCAGGTCAAAGCTGCATGATTCAGAGTTTCTGTAATCATTAAAACCTGAACTTGTGTTGAACTTGTTCAATTTCATAACAGAAGCAATATAAAAAATAGTATTCTGAATTCATAATAGAGTACAATGGAATTTACAGATCAGGGATTAACGAATATCAGCACTTATGTGTTCGACAGTACAGCATTTTTTAGGGATAATTTAATGCTGTGTAGGTCAATACATGGATTAAGGCACTGGGCAAGCAGGTGGTAACATAGAGACTTGCATGGGCTGCAGAAATTGTCAGTTTTACGCAAAATATATTTAGCCTGACCTGGATACAAACATACATACATACATACATCCATCCATCCATCCATCCATCATGACCCGCTTGTCCGGGATCCGAGTCGCGGGGCAACTTCAGGAGGGAGACCCAGACCGCCCTCTCCCCAGCCATATCACCTTTTATTCAGTCTTACGGATGAATAAAAAAAATGCATATCCATCCATCTGATCACCTGTCTATACATCCATCCATCCATCTCCATTTGTATTCTAACTGCTTTTCCAGTACAGGGTTACAGGATGAGCATAAGGTAGAAGGCACAGAGACACCCTAGCAGGCATATACCTATAATTTAAATAACAGTAGAGTATAGACTTGCTGGTCTGCATATCAGAACTTCCTGAGAATTTGCATAGGCAAACATGCTTGTAATTATAAGAAGCAAAAACAGAAGCAGTAACACTGTCACTACAGACTCTAAGGAAAAAATTGTGTTGGCCGTAAAGTGGTGCAGTGTTAATGCTATAAGTATGAACATACATTATTTATATTTTATATTCATGAGTGCAAATTATGTAAATGCATAAATACATATGTATATTTAATGTCATATGCATTTTAGTCCTGTGCAGTATGTGGTTACAGTTGTAATGGGGAATAATTATTATATGGTTCATCTGTTCACAGCGGTAATGTTACAATCACTCTGGTCCAGCCAGAGGTGTCAGGGTTGCATGGCTCTGGTTCACAGAGATAACACTGCAATTCAGGGGGGCAGCGGAGCATAAACGGAGGTAAATGCCATTTACCCGCCTCTACAAACCTGAAACCGACCTCCTCAGACACCTCAGCTTTACATGGAGTTAGTTTGTGTTCTGTATTGCACTTTCACTTTTTTCAACTTCCAAATTATTCTTTTGTCTTCTGCCCAATCCTGTAAACAGGCGGTCTGTTTTGTTTTGTGAGCCACTACCCACAGGTGGGAATTTAATTAAAAGGTAGAAGTGGTGATTGGTGCTGGTTACGAAGGATAGACAGATTCTCAGAAAGGGACAAACATGTATTAGCAATGGCAGCATAAAATGATTATATACAACCAGTCAAAAGTTTGAATATGCCAAAGAAGATTTAGTGTCGCATCACATGACCTGGCCACCTGACCTAAACACAGCAGAGATGGTTTGGGAGGAGTCTGACCAAAGAGGGGAGGAAAAGCGGCCAATGAGAGCTCGGCATATGTGGGACCTCCTTCAGGACAGCTGGAAAGGCATCCCAGGAGGCCGGCACATGGAACTGACATAGGACAGTAGGGTCAGCCAGGCCCTGGAGCCATTGGGGTTAAGGGCCACGCTCAAGGGCCCAATGGTGGCATTTGAACTGGCAACCTTCTGAGTCCCTAATACATAATTCAATATATGTAATTTTGTAGTTTTGATGTCTTTATAAGTTATAGAACAACAGTACAATAAACCTTTTTATGGGTAGGCATGTTCAAATTTTTGACTGGCACTGTATACCTCACGCCTCTTTATAGTCAGCTATGATGTAATCATGATCCACTGATCATGTGGTCAAGTTCCACATGATAGCAGCCAACAGGGGATGGAACAGCATTCCATAGCCAATGCCTACTAGCAGGGGTTACCTGAACCTTTTAATTGGCTGTTAATTTGCAGATAAATGGTGGTTCTCTTCATTCCCTAATTACATACTCACTCTGACTAGATGATTTTATGCAGAAGCCACAGACAAAAAATGAGACTGAGCACTTCATTGAGAGCGACCACTGGGTATTTAGGAACTTCTTCACCATGCCTAGAATGCATGTAATCATCCACTTGGGAGTGTTGTCTCCACTGCAAAGTGTACAGTGGTACCTCAAAACTTGAACTTAATCCGTTCGAGTTCTGATCGAATTTTCCCCATAAGAAATAATGGAAAACCAATTAATTGGTTCCTGGCCCCAAAAAAATTACCCTTAGCTACTCCCAGGGTACTGGAAAAACTCCTAACTCTGTGCCTTGACCCCAAGATGCTCTTTCTCCTCTGTCTGTGTCTCATAGGAAAATAAAGATAGAACATGTGAAAGCTAAATAAGTCCTATGTACTTGTACAAATGGCTGACACTGTACTATGACCTCATGACCTCAAGCTTTCTCTCACCTGTGCATCTTATAGGACAACAAAATCTAAAAACTCAAATTTCTGTGTTCCTGTAGTGGTACAAGATGTATTATTTTTGGTCCATGGGGCAGCTGGTAGCCAGGGGCTATGCCTATCTAACGTTTGGCATTCTACGGTTCATGCTCGGGAGGGTGAGCAGAGAGCCAGTCACACATGGGAGGAGAAGAGCAGTGCTGCCCCATTTCAAGATCTCCGGGAGGTTTTCTCTAAGTGGACGGATGCTACCTTGCCTCCCAACTGCCCATATTATTGTGCCATAGATGTCTGTGCTGCCACTATACCTAGTATACCAAACCAGCAAAGGGGTGCATATACCCCAATCCAGAACCTTGAGCTATGGACACAAATCAGAAGCCTAAATATCCCCGGGTGGTCTAAGGTTGATTATTATGATTAAATGGGACTCACTGCAAAGATGGTTGAAAATAAATATCCTTTCCAGTTAATCAAGGAAGGATATAACATGTTTACACAGCCCAGCCTTCATAATGGTTATGTCTGATTTGGATTTGGAAAGGTGATGATGGGGAAACACATGAGTTTCGAGTCCTTTCATTTTATTTGTTACATGAGTATATATGTTATATGAGTATATTCGGTTCCCACACAGAATCCAGATGGATTCAGGGTCAAAGCCACTGTGGAGCGGCAACAGTCAAGCTCTGTCAGAGAGCTGCCGAGGCTTCTGGGATTGAGTGTTCTTGATTGGAGCTTTGCTAGGAGAGTCAGATCCATGGCTGCCTCATCCACACTGCAAGTGGGAATTTTTGGTGGAGGCAGATGCCTTGCAGGTTGGAGTAGGAGCTCTTATCTCAATGCTGTCCATGAAATTGGTCCAGGCAGAGCGGAGGCGGTGGCTGGAGGCACCAAACACTGGATTCCTCATAAGAATCTGACATATCTGACACATTACTGAGCCCATCAGGCTTACCCAGACTCCAAGACTTGTGGAACCAGTACCAGCCTTTGCTGCTTCGCTTAATTACATTATATTGCCTGCATGTGCATTCCATTATCTTTGTTAACCATTTTTTCATGTTTTAAAGTAAAAGGACATCTATATATTAATAGCTTTTTTTAAAGCTATGCATTAAAAATCATTTCCAAGGTCATGGAGAGCCTGGAGCCCATCTTGTGAAGCAATGAGCAGAAGCCATGGGAACAGCCCGCATGCCATGCCTGCCCATTACAGTGTACACTGTATATCATAATGGGAACAGCCCGCATGCCATGCCTGCCCATTACAGTGTACACTGTATATCATAATGGGAACAGCCCACATGCCATGCCTGTCCATTACAGTATACACTGTATATCATAATGAGAACAGCCCACATGCCATGCCTGTCCATTACAGTATACACTGTATATCATAATGGGAACAGCCCGCATGCCATGCCTGTCCATTACAGTATACACTGTATCATAATGGGAACAGCCCGCATGCCATGCCTGTCCATTACAGTATACACTGTATATCATAATGGGAACAGCCCACATGCCATGCCTGTCCATTAGTGTACACTGTATATCATAATGGGAACAGCCTGCATGCCATGCCTGTCCATTACAGTATACACTGTATCATAATGGGAACAGCTCGCATGCCATGCCTGTCCATTACAGTGTACACTGTATATCATAATGGGAACAGCCTGCATGCCATGCCTGTCCATTACAGTATACACTGTATCATAATTGGAACAGCTCGCATGCCATGCCTGTCCATTACAGTGTACACTGTATCATAAAAATAGTTTTAAAGGAATCTTACATGTATCAATACATAACTGACACACTTTTATTAAATAATGCCATATTATGAAGGAGTATGAGCAATAATATGACTTTTTGTGGCCTTTTCATGGCCAATTAGCCAGTGTTTGCCAAGAATTTATGATAGGTGATAATTTCCTGACTCTATCTTTCTCCTGCTCTGTGTGCACTTAATAACTCAGGCAGGTTTTTTTCGCTGACATGGTAGGTACAGCGGAATGCACAGGTGCATTCATTATCCTGTAATTACCCTGCTGTGAGACCTCCCCATTAGTCATTACACTGCTTTCTCGTAAGGAGATGTGACCAAAAAAAGGGCAAAATCTATTTGACTGCCGCACATGTTCATGTTCCACCATTGTCAGTAATGCAGGCAGCATCTAGGGGTAAAACCAAATGGTCACCTGTCATGGATCATTTCCTTTTATGTTACTAAAGAACAACCATTTGAATGTTTTCTCCCGAGGGAGTGTGATGAAAAAGGGCAAGTCCTAGATACCTAGCAGTAAAACTGCCAAGTGTAAACTGCTTTGGGCCATTGGACGTTTCATATTTCACGTTGGCTTTCACAATCCTGGCGGCCCGCTCTATATTGTTTTCAAATTAGCTTTTAATGAATTGGCTTTGACAGAACTGTTAATTAAAGAAATAACTCGATCCAGATCGCATTACTTAAAGAATATTGTGGTAACATTTTATTTGAGGGGGGTGAAGTAACTTAGTCACTCAGTTACTTCTTAGTCAAAAATTATGAACAAATGTAGCAACTGCATGAAACACATGAACTGTTATGATTAATGATGAATGAACATCAATATGTAACTAACACTTGGTCTCTGGTTAATACATTATGTAAGATTATACTATAATCTGTGCCCCCTCAAGCAAAGTATTACCAATATTTCAAGGCCAGCTATTTTTTTCAGTCATGTTTCAATTATTTTTTATGTTGGACTAATAAATCGACAAATCTCTAGATGATATTCTTGGCTCCTAAAAATGTTTCGCTTTCTTTTAATCCGTAAACCAAAAAATGTCCTGAGAAGATTAGATTTTGCAGGAACACACAATTGTGAACTGAAGCAATATTGAATAAGTTCTTGCTTCCCTTCATCAGAATTTACGTTGTTTCTATATGTGCATAAAATATTTTCAGATTTTAATTTATTCTTTGCTACCAAGATTAACACAATTCTTCTATAATCAGTTATGTTGTTAAAGGGCTTGCATTATGCACAAGATTGCATTTTTAATTAATAAAAGTAGGCCTGGCAACCTTTTCCACTTAAACAGCTATCCTTCCATATTTTTATAGGGAAAAAAGGAAAAAACATATGCATAGGCAACACATAATTAGGCATAACAGGTGGTGTTACATATGCATGTTCATTCATGCCATTTTTATTCCAAACATTAAGTATATCCTGGCAAAATTCCACCAAAGGTTAGAGACCTCTTTGTTAATGTGTTAAATGCAACGAACAAGTCATTGCCTAGATTTTTTTATAACTTAATCACACATCATAAATACTCCAATCAGCCATAACATTACAACCACTGCCTAATATTATGTAGGTCTCCCTCATGCCACCAAAATAGCTCTGACATATTGAGGCATGGACTCCACAAGACCTATGAAGGTCACCTGTGGTGGCAGATGCCTTAAGTCCAGTAAATTGTGAGGTGGGACCTCCGTGGATCAGACTTGTTTGTCCAGCACATCCCACAGATGCTCAATTGGATTAAGATCTGGAGAATTTGGAGGTCAAGTGAACACCTTGAACTCATTTTCCATGTTCCTCAAACCATTCCTGGACATTTTTTCCAGTGTGGCAGTGCACATTGTCCTGCTGAAAGAGGCCACTGCCATTGGGGGATACCATTGCCCTGTAGGGGTATACTTGGGCTGCAGTAATGTTTAGGTGGTACATGTCAAAGAAACATCAAGAAGAATGTCAAGACCCAAGGTTTCTCAGCAGAATATCACCCAGAGCATCATACTCCCTGTGCCGCGTTGCATTCTTCTCATAATGCATCCTGGTGCCATCTCTTCCCCAGGTAAATGACGCACACGCCCCCGGCCATCCACATGGTGTAACAGAAAATGTTATTCATCAGACCAGGCCACCTTCTTCCATTGCTCCATTGTCCAGATCTGACGCTCACGTGCCCATTGTAGGCACTTTTTGTGGTGGACAGGGGTCAGCATGGGCTTTCTGACTGGTCTGAGGCCACGCAGCCCCGTACACATCAAGCTGTGATGTGTTCTGACACCTACCTATGATAGCCAGCTTTAAGGTTTTCAGCAATTTGTGCTACAGTAGCTCTCCTGTAGGATCACAGCAGATGGGCCAGCCTTCGCTCCCCACACGCATCAATGAGCCTTGGGCACCCGTGACTCCATTGCTGGTTCACCAGTTGACCTTCCTTGGACCACTTTTGCTGGGTACTGACCACTGCAAACAGGGAACACCCTACAAGACTTGCCATTTTGGAGATGCTCAGACTCGGTCATCTAGCCACCACAATTTGGCCCATGTCAAAGTCTATCAGATCCTTGCACTTCTTCTGCTTCCAACACGTCAACTTCAGGAACTGACTGTTACATAATGGCACCCTTGACAGGTGCAACTGTAATGAGATAATCAGTGTTATTCACTGCACCTGTCAGTGGTTTTAATTTAATAATATACTCCAATCAGCCGTAAATGTTTTTTTAGTTAACGCTATGGTACAGTGTTTTTGATTCTACATATTATACATCTCAGCAAAGACAGATATACATGTATACATACATATAGTAAGAGTCAGGTCAGGCTGAGGGCCATGCATTGGTACAGCACGTCGCTGCACCAACCACACAATGAAACACCTCGGGATCCCAGTTGATGAAATGACCCCCCGTCCCCATCCCCCACCCGCCCCGCCCCACCCCCCCCACACCCCCCCCCGCCCCCGCGCCCCCCCTC
>JAOYFF010000046.1:9133256-9156337 GCA_025773925.1 Cryptomyrus ogoouensis
CCCTTCCATGGGTCAGCACCCCGTCCCGGGTTATTCCCGCCCTTCCATGGGTCAGCACCCCGTCCCGGGTTATTCCCGCCCTTCCATGGGTCAGCACCCCGTCCCGGGTTATTCCCCGCTCTTCCTTGGGTCGGCACCCCCTCCTGGGTTATTCCCTGCCTTGTCCCTGTAGCCTCTGGAATAGGACACTTTGTGATCCTGAATAGGACAAGTGGGTAGAAAAAAATGGATGGATAATTATTGTTTTATTTCGGTCATCTTGGCACAAGAAGGTTTGGCTTTTTAATGGTGCAAGGTTATGGGGACTTGTTGGAGAATGAGAGTCTGCAGTAGAGTAGCTAAAAGTTCTGCATGAATCTCTCCATAGCCTGAACATACCCCACTGGGTTTGTAAGGTGAGCAGTTCACACTCATAAACTCTGAAATATCACTGAGTTGAACCGTTTCCACACAACACTGTGGGTCCAGATTCATCCACAGCCCTGTGAGAGACTGATCGATAACCGCAGGAAGTGTCCAGTTGCAGTCATTACTGCCAAAGGTAGTGCGAGAAGGTATTGGACATAAGGAGCCAATTAATTAGGCCTTGGGTGTGCCCTACTTTCTTTAGTGAGTAACATCACATTAGCATCAAAAATGTATCCTTTTCTTTATTATCTATCATTGAGTTTTGGGTGGAGATCTGATAATATCCAATGTAAAATACAAAGACAATGTGACAGGCACTGAATACTTTTCCATGGCACTGTATGCTCATACAGTGCCTCTCCCAACATAGCTGTTCTAAAACGATCAAGAACTGTGTCATTATTCTTAAACATATACATGGAAAATGTACATATGCTGCTGTATTAGGCTAGTAAAATATAAGGTTTATAAGATCTATATGGCTAGAAAAAATAGCTTTGACATTCGCAAATACATGATGCAGAGCTTTGCGTCAGCTCCTCTGAGACGACTCCAGTTGCAGTGATAATGCAGTGTGGAAGGCAGGCCTGAGGAAAACACAGGAAAGGTAAATATTTAATAAACTTCATTACCTGGTGTCATTATTGTTAAATGCCATTATTACAATGGGGGCTGCAGCAGTCTTGGCAGCATTGTCAGCTCACAGCTACAGCACTGCGGACTTCAGTTGAGTCCCTGCTTCCCGCATCATCTGACCGTGGAAGCTAGCTGTATGCAGTCACCTAGGGAACAGTTGACTTCACCACAAACTGTAATCCCTGCAGTCAGTTTAATAAATGGTCCCAGACTGCTCTGCCATAGTCTAATATATGTATTTTATATTTTTTATAACCTTCCTCAGTTAAGAATATAATAGGTACGGCAGTGGGAGAAAATAATAAACTGCAAAATTCATGGCTTTTGACGTGCCAGCTGAAATTGTTAGAGAGACCATTGATCGGGGTTTTCCCGAGAGCTTCGGAAACAAGAACGCTGGACACAGACCATGCTTGTGGCTTGCAGATGGCTTCGCCAGCGTATTTATCTCTCCGCTCTCCAACGATGTCAAGGAGTGACATCAACTAGATGGAGAATGTGTTTCCACACACTATTATACAGGCATCAGCAGATGGGAAACGATACTCTCACACTGCTTTTGGTGGCAAAGTCGAGTATAAAAGCAAGGAGCAACTAATGGGAAAACTTTTACAATGAGCATGGAGACAAAGGAACAAACACATTCCTTAACGATTTTACAGGGCCAAACACATAAAGCTTCTATAATGATCATATATTAAATAACTCAATATCGATTGTCAAAATAATACGTCTGGAGTTAAGAGGGGAAAATCTATCTATCTAATGGCCTGTCTGTCTGTCTTTCTATCTGCATATTATTTAAATGTAAGTAAACTGTTGTCATGAATTGACACCAACCACCGGTCCGTTCTGACGGTGCTTAAGCCATAGAAAGAGGATTTACGGTTTAAACAAAGAAGGGACTCTGAAGTTTTGTGGTTAAAGGCACCGTGTGAGGCAGCTATGCATGATTGCTGTTTGACTTGCCATAATTCTGGGGTTGCTAATAATTAATCATCATGTCTTGTTTCCAGCTGACTGATAATGACTCTTACTTCTTAATAGACTCCTGAGAGTCCTGAAGTCCATCCACTTAATCCATGGCAGGATTCACCTACTGTGACCCAGTCAAAGTAATTTATGACCCTTTACCCAAGAACCCCCCCCCCCCTACTCTCCACCCCATTTGTGCATGTATGACTTCACTTGAGTAACTTCATTCATTATTAAGACAAACATACCCAGTCACATTTGCCGAAAATGCTGTAATATTATACAGTAAGTGGACATGTTACTATTTCAAAAAGAGCCTGAATTAAAACCTTGATTACTGATCTTACCTAGCAGAACAGCCCTTTGCCTCCAGGACACAGCTAACAAAGATATACTGTGGAATTTCTGATAGTCATTTCAAATTGTATTCAGCTAGGCTTATTTACAGTCTCAAACAGATGTGTTCATAAAATCATAATTCAAAACAAGTTTTGTAAATCAAAATCCCTACATACTACATCAGTATTATTAGATCATAAACCTAGAAATATAGATGCAAAGAGCACAGTGTCTTACACCCACACAGAGTACAATTGGCTTTTGGGTATTGATATCCATTTTGCTGTAATTTGTAATGTATTTATTGCAAGATATAAAATAGGCTGCACTACAGTAAGTAACTGTCATGCAGTGGGACTCAGATTGATTTATAAAACCTATTTCATTTACTTCCATAACTGACAGGATGCAAAGAACACTGTGAAGCACACTGTCCCAGTGAAAGGATTTCCATTAGCCAGTTCGTGAGTCCACTGTACAGTGTTCCACGTGAAGGAGGTGACTGTTGGAGGTTGCAAGAGGACCAGGACGGGGGAAGGCTCAAATACAAAACCAGACAAAAATGTAACCTAATACAGAAAACTGAACACAAGACCGAAAGTGTCACCACTGCGCAGTGACTCCAGCTAACAGAATCATGGAGCCATTAACAAGATACTACGGAATGAAAACTGGGAGGCCAGAGAAAAGATCCTGTCAAACAGTGCTGCAAACCTGAGATGGGGACTCCAGCTAACTGAAGATATGGAACTGTGGAGGAAATGCCAGGAAGTTAAAACCCTGCAATCCTGGAAAATGGACTCCAAACCAAACTGGACCAAGAGATCAGCCTTAATCTGAAAGCGCAATGACACTAAGCTTTGAATAAAGCTACCTGCTCACTCCGAGGAGAACCTGGTCGCCCTCCTCCTGGCTCAGTCCAACGTCACATGGAATAAATTTAATAATACACTCCATTAAAATAGTTTGGGTGCTAAAGTGAATTAAATTTCAATTCTACATGTAATCAGCTTTCAGGGACTATAAAAGGTCCACATTATATTCCAGCACAGATGGATGTATTTCTGCTAAATGAAAATTTAGAATTCTTGCTTTTCTTAAGAGGATATGAAATTGTGATCCACTATCCAGAAAAGTAAGCTACCACAAAGTCAATAGACCTGGACAGAGAAAGCTGCCTGTCAATCAGCGTGATGATTCTGTTCTGAATGAATATTGGGCAAAGGAAGTTGTTTGTTGTTGTTGAATATGATTTGAAATGGAGAGCGGATTAAAATGGAGCGTGGTTATGGGAATAATAAGGAAAAATGAACTCTGCCAGTTTTATTTTAGGTATAACAACCATCTCACAATTGACTCGAGAGACTTTTCTGCAGTGGCACAGGACAGCTTGTTGTGTGTAAAGTGCACACAGTGAATGCATTTAATTTAGTTACTCTACACTTTTGAATATAGAATACACTTCATGACGCTCAGCCGTCCATAACAGACAGTGTTTGACAGCTTGTTGGATCTGTGAGTCTGCTGAGAATTTTTAGACTTAAAAAACCATTGAAGGTTAATTCACTTGGGAAAATATAAAGATTTTTAAAGAATATGGTAATGAGAAGAGATTGTAATGACACAATGTCATTCGAAGGTTAAATTTTACATGCTAATTCTGAACATCCACCTAAATGACGTTGTATGCTGTACATGCACGGGGCGTGTTTTCTGATGTGAATTTGCTTTTATGTGTGACCCTATACGTGCAACATCAAATATTGCTGAAAAGCAAAGGGATCTCTTATGGTGAAGAACTTTGAGATTAGCTGAGTATGAAAGGATGTTACCTGGACTCTACCTTCTCCTCCACAGCAGTTTTATTTTGGGTTGGAAGTGAAGATGGAAATAAAAGCTAAAAAACCACGACTGTTTTTATTATCGGGGGACACGGACGTGTTTACTTCGGGGAGAGAAATGATATGCGCTCATGTACACAAACATATATGTGCATGAATAGTATACCAGCATGAATAAAGTTTCTCTCAAAGCCTTTCAGGTTGGAGTGCTGGACCTTTTTTGGACTGAGGAGGAACGGTAATATAGTAAGAGCATTTACCGAGCTGATGGGTCATAGCTGTGCGTTTGCATCATCGATGCAGTTTGCCTTATGTGACAAAACAAGTGCCAGAGCCGGAAAGAACAGGGAGACGTGGTCCAATACCCCAAGGCTTCTGCCAGTTTGGCAGGATTATTTTTAAAGGCACCCAAGCACAGCTGTGCAGCTGCTTAGACTGGTGTACCATTGCTGCTTCCATGGAAGCCAATTACATTTGCACCAAATTTTTCCAGATTAACAATTTGCTCTGCTTTTTAAATGCTATCCACAACTGTTTAATCATTACCTCTCTTAGATTTTATACTACAGTCACGCCTACTGCTTATTCGGTTGGACAAACATTAATACACAAGATGTACCTCTAAATCTGTTTCCTGTCTGTGTCTTTTCATGAGATTTCACTATATTTTCTATACAGTTTTTATACAGTTAATAACGTGATCCACCATCCTCATAGTAGGGTTTATTTTTGGCACTTGCATCCATATTTCCTGGAGTTTATCACCTGTTGGGGTCACACATTGCAAACAGGTCTTAGCAGATGACCTGAATGAATGAAAATACCTCCTATATTGGACAGCAGCAACACAGGACTGTGTTGGCCGTAGGTGATTGTGGTGGTGACAGTGGCGATGGTGGTATTTCAAACTACATGGAAGAAATGGTTGTTAAAATGCCTTCTGTATCAGCTAAAACACAGAGGAATGAGAGACTGTCAGTACAGTATTGGAATTTGGGATCTTTGTTCTGGAAGGCCCTCGTCATTGAGGAAGAGCTAGAGATTCATTGGAGTACGGTTGGTGTTTATGACATTGCTGGATCAAAAATCCCTTTGTCTACTGGCGATGTTGCCTTGCCAGGAAAAAAGCTGGAAAGACGGAATCATTATTGGAAGAAGGAATTTATGAAGCATTAATCAAGAAAATCTGAAGGTGGCGAAGATAATGGAAATTAATCACTTACAAGTTGGAATCCTAGGTATTAGCAAGCTTAAATGGACTGGACTCATGTATTTTCATTCAGGTGAAATGGACAATAAAGAAGAGATTGTGCACCTTTCATAACCAAGAAGGACTATGGATAGATGGTAACTGGGTACAATGCCATGAATGACCAATTGATATTAGTTCAGTTTCATTGACTCTCCTTGAATCGGACAATTATATAGGCTTATAGCCCAAAAACAGATGCAGACAAAGAAGAAATTGCAAATTTTTATGACCCAATTTTGTCTGAAATAGGTAGAACATGTAAATGAAATACATTCCTGATGAATGAAGACTGGAAATAAGAAAGGAGAAGGTAGAAAATACAACTGGCCAGCATTCTTTTGGAAACTGTAACCATGCGAGAAGGTATTTTATCAGTTCCAGTAAATCCAGTGGCATCTTCACTGCTAATATATTCTTCAATCAACCAAAGCATCATCTTCCTCCCTCATATTCCTAGATGGAGTTGAAGAGACATGGACTGGGGTAGGTTGTGAAACAAATCATAAAATACTTATATACAAGCTTCATGTTAAGGTATTGGACGCAACAAGACCATCTGACTTCCAGTGAATGGAAAATATACTCATTACCTTCAAGAAAAAACACTGGAAACCAATTTAAGATGTTGGATAGAGTACTAAACAAAATAGTCATCCAAGGTGGATTTGAAAAACACTGGTTAAAATCAAAGAGCTAAAGGAATCAAAGTGAAAGAAAGAAAACAAAACAAAGAAAAATGCTAAAATCATCCAGAAAGCTATCAGGAAAAACACGTGAATGTTACAACAATATCTACAAATTCATTTGACAAAGGAAAAAACATGGGAAAGCATTAAATATCTGTGGGGGAAAAAAGGTCCCAGTTCTAAGTTAGCATGCTGAAGGATGTACTGTATTACGGCAAATAATAAATAACTAAACAAAGATAAAGCAGAGCTGGAAGGAATACGCAGAAACCTCTGTATTAAAGAGATCAACAATCAATACACATTCAGGGAGGTCAGATACATGGAGCCTTAAAATGTGATGAATGTGTCAAACTTTGGAATATTCTGTGGGAAAAGGATGTACCAGAGCATCTTACAGTGCTTCTGAAGAATCACTGCTCTGGGCACGATGCAGCTGTCAAGATGGAGTACCAGAAGCCGACTCCTTCCAGATATGTGGGAGAAACACTACTAACCTTCAACATTTAGCTGAAACCACACTTATAGTGAAAAATAAAGACATTAATAATGTAAAACAGAGTTGAAAGATGGCACTATGGTATTTTAAAGACAGCAACAGTTATGACCACAAAAAACATAGCGAAGTTATTTTTCTAGAATAGTTAGTAAAAAACATACACAGCTTTTGCTTTGTTGGAGCAAGCAACACTGGTGGCAGTGTGGCTCAGTGGGTCACTGAGCTGCTCAGTCCTCCAGGTGACATAGGCGGATGCCTATGGCAGCATCTTCTGAGGGGGTGCCGACTCAGCAAAGCGACGCTGCACCGTGTGAGAGAACGTGACATCAGGTGATGAAGTTCGCCTGGAGGAGGGGTAGAGCTGCTGGCGGGAAGTGGGCCTAGACCCACACATGGGATTCAACCACATTGCTCACAGGTTCAAATCCCACGGTCTGTCATGACCTGCTCATCTGATCCTCCCATGTGCCACGCCCCCCTCGCTACCTTGTGTGGAATCCCCGTGTTACCAGCTGATTCTCGTTGTTGTTAATTAGTCTGATGTATTTAAGTCTGCGTTAGAGTATGTTTCCCCAGTTCTGTCATTAACGTCATACCGTGTTTGACTAGAATTAAATCCTGTGTTTTCCTCTATTCCCAAAGTCCTGCCTCTGTTTCCGCGAACCTTGCCTTAGTGCAACCATGACACAGTCAGCAGAGTGATTTCACAAGTGGCCGTGTGAACAAGAACCTTAACCCCGATTTGATCAGTGGACTGACGGGCCCTGTTGCATGTTGCTCTTGATAAAAGTGTCTGTTAAACAAATAAAGTCTCATGAAAAGTGGAGAATAAAGACTGGTGCTGGCAGAGACTTTTAAGAATATCATAGACCAAGGAAAACAGGACTATTGGTCAAATCAAGCACAATTGCCCAGACTAAAGCTATTTTGGTAATTAAATGGGATGACCCAGTGCATTAAAGATATGTATAATGCTCAGAAAAGGTGAAGACAAAGCAGGATGAAGATGGCCAGCGAGTTGGATTGACTGTTATCAAGCATTCAACATTTCTGTTATAACAAGAAATGTGTGCGTAAAATGCGTTCTGCATTCATGGTATAAGCGCAAGTTTTAAGTGCATGGTGATTTCTGGTTATTACAGCACAAATGCACATATAAATAAAATAAGTAAAAATAAGTATGTATGAATTTGTACTGTTACCACAAGAAATTGCAGTACATATCACTCTATATTTGATACATATTTACAACAACAACAATAATAACAATAATAACAATAATCTGAATGGACAATATTCTTTTTATCTAGTTGCCAGTAATGTTCAAAAACAGCTGCTGTCAATTTTTCACCAAGGTAAATTTTTAATTTTTGCCATAAGATTTGAACTAACTGTCGCACTCGATTTGACTGGAGGAGATGTCCCAGATCGGAGGCTGATCACTTCTCACTTCTAATATATTTTGACAGGTATGGAAAAGTGGGAACCAAAATGCCAACCATGTTTGTATAATGTGAAGGCAAAATTACAGCAGATATATTGTAACGAAGTATGATTGCAAGAGCTCCAAAAATTTTTGTTAGAAGTCTATATGAGATTTACAGCTCCTGAATTTTTCAATGTACACTGCACTTTTCTCCCCCATTTTGACAGATTAGCATGTGCTAAACACCGTGTTAGCGGGGCACGATCTGACTCATAGCATGTACAGCTTAAAAAAAAGGCATATTCAGTTACTACAGTACAGAACAGGCTATCTGGACAGTCTGTCCTGCTCTGCTTTAATGAGAAAATAATGAGAGGACAGCTCTGTGACCGCAGGTCAGTCGCTGCGCTCGCTGTCCTACATCGCATGCACCGCTGGGCCATGTTGACATACGTACAGCATTAGTGGATCTTCAGTGGATTTTCGAGGGATTACAAAAGGTTTTTTTCCTCTCAAAATGACTTTTTGTGTGGAGCTGGGAAAACCTTTAGGAACCTTATCAAGTAGCATTAAACAAAAGAGCATCAATATATGAAGGAATAATGCATATGTATTTATATTAAAATAAACAAAAGAGCATCATTAACAAAACCTCTTGAAGGACACTAGATATGCACTGAGTCCAATTTAAATGCATGCATTTATCAACATCAAATCTCAAATCTAAAGGCAAAATACATCGATTCATAGCTTATACTGGTAGACATTATGAATATCTGCAAATTCAATGATTTTAGGCTATGCTTTTTCACATTTAATTCATTTTCTCAACCTAAGGTTATTGTGCTTATTTAAGATTATTTATTCTGTAAGACATTTGACACCCTGATTAGTTTCCCTTCACTGGTTGCAAATAGTGTCAATTTGGTGGGTTTCCAGGTGTTGTTGCGTAGCTAGCATTTGCAGTGCAAAAACAACTGAATTTTCAAAGACAATTGAAAGCCATCTAATGAATGAATGAAAATACTACAAGTCAGAAAACCTGCAGGTCCAATTCCTTCATATGCTGATCAGAAGGAGAGATACTAGCTCGAGGAAATTGTTTTCGTGGCAAAAAAGCAAAAGACCCTGTTTGGGGTAAGCAGCATTATAGATAAGCATTATCCACATATGCATCCGTATCTGTGATCTGTGTCCATATCTGTGTCCGTTTCTGACCAACCAACAAAATTATCTGTCTCTGTATCTGCATTTGGATAGATGACCAGAAATCGGTGTGGTTTATACTGCAAGTCCCATGAAAATTGTTTGCCAATGCAATGTTGTGCCTCTCTGAACCTACCCCCCCAACCTGCACATTAACTGTGTGACATGAAACGATCAGAAAACTGGGGGGGAGAATATAAATATTTATATAATCAAAATATTCTGTTCTGTATTGGAAATGGTAACTCTTTGCAGTAAAGAAAAATACCCTTTAGTTGAAGAGAGTAGTGGGTTCGAGAATTAATTGGGTTTGTATTCGGGTTCGAAAGAAATTTAACATGACATCTCCTCCCTCTCCATGCGAATTTCCCAGCTTGACAGGCAGGGAAGGTCAGCTGTCAGACCGCTGCCGGGCGTGCACTGGCTTGGTGGGTCCACTACGGAATATAGCTATCTCTCTTAAATAATTTGTAGCAAATTAAATGACTAGTCAGTGAAAACAAACAGAAAGTGCATTTATACCTTGTGGCCACCCACAACGATATGAATCGATTTGAAGAAACACAGACATGTCAGTCATGGAGCTGACTTTTGCTGAATAATGCAAAACCTCAGGTAGAAAACAAAATAACTGTTTATAACTCAATATCTGTGCATTTCCAAAGAAAGTGTTTGTGTGCAGGTGCAACCCTAGTAAGCAAAGCTAGTATATGAGCTAGTATACTCGCCTGCCTGGTGGTCTTACAACGCGAGATACACATGAGCTACCATACTCGCCTGCCTGGTCGTCTTACAATGCGAGATACACATGAGCTAGTATACTCGCCTGCCTGGTGGTCTTACAACGCGAGATACACATGAGCTACCATACTCGCCTGCCTGGTGGTCTTACAACGCGAGATACACATGAGCTACCATACTCGCCTGCCTGGTGGTCTTATAATGCAAGATACACATGAGCTAGTATACTCGCCTACCTGGAGGTCTTATAATGCGAGATACACATGAGCTAGTATACTCGCCTGCCTGGTGGTCTTAGTGTGGCTGAATGATGTTAAGGTTTTTGACACAGAACAAGAATACTGTGGTAAGCATTGCCGACTCGGTTGTTGAAATGTCTTGGTACAATGGTGTGGGCAGCAATAAAACTAGTGGGAACCTGTGAAACTGTGGCAGTGAAGCAACTTGGACAGTAATGGACTGGAGGGAATGTGACGCCCCAACTCAATCTGACCCGGGCTGTTTGTGGTAAGTCATAAACGGTGATGCTCAAATTTTCTTTTCAAAGTACACTACTGCTGAAGGTGATTAAGACTTTCAGAAAATGAACAGAACAGCATGAAAGTGATACTTTTTCATACCATACATTGATACTATTAAAACTGGAGTAATATCATTGCTGACATGCAATAGCTGTGCGAGTTTCTCATATTTTTGTTTCGATTTTGTCTTCTATCAGATCACTAGAAGAGCCCACACAGTGTGCCTGTACTGATGATTGTGTACACAGGTCTGCACTGGCCCACCTTCAGTATCCTGCTTCCAAAAGGTAGACCACTGCATCTTGAGAACTAACTCAGATTTGCTATTTCTCACCATAATGACATTTTTATGTACTATGCACACTGTGCAGTTTTTATTTTTCATAGACAAAATTTTCAACAATCCAGGAGGATAATTTAATCAACTTCTTGATTAAAGACTCGTGGAATGTTCTATTTTCCAGATATTGACTGATCTGTCTGCCTGTCTGTCAGTCTATATATCTATCTGTCTATATATCTATATCTATCTATTGGTGGAATCCCTCCAGAGAAAAATAATCACTCTAAAACACTTTGTGACAACAAAAGGGAAATCATTTTTTTCATATATGTCTTTGATATATACAAAAGCTTATATTTCAAAAATCAAAATGCCTTCTGACATTTCTAACGTAGTCATTACAATGACAAAGGAAATGTTGTATTTTGTGTATTTTTGTCACACTTCAATGTCTGAAATTTTCTGACAATGTTGGTAAAACATTGAGCTAAATTTGTTTGTATGATTGATTGATGCCTGCAGTTGCCTAGCAGCACAGTGAATATTGGATTACATCATAAATCGCCAGCTCTTAACAGTCCATGATCAGTTTCAGTCAAGTAGAAATGTGCACCAGCTGGATTTGGACAAGCAAACTTGCAGTTTGATTTATCACGAGTGACATTTGATTTATTGCAGGTGACCTGTACCAGATTGCGTGACACTGACTCCATCAATCAGACATTTTCAAAAACAGGCATTTTCACCAAACAGCTGCATTTTAGACAACGGCACGCATTCGGTTACTTTTCATCCTGCCTTTGACAGGGAACATAAGCTTTCTGACCCAAACACAGAAAATAATCTGTAGCATTGTTGTTCATTCTACCGATTAATGTAAAAAAAATACAGCAGTATTTTATACTACATATGAAGTAGAATAGTAAGTAAATATAATGAATTTCTACAATCAAGTGCAATATCTGCATTGCTTATAATACAAGAGTAACTGCTTTCCCAGTATGAGTTCACCTTGGAGCCAGTATCAGAAATCTCAGGGCACCAAGCAGGGAAGCGCCGTAAGCTATGCCAGTCACATAGCCACACTCTGGCCAATTCAGAAACATCAGTTCAAATAACTGCATATTTCTTGACTTTGTGAGTAAACAACACCCATAGGAAACCAGAGCAAACACAGATAGAATATAAAAACCTGATGGTGGGGTGGGGGCAGGATTCTAACTGACCCTGCATTTGTGAGGCTACAGGATATGAGGAGATGTTGCTGGTGAATTGATAAACAATGATGTACTGGTGCTGTCAATCATGGCTCCTCAATGAGTGGTACAGCTCCTGACAACAGTCAGAAAAAAAGGCTGAAGCTGGCGGAGTTTCCGTCAAAGGCTGAAAACGAGCGCAGCAGCAAACTGACACGGTGCCTTTTGCCTCAAATTTCTGCCGTATTTTATTCATATGGAGGTACATACAGAGAAAGGCAGCAATAAAGAACATATTTTCTGAAATATTTTTAATTACAGCAAGCTTAATCTTGATAAGACGACATAAAATTGACCCTGCTTAAAATCAAATAATTCTGGAAGTCACATGTTCCATGTTCGTTTGAAGTCAGAACTAGAAAAACTGAGCAGGAAGCTATATACCAAATGAGGCTTCATATTTAAGTTGTATTGCATTGAACGTGTCACCATCATGGCAAACAGGCTTCCAGTAAGTAATGTAGAACCTCAGTCATCTCTGCCTCCACTGCATACAGTCATGTTTTACTCAATGTATAACAGCAGCTCACATCTTTTGTCGATAAAGGCAGATCTATAAACCGGGTCTGAATTGAAAAGTCAATAAAAAAATCAGCAGGCATGGTAATACACATCATTTGTACAATACTATTCCACTGGCCTTTGCAGTAATTGGTATTTTACAGCAATTTAAAATGGAAAGGACTTTTACAACTGCCTTGAATGAAGGCAGGGCAGAAAATAGAAGACTTTTGGGCCCAACCTTGTCAGCCATAGATCAGATTAATGCTCCCAATTCCTTCACAAAGCATCCCAATGTTTGACAAGAGCCAGTGGTTTCCTTGAACTGTACATTTCTGGAGATCTGTTTTTACAGTCAATTCTTCTGTAATTAGTTAGCAAAAAATGTGTTCATCAATATGAATAATAACAAGGTTACATAAATCTCCAATGGAGATGCCCAAGTGGTAGAGCAGCTCAGCAGGTAGCAGCAGGGGCGCTGCTAAAAATTTTGGGCCCCAAGAAATATATCATACTGGGGCCCCCAATCCAGAGCAATTCAGTTATTTACCAAATAATTTAAGGCCCCCGTCACTCCAGGGCCCTTGGAATCGTCCTAACTTTTCCCCCCTTTACGGCGCCCCTGGGTAGCAGCACTGTATTTTCAGGGTTATGTGTTTGAATCCCGCCACTGTCTTTGTGGAATTTGCTTATGTCCTGCATGAGTTTCCACAGAGTACTGCATTTTCTCCCACCAATCCAAAGAGAAATTGCGTGTGGTCTCTCTGTGTATATTTGAGCCCCGTGGTGTCCTGCCATTCCATACATGGGGGGCCACAGCCTCAGGCCAGACCCTTCTTAACACTGGCTCCAAGCTTATTGTAATAAATGGCTGTGATAAACAGGTGCCCTGTCTAAGCTGTGTGTCTGATTACGTATGCATGAATGTGACCTGTGTTGAGGTGGCCCCCGTCCAGGATGTACCCCAGCCTGGTGCCCTGTGCTGCCTTGGGTGGGCTCCAGGCCCCCCTGTGACCCTGACCTGGATAAACGATGGATGGATGGATGGATTGATTGTTAAACTAAACTTTAACTACAGGTCTTTAGGTGAGAAAGGAGAGAAAATACAAATTGATAAATTGATAAGGCTATGAATTATGCATGCATTACTATGAAATAGATTCAGTATCTGGTAAAGCAGTATACTCTGCACTCATGCAAAAAATTATGAGATATCAATCTCTAAGCGAAATTTCATTAAAGACGCAGAGCCTGTATGCCGATCCTTGTTTGAAACCCTTTCCGTAAGCCACCTTCATCTGCCTGCTCTCTGGCAGGTGCCCCCCCCTCCGCGGACATCAACATGGCTCTATTTTGTTCTCTCCGTTGCTTTCGTTAAACTCGTCTGTTCCTGTCTACAAATAAAGTTCCTGTCCCCCCCCCCCCTGCATTTGCTGTCTCCAGGGGCACAAGCCTCCTAACTTAGGATACTATTTGAAATAGAAATGTAATTCAAATTATAGCTTTCACTGAATGTTTCTCCCCAAAAAAAAAAAACATACAATTTTCGGGCCTTTAGTGCACGTGGTTCTTAATGGGAATGGGGGATGACACTCTGATTGGTTTATAGCATGTTACGCCCCAAACATACCCATGACTAATTACAATTTTACAACAACTGGGGAGAAGGACTCGGAGGGCAAGGTAGAGAAACAGAAGGAGTTTTATTGAACTTGATAAACCAAGACTGGAAATAAATGGGATCACGGGGGATCAAAATGGGAGCACTGGGTGCAAGCAACAACATAGTGCAACATCAATGACCAGACTAATGACGGACTAACAACCAGACAAAGGGATACTTTAAAACGTAGACTAGTAAGGGGAAACAAGCATCAGGCATGACCTTGTGAGGGAGGAAACAGGAGAGTCAGGTGGACGTGGTGGGCAGGACGTGACATAAAACCCTGGACGGGATGCCGGTGCGGCACAGGGCACAGAGACTGGGGCACACCCTCTGCCCAAAAGCAAAATTCAAAGCCCCATCATTGGAGGTACGATTTAGCAATGCTGCCGATTGAGCTTTGGTGCTGTCCTGTGACACAACATTTTCAGATAATTTTCCCAGCAGATCTAAGTCCATGAAACACATTTCAAGTCTCGCATGGCCGAGAGAATCAATGAATGTCTAAGCGAGCCCCTTCTGAAGCAATTGAGTAATTTGTGGATTGATTGTGAGATTAAATTTAATGAGGATATGAATGAAGACGATGCAGTAAGTCCAGCACATACTGAGTTCAATAGTTGCAGTTAGTATGATGTTCACTGATGAAATACCTCTCTGCAAATCACTTATAAAATGCCTGTTACTGTAGAGACTGCAGAGACAGGCAATCGTCTTGTGTGTCTTTCATCTATTTCCTAAATAGGATGTCATGTCCTTTTATTGAGGTTTCACTCAATAAAACACTCGGTTTCACTCACTGTTCTAGGTTCAAAGCTGATATCTCAATTATACTGTCATATTTTATGATTGTTAGAAGTATGTTTTTGTTTGTTACGTAGATATTTCAGACATTTAATATATGGTAATATTCCAAATCTGAAAATAACCCAGAAAAAATGAAAATAAAAATATATAAATATATATATTTAAATTGCAGTTCTGGCACTTTTTCCAGTTTAGTACCTTTTTTGCAAAACATACACACACACACTTTTAAACTTTGTCAATAAAGTACAAAGCAAGGAACAGAGACACTGGTAAACCTTTCCGTGAACTACACAAACACAGCTGCAGGTCTTCTGCCTGGAGGACTTTATGTCTTTCACAGAGTGTGTCTGTATACTCGGCGCTGCCTGTGGTAGGGTGCTGACTGCAAGGCAAGTGCATCAGCCACTAGGGCTGGATTCAAGTGCTGAGCTGACATGGAAAGAGCCAAGGAGAAGCCCATAAATCAAAGCAAGACAGGGCAAGCAGCAAGCAGAATCGCGGATACTCAAGAAAACCAGAACAAATCAAGGAAGAAAGGCAGACACAGAACCCAGGCCAAAATGCCAATGTGGAGCAAGCAAGGAAACAATCACTAGAGATTGACTGACTGCTCAATTGATCGTTTGACTGTTCAGTGAGCGTGCCCATGTAGTATGTAGCATGTAGCTTGTGTGCTGGAATGGAGTGCATGTGGCAGTTTGTCTCTTATGCTCTTCAGCAGGTGAAATCAGGATTACTCTGCATCATCTTCTGACACTGCACATTTGTCAGCTTACTGAGGGCCTGTGCTTCTCATTCTGGATTATTGATGGGTCAATTTAAGACTATGAATACCATATTGATTTTGGCAAATTACTACTATTATTTATGCCAAGTAACTTCTTTATATGAAAACTTCTTCGTATATGCATATTTTTTTATCAGGATTTAAACGTATAACGTCAAGTAATTTGCTGAATACATAAAATACAGTAAATGGTTGATATTAAAGAAGATTATCACAGGATGTCTTCCTGTATAGTACTTTTAATGTAATGTGGAATACATGACATATTAATTACATGTTCTTATTCATTAATTCATTCTATCGGACTAGCATATTTCACTGTCTTTTCAAATAATGATAAATACTAGGAACATTTAGCCACATCTGTCCACACAGCATTATGTAAAGATAACTGTGGATCTTATGCCCTGAATGCAAAATAACTAATCAAATATCATACAATGTAATGGACTGCAACTGTAGTTGCACAATGCACATTTGTGCAAGTACCTATAGTTTTCTGGACTGGGGAACATTTATAATCCAGATGAGTGCACCTGTAAAAGCTCATTTAAGTATGGTTACAAAAAAAATGATTTCCATTTGCATAACTCAAGTGAAAATGTTTTAATGAAATATTTTACATATTAGCAGGTCAATAATCCATTGGGACCTGGAACCATCAACATGAATGGTGTACTGACTCAAAGTAGTGCAGTGAAATTACAAGCTATAAGGAGGGACCCCAGGCGGCCGCAAGGCAGGAGCCGGAGGGGAGCACGAAGGGGCCAAGGAGGAAGCCAGAGGGACCAACGGAGGGGGCAAGGAGGAAGACATAGGGGGCACCAGTGGCGGCAAGGAGGGAGCAGAAGGGGACCACAGCGGAGACTAGGTGGAAGGGGAAGCCGCAGCAGGGGACGGCGCTGTCCACTGACGAGCCGTAGTGGAGGGACCCGCAGACGGCCAATGAGGCGTTGGTGGCGGGACCACAGGCAGGGGACCTGCAGGCAACAGCCGAGCAGGAGCCCGGGGAACCACAGGGCAGGTGGGATCTGACCCCTGCGCCTATGTCCTCTCCTTTTACGGGACACCGACATGCGCGGTTCTGGCTGAGATCGACCCTTCTGGGACGATGCCGGAAGTGTCCTCCTCCTGGAGGAAACCTTTGGGGCCATAAGGGAGGTCCCCGAGGGGTCCCATTCAAGCTCGTCCTCTCCCTCCATCAAGGGAGGAGGAGCGGTGTTCCGATAGTCCGGGACCTCCTCAGGGACTGGAGCTGGAGCCGGGGCCACTGGAGCAGGAGATACAGTGGGTGGAGCCAGGATGTCGGGCGCAGCCGGAGTCGGAGCATCAGGCACGGATGGAGCCGGGGCTGCAGGCGGAGGCGGGGCCTTGGCCGGAGCAGAGACGGGCGGAGCAACAATGGGTGGCGCTCGGACCTCGGGCGGAGCAGCAGGCGCCTCGGGCGGTGCAGGAGGTGGGGCCGCAGCAGGAGCCTCAGGCAAGGCAGGGGGCAGAGCCGGAGCCTCACTGGGTGGCGTGGCAGCTGCTGGAACAAGCAGGTCGGGAACAGGCGAGTCAGGCAAAACGGGTGGGTCAGGGACATCAGAGGGCACTACAGGGACCACCTGCACAGGTAACGCTGGAGCCGGGGCGTCTGCTGTCGAGACTGGCTCCACTGTCGCTGAGTGCCACTCCGTCCTTAACCAGAGCAGCCTCCTCAGATTATCTGCGATGTTCTCCATCTCGAGGGGTGATGACTTCGGGGTGAATGCTGCGAAATCCTCTTGCAGCTGGCTCCTGCACCGCCGAGTCATCCATCACCCTCCAGAAAAGCCCCTGGAGGGCGAAGAAAGTCTCAAACGGGGATGTAGCAGGGGCCTCGGAGGGCAGCGATGTAGCGGTCGGGACATTATAAACATTTACCGCAGGGGGCGGTACCTCAATCGGCAGTACAGTAACCGCAAGGACGGGAGTGGGAATTTGTGCTCCAGCAGCTGGCATTGCCCCTTTAAGGTTCTTCGGGACACGCGAGATGGGATCCCTTATTGGCATTGCCCCTTTAAGAGCCAGGCACGATGTAGTTGCTGATAGCGAAGCCTCAGGAAACCACGCTAGAGCTGCGGAAGCGGTTTCTGGCACAAACATGGCTGGGTCTAGGATCGGGAGGGACAGTGGAAGAAAGAGAGAGGGAGACCGTACGTAGGTAGATCGCCGGTTTGACCTCTGGTCTCCTACCTCTCTTTTTCTTTCTCCGGCTGGCTGTAATCGGAGGTACATGGGGGTTTTCCGGGTGGTCCGCTGGCGAATCGGGGTGTTGCTCGCCATCGAGCGTTACCAGCTGGGTCCTCCTCTCTGTAATTCTCCTCTGCAGCTGTAGGAGATTCTCGCACACCGATTCAGCGAGATGCACATTGGTATAGAGGGACATCCCTTCGAGGATGTCCCGGCTTTGGAAGGCCAGATCCAAAGTCACGGGATCCTCCCGGACTTCGGGCTGGGTGAGCCAATGCAGTACCTCGTTGACTAACTCGAGGTAGTGATCCTCGGTCAGGGGGGTACCGTCTTTCGGAGGTCTGTCATACGGTGATGACCGTGTGCAGGACGAGCGAACAGAAAGCGTGGAAGCAGGGTCAGGCACACGGAGATCCAAAAGCAAGGGGGTTTACTGCGGGCAGAACAACACGGGGAATACGTCTATGACAGACCTGAGGAAACAGACTTGTACACAGACTAAATACAGGACATGATATCAGAATAAATGCAAGACAGCTGGTACGATGGGAACTGACACAGGGTTAACGAGGTGGGCGTGGTCCACGAGAGGGCTGGACAGAGGGACGTGACAATGCCTCTAAATCGCCCATAGTATCTTACTGTGTGTACGTTCTCCAGGTGCTCAGGTAACGCCTCTAAATCGGCCATAGTATCTTACTGTGTGTACGTTCTCCAGGTGCTCAGGTAACGCCTCTAAATCGCCCATAGTATCTTACTGTGTGTAGGTTCTCCAGGTGCTCAGGTGGCTTCTCTAAATCGCCCATGGTATGTCACTGTGTGCATTTGGAGCATGTTCCCTACAATACACTGCAGGTATCATACCAGTTCTTTTTAGCAAACACGTTTTGTATTGTGTCAAAACAAACAAACAAAAAACCAATTAAGGTCAGAGCAATAAATACAATGATACAACAGTAGGGTGAAATGATTGGTTGGATCACTGCCGCTCAGCAACTTAGCCGGGCCATTTCAAGACTGAAGTCACATGAGGCTCAGAAGTGCTAGTGCCCCTTAAAATAATTACACTCAGAACCACCTCTGAGATACATTTTAAAGATGCAATTGAAAAACCCTCATTTAATTTTAATTTGATTTGTGTCGAAAGAGAATGAGAGACTGTTAATTACTTTTTTGAAAAGCTCTCATTTGATTTCTCCTGCCCAGTTCCCATTTCCCAAGTTTGTCGCCTTATCTCCTAAGGACAGATAGCGTGGTGTTACCCACAGAATAAAAAGAATGTACAGCACCGACTCGACTTTCAACACAAAATTAAAAGTGTGTATCTGCGGTACCAAGACGTGCTAACTGTAAGTTAGCCACAAGGAGCGTGTGTTGCTGAAACGGCATTTGCTTCTTTCAATTTCTTAGCAGTATTTTCCCAGTTTTACCTTCCTGTCCACACAAAATGTTGTTAAATTGAGAAGAAAGTTCAGGTTATTGTGATATATGTGTATATACACACACACATGCAGAAGAGAAGGAAAGAAGAGACTCCATTCTGTATACTGTATTAGCTCTTTATTAAAGCAGCGGATGGTTGCTGGGACTGTACCCAGCATTTGTGGTGGAGGGTATCCTTGGTGTGAATATTCTTCAAACTTGTGAAATAAACAGTTCATCCTCCGCCGTTCCGTTTACAAGACAAAAGAAAGTGTCGCTGATCAATTGGGAAACTTCACATTAAAGTCCTTCACTTACTTCTGATGTCTAGTTCGGGTGGAAAAAATGCTGGAAACTCCTTCAAAGGTGTGATACTCTGTCTATATGGATAATAGTGCAATCCATTACCCCTCTGTAAAAAAATATTTTGATACCTTTTGTAACTTCACCATTGTTATTATTTTTATTATTGTTATTATTATTGTTATTAGAGCATCAAACTTGTGCTAATATTAAGCAGCAGGCCGGTGCCGTCCTGTGTGAAAGACTGACAAGCCCTGAGTCCGAAAGGCACGTCAGTCGTCTATGGCTGAAACCGCGCACACCAGCAGCAGCACTGTGTGCCGCGCTGAGCCGAGCCCGTTCATATGCTGAACACTAAGCTGATTGTCACAATTAGTGAGGGACTCTGACATAACGTGATGCATTATTTTCTTATACGTAAGTTTTCTTTTCATTGCAGCAGTGAAATGCTCACAAAAATAAGTGCTGAGCAATGAACCATCATAATATGAGATATTAAACTGGCTTTGCTGATAAACATATGGCAAACGTGTATCAAAATAATAACAATCATAAAGTGAAATGTGTGGGAGTATTAATCAAGGAGCGATTACCTTGATTACTCCATCCGGTATTTGTCCTCTGGTGTCTTTCTTCATTAATTCAGGAACAGTGAACTTACACAACAACTGAATTTTATGAACAGTATTCCAGTAGCAAATCACATACATTATTAAGGACACTTAATTATTTGCATGCACTGTTGCAGGCTGTATGCCTTAATTTATATATCAACTCTTTATTTAAAAAAAGAAAGAGAGAAGCAAAATCATGTCCAGTTTACAAATGAAAAATATATTTTGTGTATAGTATGTACATCATGATTGCACAAACACCTACAGCATTGGGTCAGATGAGATCAGTAATGTCATTGGTTGAGTCGCAATGAAAGCTATGAGGCCTGACATAAGACACTCTCACATCATTGAATGAGATACAGCTGGTTGATCCACCTGCAGAGGAGCCTCTTAGCTGGACAGAAGTGTCCTCTCACTGGATCTCTACTTGCTCCCACTGAAAGTTCTGTCCCGTCATTTGGTAAAACATCATATTATAGGGCTTGTAAAATTTGTGCAACCGTCGTATTACATCAGGGTCTATTTTGGGATGAGTCCTGCCCTTGGATTTACCCAGACACCTGGGGGTGCTGCTGTCTTCGGGCTTTTTCAGACACGGAAAACCCTTGGTTTTGTTGAAGTAGAAGTGCTTATCTGTGACGATGCGTTTGAGCCCCAGGAAATCCTGAACTTTGGCCATCTCTCCCGCTGGGTCAACGATGAGCTGCTCACCGCTGACAAAGTGCATCTGCGAGAGTGGAAAGTACTGCAGCCAGCTCTCCAGGTGTAGGGCATAGATGCCTATCCGCAGGGCACTCCACGAGGCATCGATCAGCCCCAGGGTCCGGTTCTTAAATGCGAGAACCTCGAAGTTCGGGATCTCTGGCTTTTTGGATAGAGTCTGGGTGTAGTCCGAGATGGCCCTGGTCACTGGGTTGCGAACAACGATGATCAGCTTGATGTCTCTAGCCATGGCATGGATGCGCTTCGGGGCGTTGTTGGTAACAAAATAGCTGGGTGTTTTCTCCATGGTGATCTGACCCTCCAGTGTGGAGGGCATCAGGTCCCTGGAAGAGACAGAGAGCAGCACACACCTGTAAGAACCACATGAATGCAGTCCTATGACCAGCATGAAAATGCATGCAATGCAAAAAGAGGATGACATGGAGATGGTTGCATAAAACTCAATGAAAAGCATGTAACTGGTAGAGTAAACCATGGAACAAGACATGAGAGATAAAGAGAGAGTACAGCCAAAGGAGCAGTTTTCTTGTTGCTTAAGTTGAGTCCATTTTTTAGATTCCAGAGGCAGTACTAGGGAATCTCAATAAAGATTTCACTGCATATAGTTATGGCTCCATTGCCTTTAAGGGAACATACTGGCACCGCCAGTGCTATGAAATGCCTGCTGCACCATTGCTCTCAATATCAGAAACTCTCCCTTTTCCCTCCTTTGCTGAATGGGGCAGCTATCAAAAGGCATGAAGCGTTTCATTGCAAGATATCCTCTGACCATTTGCACTTGAAGAAACTATTCTGACCCTCACAAATTATCCGCGTTGGAAACAAGAAATACTTTGACCATCAAACTGACTGTTGTCATCTTTGAAGTGAACCAGTGACAGTATATTACACAAATCTGCATGAAGTGAAACCAACCTCCCCGAATTTTCTGTCAAATATTATATATTACCAAACAAAAGCTATTACTCTGAGCTGCTGGGTTTGGGTGGTATTAAATGTTTTGGAAGTACAGATTGCAGCTGATATTGATGTTATTTCTATTTTTGTTTCAAACATGGAATTGATGTTGAGTAATAAGCTATATCCCTTGCTTCTCAATTATTCCAGGAGAAAAAAAATCAATGAACAATGATGAATTGCTGCTGTCTACAAAGATTGCTCTTATTTGCTTAATTATTTTTCTTTCATTAAACTGACCACACAGCACACAGGTCCTATAAGCTGCTGAAAAAAAAAAAAATAGATATGATTATGCTGAAGGTGACTCCTGCAATGGGAGACCATCCACCTCAGTTTGTCAGGAAATAATTTATGGTGTTTGTGCACTAATTGGAAAGGACTGACAATTAACAGCAGAAACAGCCAACAACCAAGACATCTCAGTTGGTTCATCTTACAGTTCTGACTGGAAAAACTGCAGTTGAGTAAACTTTCTACTCAATGGGGCCCAAAATCGTTGTTCCCAGTTCCCAGTCCAGTACAGCTGCAGATAAGAGCAGAACTTTCAATGGAATTTTTAATAAAGTGGGATCAAGACCCTGAATCATTTCCTTGAAGACTTGTCACAGGGGATGAAACGTGGCTCTACCAGCATGATCCTGAGGACAAAGCACAATCAAATCAATGGCTACCAAGTGGTGGAAGTGGTTCAGTCAAAGCAAAAGACCAGTCAGGTACAAGGTCTTAGTTACAGTTTTTCAAGATGCTCAAGACATTTTGCTTGTTGAATTTCGGGAGGACCAAAGAGCTAAAACATCTGCTTATTATGAGACATTTTGAGAAAGTTAGCCAAAGCTTTAGCAGGAAGAAGCCCAGGGAAGCTTCCCCAGAGAGTCCTCCTCCACCATGACAATGCAAGGGCAGTTTTGGGAGAGTTTCCATGGGAACTCATTAGGCATCCACCATACATCCACCATACATCTACCATACATCCACCATACAGCCCTGTCTTGGCTCCTACTGACTTCTTTTT